>OZ022265.1:108524669-108942169 GCA_963978885.1 Nemotelus pantherinus
TACAAGAATGTCCTTAGGCTACAAGTTGGAAATAAGAAAAGTCAGATGGAGCTTCTGGGAAGAGCTGTGTAAAATTTGCTGGCTAAATGCCCTGTCACGCCTAGCTTTTTATGTAAGTTGGACGGAAGTGGACAAGCAACAGCTCAGAAATGCTGAAGATCCTTAGCCATACTCACTTCCCGGGCTGTCTGAATTGCTCTACCCCTTTCTCCGGTTAACAGGCGTGCAACCTGCATGATATCGAAGGAATTGGAGAAATTTCAGACTTCCGTATTTCAATATCCATTTGAAACATTTTAATTGGGTTCTCGTGCTAATTTTTTATAGAAATACAAATGAGACAAATATTAAAGAGTTCCAGAGCTCAAAAAGCACGAATAAAGGCCAAAATACGCAAGAAAAACTACTGAAATATGCTGATAAACATGCAATGAAAATGATTAAAATATGCAAAAACTTTCCGAGAATCGCCAAAAAATGCATGAAAAATTGGATGTACTTAAGATTTTTTATTTTCTCAATTGGGCCAAACCACTTAGAAATATTCCTTGTAGTAAACAAGAGCAAGATTTTATTTGAGATTGTCGTTTCCCAGTCACAACATTTTTAACAAATGAAATGAAAAATAGATTGCTCTACATTGATTGATGTAACAATGGCAAATTCAGTTATCGCAATTTCCTATTGTGGTAAATGCGCAACGTATTTGTTTCATGAATTTTGGTTTTTTATTATCGTATGGCCGGTCCAGATGCTAGGTTTTGCACAACGTTTTATTAGCGCAGTCAAAACGTTGCGGACAACTCGTTATGCCCGGTCCAGACGCTACGTTTTGTACAACGTTTTATCTGCACAGTCTTTAACGTTGCAGATAAAACGTTGCATGTGGATAGGAAAACTGTTCAATTTTGAGAACTGCACGGAGACGGTACAGAGTTGCAGCGATAACTGAGGGGGTAAAGCATAGTTATCCGTGAATTGTGCCGACAAGTCGTTACGTGTGGACGACTAGCTACGTTTTTTATTCATTTTTAGCGAATGGCAAACCTTCGACCATGTTCACGGGAGTTTTTGACTGATAGAGTTTTGCCTTGTACGAAAGTATTTTACACATACAAGTATTTTCTTTTGTGATATATGGTTTCACTAATTCCAATAAATGAATGTATGTGTCTATGTCCATTCTCAAGTAGTTCTGCCAATCATTAGGTTCATTATTTAATTCACGCAGTAATTTAATGTGAGAAAAGTGCTGTCTTTTTAGAAGCCATTTCCTTGACCACTGTGAACGCCGGGCTCTTTGGAGATGTTCCATTTGTTTGTTTTTCTTCACGAGGCAACCTGCAAAAATTGACCAGAGTAGTACTTCCTCCATGATGACGCCACTAAAACTGCGCTAAAATAAATACAGATTTGCATCATCTGGACGCTCTTTATTTTTGCAACGTTTTGACTGCGCAGATAAAACGTTGTGCAAAACCTAGCGTCTGGACCGGGCTTAACAACTCAATTATCGCTGCAACTGTACCGATCTCAAAATTGCACAGTTTTCCTATCCACACGCAGCGTTTTGTCTGCAACGTTTTAAGGTATGTATCCATATGTATCATTTTCGCGTATCGTATCACCGTTGCGTATCAGTGGATACGACAAACGTATCTTCGTTGCGTATCAAAATTTGATACAAAGAAACGCAACGAACTCGATCGGTCACTTGGCGGTTTCTTGCCGTCGCATCAAAGGAATGAAACGATACGCTCTCGAATCATATTTGGACAACTTGCATTGCACAAGTCGCGTTGCATGATTTGACATTTGAGTCGTTAACTTGTCAATATTGTAGTGCAGTGCATAGATAATGGAGTGGAATAAAGAAAACATTCTTCAATTTATTGAAGTATATCGACAATATCACATTTTGTGCAAGGAATGATACGATACTAAGTGGAGTCATGTGTGGACACGTTGTGTTGTACACTATAGATTCGTGAATAAAAGCGTTGCAGCTGCGTATCGAGCTTTTTGCAACGGATCGTATTGATGATTCATGGAATATTGAGTAGTGTGGACACCGTATCCGTTTAGTGAATGATACGCAACAGGGATACGATACGGAAGAAATGCAACATATGGATACCTACCTTTAGACTGCGCATATAAAAAGTTGTACAAAACCTAGCGTCTGTACCAGGCTAAAATGTATTCAGATTGCATCAAAATGTGAAGCCCACATTTCGACTTTAGGGTCTTTTGAACTTCTACTGAAATTTCTTTTTGTCAGTCCAGTCAAAAGTCGAGTATCAACCACATCGGAGGAAGATTTAGTTTTATTCATCACTATAAAATCTTAAGTTGACCAATTAATCTTCTAGGGTATTCGCAGTTTTGAGCAAGTCTTGGTTCAACGTAAAAAAGAGCTTGTCATCTACATATTGCAGGTTTTCAACATGACGATGGCACCCTTTGTAATAGGGGCTGTGAAAATGGTGTATAAAACAGGCCCAGTGGTAGAATCTTGTGGCATTCATGATGTCACAGGTCGTCGAAGTGAATTAACTTCTTGACATTTTTAAGAAACTGTCTGCTGTTAAGATGCTTGAATCGAGTCGGATTACTTCTTCCAGGCCACTCACCTTGATCAGCTTGTATAGAAGATCTTCGTACAATACGATATCGCAGGTGTGTTTCATTCATCTTCTAATTGGCACTAGAGATGGGAAATAACAGCAAAGCTAAGTAACACGTTCCTACGTTGAAGTTCCGGATGGGTAACATGTTCCAGTAACATGTTATTTTTGGAACGTTGTTCCACCGCGAGTTGCGCATTCCAATAGAACTCTGCAACGAAATGCGTAACGAGAACACAAGTGAAATGTAATACGTTTTTCTCGGCTCGGTTTAATGTGTCATAGATTTGCATGTTATTTTTCGGACGTTCCGAGCCGTCTTGCAATCAAGAGTTCCTGTTGTTTTTCAAAAACGGCGCAATAACTCAACCATATGGCGGTGCAACAGTGGGCTCAGCAAATTAATATTTATGTGGAAAATACATATAGGCCGAGCCCAGGCGAGCCGAGTGTGTGGACCAGTGTCGGCTCGTGGGCCCGGCCCGCCTGGCCCACCCTGACGAGCCGCCACTGGGCCCGCTAGACACAAAAACACTATTATAAGGTATACGCGGATCTGAGAGCATAAAGACATTCGGAGGGGCGATGTCCATTTAAAATACATTGAAGAGAAACCGACCACTTTTCATGTATCTTCAATGTCAATTCCCCTCTTTGTATCCTTTCTGTCAATATGACAATTAAACTAATGTAAACAATTTGAGTCGGTACGGAAATAAAATCGTGTTTATTTTAAATACAGATTAATTTTGTGTAGATTCAACTAGTGCGGTTCACAAAAACGTTAGTGTAGAAGTGAAAATCGCGAGTTTTATTTGAAAAAAGTGTTTGAAAACTGTGCAATTGCATTAATCTTTGCAATGAAGTGAGTTGTGCCGAATTGTGGCAATAGTTTGCAACGCCGGCCACTTGGAGTTTCTTATCACAAGTAAGGAATAAACAAACGATGTGTTTTGCAAAATTTTGTGAATTTCACAAACTTTTTATAAGCGAAAGTGCCTATTTGAGCCCTTTTAAATATTGTCGACATATTGGCGCGAATTTTCTGGTAGCCATTTTAATTGCTGTCAAAAAAAAACACAAAGCAGTAGAGCGCATAAACAGTTTCGGGGCAGAGCGGAAATAAAATGCTGTGTGAAATATTGTTTTCCAGATTTCCAGAAAATGAGCAACACATATTCATTTGGACTTCTTCTCTTGGATTTCCTGAGCTGATCATCAAAAATACTTCCCGGGTCTATTCAAATCTTTCGGCCGTGGTATATAGCAATTGATGATTGACAAGGGAATAAGTGTAATAGTTTCTTGTTTTTCTTACAGCTGCCGTCATAGTACGTTAGTTCTGAGCAAGCGAACAGGGGACCATCTTTAGTGGAATAGAATCTTCCAGTGATGCAGTAAGTAAAGAAAATGTTCAAAATATTCTTCTCTTTAATTATCTTAATTCTATAGATACTTTTTGGCAACAATATTCAAGATGAGATAAACTATGGACAAGAAGAGGGAATTGCGCTTAATGCTGATGTTGCGTTCATGATACACTTTTGAAAATTTTAATATTCAACAATATCATTTCAATTAGGCTACGTAAACAGACCAAGTGGCTTCTATTACTGCAGTGCATTTACTCAAGCTGCAGGAAAAAATTGGAAGATACGCTGAAACGAAAAAATAGGATTATCCGAAATTTGCGTAAAAAACAGCGCAGGCAAAAGAAAACAGCTTCTATAGTTGAATTGTTAGATAATCTCAAGGCCAATAACTGGATTAGCGAAGTAGGTCGAGAACGATTAGATAGTGTGAATATAATATAATAAATATCTTATTACCTAGAAATATATTATCTCCAACCTATCATTGTATTTAGCCTACTTTATAGTATAAGGAAAGTTGAGATTTCTTGGAACTATTAACTGTGAAGACTACTTATTTTTTTCGAAAAATCTTAAATAAAATTTGCCTTTTTCGGAATTTGAAGTTGTTTTTGATTTTGATGATTTTATTCATTGCAGTTGCTTTACACACAATACTCAGTAAAAACTTTCTAGATGCTCTAAAAACGAAAATGATATTTTATATTATTCAATGTTTTCTCATCACCTACGGCAGTACTCGACACTGCCAAGATTTGAGCCAGCATAAACACATCTAATTTTTAAGCCACTTTCTCATAAAACAATTTTTGTTTTATGGGTGAATAAATATTCAATTAGTATATTCTACAATTTTCATAGTTCGCATGCATTTGTGTTCTGTTTTCATTTTCTATCCTGGAAAAACAATTAATTCACCGCAAAGCAAGCAAATAATCCAGCCTGCTTTAGCTTATTTTTACTCCCTGGTTCGAGAATTCGTACGGTTATAATATGAAAGCTAAAAAATATTAAATAACTAAATATATAACAATCATTCACTTACGATATTCAAAATTTGAATATTTGAAATTATTCACACATAATATGTCCCCATCAATTTGAGAAATTAGAAATTACCTACGCCCCGAAAATTTCAATCTATCATCGGGGTCGCTGGTGATGAGGAAAAATGGCCATGCCTTCGGCCCCTCCGAATGTCTTTATGCTCTCAGACGCGGATACAAAAAAGAAATATCTACTTTACTTTAACTCAGTGGCGCCTCGTCAGGGTGGGCCAGCCGGGCCGGGCCCACCCTGACGAGCCGCCACTGGTGTGGACGGTCCAGACAAGCGACTTTGACAGGTGTCACAGGCGCTCGTGCGACTTCCGATCGGAATGGGTTTTGGGCACGAGCCAAGGCGATTCGTGACGAACTGTCAAATGCCGTTCACATGTTGGCGGCCTCGTCTGACTTCGGCTCGCCTGGCCTCGGCCAATATCTATTTGCTACATTATATGTGTGTAATGATAACACGTTGATGAATTACATTTTCGATCGATTAGTATGATCAAAAAATTATTTGTGAATGCAGAGTTTTGAAAATTGTACATTTCAACAGTAATGAGTATAGTTGGTATAATCGAAGTAAAAAATAAACACCTTGTATGACCACTGAATGAATAGTTTACATTATTTTATTGATGCACTTAGCGTAATATTATAATAGAAATCGGAATGGATAATAACAAAATGTAGCACACCATAGCAAAAAATAAAATGTAAACGCAGAGTTATCATACAAAATATTTACATAGATACTTTGAATTCATTTGATGTTAAGAAATCAGAAACCTAATAGCTATTATGAATTAAGAATTTATAAGCTATTATGAATTTTTATTAAAGTGGCCGTTTGCATTCAAAAATACAATTTTTTCTATGTGTTTTGGTGAAAGGCGCGACCTCCTCTCTGAAAGAACATTTCCAGCTTTGGAAAATATTTTTTAACACGCCACCGATGTTCCTAGTAATAGAAACCTTTCTTTCACTATTTGTGAAAGGTTTGGGTACATATTTCGATTTTCTTTTCACAAAGAAAGTGGATTCTTATCTCCTCGTAGATAATTTTCATCAAGAAATCAGTTGACTTCTATTAAAGTGCTTGATATTTGGTTCTCTGTAAATGCTTAGAAATAAGCAATACCGTCCATTTTAACTCAGTTAGAACTGTTAAATCTTTACTAATAAGAGCTATAGACATCTTAATTGCATCCTGCAACCCAGCAAAACGTTGGAACATGTAATATGCAGAGTTCCAACGTGTAGGATTTTCTTGGATAAGTTTTTAGGACTCATTCCTAAATTGGTTTGCACTGTCTTAAATTTGTCGAAAAAAAAAGGTTACTACTGCTCTTACTTACTCTCGCAAACGTGTAATACCGTCTAGGCGTTTTGAACAATTACATTCAAAAAGTGGGCGAAGCATCCCAAGTGCTCCCATTGCAGTTTAGTTTTGATTGCCGCTTTAATATTGTTTGCATTGTCAGTAACAACAGTCAGTATTTTAGAAGAGAGATGAAATTTATGTTATTTTTTTTGCTTCGTCTGCTAAATTTGAACTTATGTGAGAATCGGTCAGTAAAGAGCATTGTAAAAGAATCGACTGTAGCATGAAATCACCATCAATGAAATGAGCTGTTACGGCAATGTAGCTTTCCGTGTTGCGTGAAGTCCACGTATCGGGGGTTAAACAAACGCTTGATACGTTTGCTAATTTCAGAAAAACGGCATTTAAACACTGCTCATACTCTGCTGGTAAAAGAGCATTTGCAATTGTTTTCCTATTCGGAAGTCAATAGGAAGGATTTAACGATTCAACAACTTCAATGAAGCCCTTATCTTCAACCATTGAAAATGGCTGTCAATCATTTGTGAAAAGTTTTAATATTTTTTTATCAAGATTTTTCTTCTTAGAGCTGCTTCATTTTCCTGGTAAGAAACTAAGAAGCGTTTTTTGCGAGCTACTTGGCTCATTTTCTTGAATTGGTGTTTCTCTAGGGACAATAAGATCAGTCTATTACCTTGAACAGAAGATATCTTTTCCTTTTTGTTATTTACACTAACGACAGGATGACTCTTTTCCAAATACTTTTTTCAAATTGGTGGGTGGTGACTTAAAACACTTTTTTTGGCCGCATAAATCACACTTGGCAATATTTGCCACAGAATCTAAAATACTAAAAAACGACCACAGAGGACGTTATCTACTTTTTTTTGTTCATCTCAAAAACACTATAATTTTAACTTTTCACACTTCTAATCAAAATTACAATACTGCCTTTGCAGCTGCATATTTGAATTTTACTTGCATATGCACACTGACGGCCAAGAGCAAAGCAAATCCAGAAAACTAATTCCACATTTCGCTTTAGCATGTACAAATCATCGCTAGCAAAGCTAAAAGCTAATAGAACAAACAAAAATCCATTTTCTTCCTATGACATTATGAGCTGACGAACAGGAATGATAGCAGATATGCCAATTAGCAAAACAACTGCATTGTTTTGCTTTGGAACGTTGAGCGTTATTCACTTCGGATGTGTGCAAGACGTTCCAAAAATAACATGTAGTTTCGAATAACATGTTCCTTTGGAACGTGTTACGCATTTGGAACTATGTTATTAAACGTGTTACGTCAAATAACGCCCAACTCTTATTGGCATGCAAATTTGCTTGTGACTTCTCTTGTGTGGCTTGTGGCTTCAATGCACCAATGTCATTTGCGTATATATTTTACGAACCCTCTCCTAGAAATGTAGTTTAATGATTCCGTCAGTTAAAAACATTTTGAAGATTTGTGGCTACGAAAAACATAGCATTTTTAATAGTTAATGCGAAAAATAGTCAAGAGTAAATATAAAAACTCTAGCGCACCTGAACCGCTAGAAAACTAATTTTCGAAGAAATTTTCTTTGAGTGACAAAAAAGTGTGGAAAGACGTAAAACACTGTTTTGTAGAATCATATCAACCATCCCTTATCCAAAGCAACAAAACTCAACTATAGCACAAATGATGAAAATGTTCAGTGCTGGCAACCCGAACGAAGTAGTCCGAACGAAGCGTCCGTTCGGCAGTCCGAACGAAGCAGCAATAAGTTTACCATAACAAACTCATACTCAAATCAACTTATCCTCTGAATTTCGTTCTCATCGCAGGATTTTATCGAAATTTTCAGCGGTTAAACGTTGTTTGAGGCTGCCATCCGAAAAATGTTCAAAGCTCGGAAAATTTCGAAATTGGTTTCTTATTTTTATTGCAAATTCTTTGCATATGAGAACGTAATTTGAAGCATCTGTTGGTGCAATATTTACGGAAATGGCTAATGCTGGTTACCCTGTGTAAGCAGCAAAGCAAAACACATACCAAATCTGCTTCACGTTAAGTTAAACCCAACCAGTAAATTTCGTTTCAATTGAATCACTGCGCTGGACGTTATACGAGTGAAAAGAATTTTAGGGTTACCACCCTCAAAACTTTTCAAGTTTTTAAAGCATTAATATTTGTTGTTAATTTTCATTGCAGGATCATTTCCATTTGCAAATCTAATGACATAATCGCTCAGTAAAGAAATTAAACAAAATTACAAAATGGTCATAGCTGGCAGCCCTTTCATGATTTTCGTACGAAATTTCTACGACATTTGGTTCATATTAAGGTTCATTTACTGCGTGAAGTTCGTTCTGATTTCTACACTGGACCGGAAGTTATAGGGAAAAAAGCTTTATTTTGCTGAGCAAATTTGCAAGATTTAGGAGACAAAAATCACCATAGCTGGCAACTCTATTCTAATTCTTCAGCCAAATTTTCACCAAATGTTACATAGAGTAAGATCCAAGTATTGTATGAATTTTGTCAAAATCTGATGGCTGAATCGGAAGTTATAGTCCAGTTTTCTCAGTGATTTTTCAAGATGGTACCACTGGCACAGTGTTGCCCGCATTTCAAAATCACTTCTATCAGACCTGGTCCTAGCTAATATTAACATGTCCTGTAAATTTCACTATGTTCGGATAACCCGGTCGTCAGTTCTCGTGAACAGAACTTTCGAGTGCTGAAAATAGAGGTAGTTTGGTGATGGGTTGCCGTTCTTTTGCGAATCGGAATTTGGAAAATTTTAATCTGACGTGATGGACAAGGATTTAGATTTATCAATGATTTGAGTTTTTTGGCAAAAACCAAAAAATTTGCAGGAAGGTCGATGATTTGAAGGATTTTTTTTTAAGAGGCTGCCATAGCTACAGGGTTACCCACACTATCTTTAAAATCCATGTGTGCTAAGTTCTAGCCTACATCAATACGCTCTATCAATTTCACGATGATCGAATGTTCCTGTCAGAAGTTATGACAAATCAAAATTTGAGAAAAATTCCTTGCCCACTTTTAGGCACTCAGCACCCACACACGGCTCAAAATTTCCAATTCTTTATCATGAGCAAACCTAAAACATAATACGTTTTTATTTCCAATACTTTTTGTTACAAAAATTTTACACTGCTTGGAAATATAGGAGTACCTGAAAATTCACTAAAATGCCCGCCGCCGCCAAAAGGTTAAAGATAACTTAATTCGAACAAGTCATGGAACTTTCTACTATATACATCTACGACATCCGAAAATTTCAGCTCAATCGGATCGGCCACTCCAAAGATTACTTCTATTAACCGATTTGCTGATATATATATATATATATATATATATATATATATATATATATATATATATATATATATATATATATATATATATATATATATATATATATATATATATATATATATATATATAAATAAAGAAATATGAATTTTCGGCGAAACGAGTTCAATACTATTGTTCTTCGAACATTAGTAAAAATAGTATCAATTCGTTTTATTACTAATAAGTGTCGGCACATTAGCAAACATAGAACCAGCAAGTAAATGCACTTGTTTAAAATCACAATGCATATAGTTTGTCGAAATATGAGTCTATATATGCACATTTCTCTCAATGAATACCGGGTTGCGCCAAAAAGTAAATTGTTTCCGCTAGAAAAAATAACACTTCCACCAAAAAGGAAATCCAGCAGCTGAATTTCGAAAGCCTGAAACCTGCAAAATTAATTTTCAGTCTACGAGCTTTACACGTTATCACAGCAAAAGTTCATTGCTCTTTCGGATGTTCTACTGCACCTTTGCGGTTGAAAGTCTCATTGCCCGGAGTTATATTTGCAGCGTTGCAAATTAACTTCCGTCTCTGCGGCTGACTTCTCAGCGAAACCTGCAAAATCAAATTCCATATGGTAAGCAACTGAATTGGAAATTGAAAAGACTAATCCCAATTCTCGTCTGCTTCGTACTATGATGAGATTTAGATGACGCCATGCAAATCGAGTGACAGCATATACATATACTGCACAGCACCCGACATACTGTCGTTCACAAACGCTGCAGACACGTTGAGTTCGACGTGATAGGTGTCGGTTGGCACTACCACGAAATGGATAACGTTCATCACACTCATACCCTACAAGTTCCAATCGTTATTTGATTGCCGTCAGCAAAAAGTTGATCCGTTACCGTCGTGGATCATGTTGCATAGAAGCATATCTTATTGGCAGCAACCTTTTCTCGTGAGATGCTCCTACGCTAGGATTTCAATAAATATGAAATTCGAAAAACCTTGTTGTCAGTATGAGAAACATGTACTAACGCCTATATGCAATATCCTATATGCCGCGAATAGGAGTTTTCTGACTTTATGTCAGCTGATATAACCTAGAATTGGGATGAGGTAAATGCTTCTTTGAGGCATCTGAACGATGTGATTTACAGTCTTCCTGGATCCTATCACAAAATTATAAGTCTGAAAATTGTGTTGAGGCATTTGATGTAACCGCTCAGCTCATGTGACTCTATAAGCTACGCAACCAAGCGTTGAATTCTTCCGGGATTTTACCACTCGTTTGTTTGCAGACATCATCGCAGAGACAATATCTACGTTTACTGTTTCCCGTTTTCCTTATGTAATATAGCAAATATGTACATATTAGCAGCCCCAAGGCAATTTCTAGCAAGCGCCAGCATATGTATGTATAGAGCCCTCTTGAATACGTTCTCCATGACTCTTCGCTTGCATTTCTTTGGTTCTTTGCGTTTGCCTGCATTTGTCCGACTTCGACTGGCACAGGCTGGTTTCATACATATGTATTTAAAACATCATGTTACAGGAGAAATAAACAGTGCTCACGTTACATCAAGCAACTTATGAAATTGTATTGCACGTATGACTGCATGAAGATATGCCAGAAAACTGGAGAAAGGAGATATAAGAATGTGTAGCAACTATAAGAATATAGCATCGTTGAGTTCTTCCCACAAGATACTGTCCTTTATTTTGCAAGAGCGGCTTCTGCCAGACAAATCAACAATTAATTTTTACTCTTAGGTTGCAAAAATGTATGGAATTCAATATTCTATTGTACCTTTTATTCATAGACTTTAAGACTCCTTATGACAGCATAGAAAGTTTAGAACGATATAAAGCGATGCAAGAATCCGGCATCACAAAACCAATTGACGCGATCATGTAAGTTGACCACGACCAACGTAACAAGCCAAATAAAAATAGTCCGATGGGCAAAAGGCGATTGTCTGGCCTGCTTCTTCGTTTACTAGAAAGCAATCCGAAACTCTAGAATATCACTGACATGGACTATCATCATCAAGTGCAGTCGGATACTGGCTTATGCTGATAATGTTGACATAATTTTGAGATCTGTACATTAAAAATTTGGGCTACCCATAAATTAAAGAAATAATGACCACATGGTGACAACATATGCAGGAAGAACACCTTGACTATCAGGGAAGTCAAGCATCAATTCGCAATCGAACACAATGTAGCCCACTTCATTTTAATGTATTTATTTCTGACCTATCTGACGTCTTTGCAAGCATACCTCATTTACTTTATGCAGACGATCTCAAACTTTATCAGACCATTGAATCGAAATCGGATGCCCTCATTCTCGAATCCAAGCTTGATTCACTTGATAATTGGTGCAATATAAACAAGCTTTCTCTGAAAATTGATAAATGCCAAGTTATTAGTTTTTGCCGAAAATGCACGGTTACCCACAATACGTATTTCCTCGAAAATAATATGCTAGCTCGAGCTGATAACATTGTTGACCTCGGTGTTATCTTAGATGAAAAACTCTGCTTCACCTTACACTATGATAAAATACTGTAAAATAAAAAAACAGCTAGGCTTCGTCCTGACCTAATAACTCCCTGCTTTGTGATACACTGTATCAATCAATTGATAACCCCTCTGTAAGCCCTCTCTTAGCAAGTCGCTGTCATTAGGTGTCTTTCCATCCTTTTGGAAATCTTTCCATCTCACGCCTATTTTCAAAAGCGGCGATAAACGATCTATTGACAACTATCGAGGCATCGCTATTTTCTTAGTAATCATCAAACTCTTCGAGAAGCTCGTCTGCGATCCACTGACTTCCATAATAAGCCCCCTTCTCAACGAACAACAACATGGGTTTCGAAAAGGCAGGTCAACTATCACGAATCTTATGATCCTGATTCGGACGTCCTCTGTGAGATGGAAAAGGGCAAACTAGGCTGAAACGATTTATACTGATTTCAGCAAGGCCTTCGAAAGAGTCGATCATCAAATTTTCACACACAAATTGATTGATTGCGGTGTATCTGGTTGCCTACGTAACTGGCTTAAGTCTTATATCTTTGACAGAACTCAGATTCTCAAAATCTAAGGAAAATTTTCAAAACAGTTTTTGCGCTGTGGGGGTGCCGCAAGGCAGTCATTTGGGCCTTCTTTTCTTTAATGTTTCCATTTCGGATCTATCTAGGATTTTATTTTATACCCCAAACCTCTTCTACGCTGATGACTTGAAATTGTACCACACAATCAAAACGCAGTCCGACATTGATTTTGTCCAATCAAAACTTATATCTCTCGAACAGTGGTGCCCCCTGAATAAACTAAATCTCAACATCGACAAGTCAAGAATGATAAATTTCTCCCGAAAAAATAAAGTCTTAGCCAACTCATACTATCTCAATAAAAAGGAACTTATTAGGGTAGAACATATCTTGGACTTAGGTGTAACCCTAGATACCAAAATGCACTTTAACATGCAGATCGACAAAGTCTTGTCGGAAGCGAGCAAACAATTCGGTTTCATTAAGAGGCGTGCTAAAGAGTTCAAAAACATTTGGGTTACTGAGTCTCTATATACATCACTAGTGCTGCCTCTACTGGAATACGCCTGCATAGTCTGGAGCCCAGCTTTTCAAATATACAGCGACAGGCTCGAATTAGTTCAGAAACAGTTTTTACTTTTCGCCTTGAGGCACCTCTATAATCCATGCAAGTTTAGTAATCTTCCCTCTTACGAATACAGACTTGGTCTTTTAAACTTAATGACTCTTTCATCAAGACGAACCATTAATTAGCACATGCCTAACCTTTGAGATCATTAATGAAACAGTTAGTATAACAGCTCTCTCTAACAAAATTACATTCAACAATCACATAAGACGGACAAGGCATACAACCCTCCTTAAGGAATACCAGCACTTTACAGTTTATGGGTAAAATGAACCCATCAATAGGTGTTGTAGAACATTCAACACTGTAATTCATAATTATTCTTCAGGTATCACCAAATCTATCTTCAAAAATAACTTGACATAGACCCTATTAACTTTTTAACCTATTTATTTCCCATCCTAATTTGCCTAAATACCAATAAACATTAACTTGAAATACTTTTATATTTTTTTTAATTCTTGTATTATATATATTGTATCATGCCTTGTTTGGCAAATAAATCTATTAAAGACGTGCCAAAGAATCTCGTAGCCTGTGGGTCGCAAGATTTTTATACACTTGACTTCTACGTCCTATTCTGGAATACGCTTGCATTATCTGAAATCCCGCTTTTGAGGCCCACAGTGACAGACCATACAAAAGCAATTTTTACTTTTTGCCTGGAGAGAACTATACAACGACTATGATTTAAATAGGCTACCCTTTTATGAGTTTCGATTATCATTTAAATTTATCAACACTAGCCTCCAGAAGAATGGTGATATCGGCCTGCTTCCTAAAAGAATATCCACATTCAGCCACATATGCAGCTAATGAACCGATAAATAGATGCTGCAGGGTATTCAACAGCATAAGCAATCTGTATTTCCCTATGATTTGCAAATTATCCTTTAAATCATCTCTTTTGCATGCCATCCGTCCCCCCTAACGTTAAGCTATAAACTATATATCAATGTTTTATTGACTGATTGTTATGTATTAATTTATTTGTTACTTATTTAATTTATTTGTTTTTTACTGTGTCTATTTTTAGTTGATGTTGTATACGTGATTTTATATCTTGTTTGGTTAGTAAATAAACAATGCAATCTTTCAACTACCTTAAGCCAATTGTATTAGCTACGAACAATAAAGATAAAGATATACGCGAGTGGCTGCTCAATTCCAACAAAATCAAGGCTCTTCAAATCTCAAAATCGCACCCGAACATCAAAGCTTCTACTGTACAGAACCATGGTCTTACCAGTACTCATGAATGGATCCGAGAAGTAGGTGTTCAGCCAAAGTGTTCAGCAGCATCCGGAAGGAAAATTTGCTGAGAATCGTTGGCGTTTTATGTAAAGAAGAGCCATTTACTTAGAAGCATATATCATTAGAGTCCGGTGAGTAGCACTTATCTCATAGGAACCTGCACGAAAAACCCTTTGTGCCAAATCCCTTATTTGCGCTGGAGGGATGGAGTTGAACAGGATGCTCGAGGCTTAGGGGTGCCTAATTAGATGATATTGACTCGTGATCGGAACCCATAGAAAAAATTATTGAAGGAGGCTAGGACCGGTTTTCGGTTGTAGCGCCGATGATGATGATGTTGATGATTTATCTGGAAGCAATTACAATTCACACGAGTCTAATGGGTGAAAGGTGGTTGATATTTTAATCTAAACATAATCAATCCTTTGCGAGTACCAGCTAATATGCAAGAAGAATTGACATCGCAATAAATTTTCAAGGATCTCTGTACACAAACATGATTTTCGCAAACTTAAGTCTGATATGAATCAGCTTATTAAAAATGCTAGTTCTTTTTACATTTCCATTATTGAAAATTGCTTAAATTCTGGTAAGATGACATACAAATTTTGATACAATTTGCTTTCCTTTAGGAATCATTAAACATACGAGCTATTCCTTTATCCTTCTCACTGGAAAAAATATTCAGTTGTTCCGACCCACAAATCCAGATGTATAGCTCTTGCCTTGAAATGCCGACCCACCTGCTTGTTTTCTCCTCGTCCCAATATAATTGAACGATATTTATATGATAACATTGATTATGGAAATAACATTGCTATGGAGCAACATAAATGTATAAAAAATCATTCAACATCTGTGAATCTACAATAGTTTGTTTACAAGCTTCGTAGGTAAAGCACTGACTTGAAACAAATGCAATCTTTGTTGACTTTTCCGAGGCCTTTGATCTGGTTAAACACAACGTTCGTCTCGATTAGTTGCAACATCCTAGACTATTCAACCATCATTTGGAGGCTTGAGTACAACCTACCAAGCCGTTTCTACTGGTGGTCCTTAATTCTTCATTCTCGGCGCACTCTTGTTCTTATTGTATGTACACAACCTATCTCCTTAGACAACCTAAAACTATTTTCCAGAATCAGGTCAATTGAAGACTGTAACCTATTCCAATCGAATCTCACTATTCTTGAGAATTTGACATCAATACATTATACAAGTAAGTTTTATAAGCTATACCATGATTTATATCTTTAAGACCTATTCAATAATTCTAAGTTACTCGCCACATAATCAGTTCCTCTCACCTCATATTGACGTACTTGTTCTTGGCATCACGTTTGATAATCATCTTGGATTTGACACGGGAGTTCTTGGCATTGTCAATTGAACCTCCAAACTTGTTGGTTTCGTCCTAAGATCTTTATAATATTTCACCACAATTAAACGTTCCTTAGCTCTCTCTCTCCGTTACTGGTCAGTTCCATATTTAATTATGCTAGGTCTCTTCAACACAGTTATGATTGACATTACTTCGAATATGTCTAAAGTAAATTTACACGTACACGCATGACCTTTCTCATTCAGCTCGGACGCAGGATGAGGCGCGAGCCGCACGTGCGGCGCGTGTTGCGTGATCGGACACAGCACGAGTTTATCTAACTTGAATGATCAAATAGGACAACGCAAATTTACGGCATGGCACGGCTCTGTTGTTGAGCCACAGTTTTCTACACTAAACGCTTTTCACGTTGCGGTCGAGCTTAGACTATTCCGATCGATTTACCCAATCTAACCATCTTTCACTGTTCGTTGGTCGCATTTTCCTCACTTATTGTTTCATGTACAAGCTTCGCTAGACCTTCACAATAATGCCAATCAACGTTGTGCATTTCATGAAGGTGAACTGGTTAAAGTGCCAGGTACACCCCATCATAGATCAAGGTGAACAAAAGTTACCAAAGCCAGCTGTCCTATTCTTTTTCCAGCCAAATTTAACTCATAGTAAGGTATATCTACTCAGTGAATTTCGCTTCAATCTGGTGACTAAAGTGGAAGAGGTTTTATTTTACCAAATGATTTTGCTGCCACAGGGTTCCTATCCTGTTCAATAAACTTCTACGAGACCTGGTCTTGATTAATAAATTCTTTGAATTTCAATTGAATTTTGGGTCGTGAGTTCCCGCGAATGCAAATTTTAGGGGCTTAAAATATCGCTAAACTCGTAGTGGGTTGATTTGAATTTTATTCAAATTCTGTTAAAATTTACAACCAATTTTTTTTTATTTTGTGTTATTTTATTGCAGTAAAATCTGATTAACCTTATCTTATTACAAAAAATGATCTTTATCTACAATTTAATATTTGGTTGCGCTTCATTTAGCCTTTATTAATTTTTTAATCCTTCTCGGCATAAACGAAATGAGGGTATTCGAAAATCAGTAAATTTAAGACGTCGCCATGGAAGATTCTTTGCTACCACTAATGAGTGAGATTTTTATTGACAGATTGGAAAAGGAACTCCAAGAAGAAGCTTTAATTCTCCAGTTATAGATGAAGTATGTTGACGTATGAGTAATGACAAGTCTGGAAAAATCCAAAGGACAATAATTTGCTGTTGAAATTTGAGTCCAAACGCAGCTCACTGGCATCTCAACTGCCAACAATTAAATACGTTCGTCAGTGAAAAAGGAAAACGGTGAACTATTTCGCACGGTCCCCCGAATCAGACAATTTGGTGGAGCTGAGACCTGCCGTTAAGGAAATTTTGTGTTTCTAAAGATCATTTGACTTCTTCCTTTCAACCACGCCTACAACCACTTGCCTACAACTAAGCGCGCATTCACATTGCAGCTCTGTTGCAACGAACTATAATTAAGGAAGATAGCCACTTTGACGGGTCAAAAAAATTTTGTTTTTTGCTTGCTTTAAATCAAAGTTTATACATTCAAAAATATGTGCATCAAATTCTAGATCGAAATTCTGAAAACTTTTAGAGTTATCGTCACTTTAACGAGAGCACGGATTTCATGAGATACATGATTTTAGAGTAACGATTATATACATATATTAAAAACTTTAAACGCGTTTTTCTCAAAACTACTTTTTAAACTGGTGGCATCAATAACTTAAACAAATTACTGCCGATTTTCAAAAAAACTTTTTGATTTTATTTGAATTTATAGTAGCTAATGTTGCACGTAGTCGAGTTTGAAAATTTTAATTTTTAGTGTTTGTTAAGGCTGTTTGAATCAAAAAAAAAAAAAAGACAAAAATTTGAGAAAAAAATTCAATCAGTCGCCATTTGCTTTCAAATCCAAATGTAAAAAATCAGCTACGTGTAACGATAACCACATTTATGCATATCATAATGCAATCTAATTTTTTTTCTTCAAATGAACCGTTTATGAGAAATCGATGCGACCATGGAGGAGGAATTTTTTCTGGGGTTCGACAAGTAACGATTTGATATTTTTTAACTCTTCAATGTACATTTAACAGAATAAAACAAATTTGATCCCAAAATTTATTTATTTTTTCGTGGTCAAAAAAATTTCCGAAAATCATATATTTTTTCGGCCGTCAATGGCTATCCCCCTTAAGAAACAATTCACTGTCATTCAGTGTATCGCTGCTTGAATTGTTTTCTAGGTCACCTAAAAACTCCCCAAGCATCATAACAAATCAAAGTGAAAACTCAAATTCTCGCTGTTAATTTTTCCGAAAGTATTCTTGAATGCTGAGAAACGCTCTTTCCAATCCATTCGGATTGTTGAGAGGGAAACCCACCAAAATATTTAAGACTTCCATTCATTCCTTTCATGACCCGATATAGTGTGAACTGTGTTTGAATATCTTCTTCGGAGCGTGACTTTATGTGGGAGGAGTGAGTGATTAAAATATGAAACTGTATTATGCGTTAAAAGCATTCTTTTTGGCAATTCACAAGCTTTATTGCATTGTTTCGAAACAATTCGCTGAAAGTGAGCACTCTCTTTGAGATATTCGCTCATATTTCTGTTCATTTCTAGTTGGTAAATACTTCAAAGAAAATTGCGGAAAATTTCCTATTTTCGCGGCAATAAACTGTAATTTTACTTACATTTGTGTATAAATTCTAGGAATTCGTCGTTTACAATTTGAAGCAATTAGAATAGGTATTTGAGAATGATTGTCATGAATTTTTCCGTTGTTAGAGAATTTAGGGGAGCTTCAATTTGTTTAATTGAAAGAAAAATGTACTGCAACCAAAAACTCGGTAGCTCATTTTAATTAACATTCGTTTATAAGGCATTCGGCTATTATTAACATTCGGTCATAATAAAACTTCGGCATATTATATAAAAAGGGAATATACCAAAGACGTTTTCGATTGCGTAAAAAAGTAAAACATCACAATGCAACGTCATATTACATTTAGATGGCATCTGATTACCAATTGCTTTCGTAGATAGAAAAGCTTTGACTTCTATCGGTCCAACGAATTTCCTGTTGAAAAAAATCCATTGATTGGATATTTTTAAATGAAATAAAAACGAGACGAAATAAAATCTAATATAAAATTTGAAGATGATGAATACCGTTTGCTAACTGAGCATGAATATAGATTTGTAGTAAATTCTTTGAATTGATACATACATACGGATACATTGGTGAGATACAAAATATCGAGCAACGCAATATCGAGAGACAATATTCAATTTAATATCGATTTCTTGTGGCTTGAAAATAACAGGAACAGCTCTATCATTCAGCTCTATCAAAGAACAAGTTAATTTTTGTTCTTCTCACGAAAAATACAACATTTTTGTATGTTGTCTTGTGTCTTGTAGCATGAAGAAGCAGTACCATTGATTAGAGTGCATATTTGCCAGAAACTAACTAACTTGCAATGAATAAAACATTATATACCTGGAACACCAGAAAGGGACCTTCGTTATCTTCATTTTATTTACATTCGAATATTCCGAATGTACTCGTATTTTGGTTACATGATATCTCTTGTCTTCAATATCAGCTGAACTTTTGACATACTAAGCGAGTTTTTAGGAGCAATGAGTGCGTTTTAAAATGCGGCCAAGCACTCTCATAGATGCGATTTCCATGGAGCGGTATCGTTGGTTCGCTATTCCCGGTGCATCCACCAAGTACTGATGATCCGTTCATCGTCAATAATGATGTACCGTTCCCAGGAATATTCCTGAAATGGAAATATTCCTGTTATATTTCCCGGAAACATTTCCACTTGGGGAATTTAACGGGCATTTTAAACTGAGTTTAAAGAACAGTGCCAAGATTAAGTCTGATTATTAGTTTTTATTATCTTTAAGCATATTGTACCAGATATAAATCCAAAATCTAATAAATTCTCGGTAAGTTCCCCTGATTGCGAATATTTCCGGGAATTTAAGGAACATTTCCGGGAATTTAAAATCAAAACGGTTAGCTTTTACGTGGTTTGGGGTTAACATGAAGCTACAAAAGTCATAATCAATAACTTATTTTTCATGTTTGTTCACTATGATGTAAAAAAATATCGTTCCACACAAGAAAAAATTTTAATTTCAACATAAAATATTCCGATCATAAAATTAATCATTTAAATCAAAAAATTTTACACTTAAACTAAATATAATTATTTTATTTTTTATTTTAATCAAATGTCGTCCAATGGATCGATTTCAGCGGTTGCCGCATCAAGAGTGGGATCATTATTCAAATCAAGTTCAGCATCTGAGCACAATGATTCACTTGGTGTATCTTCAGTATCATCACCATACACTTTATATCTTTTCCTTGCTCTCTGTTCGCAATTTTCCAATTGTGAGCTATCCAACATATCTTGCCAGCTCTTTCAGCCGTCAGTTTGTTTCTCTTTTTGGTGTGGATGTTGGCAAATGTTGAAAACGATCATTCCACCGTAGCTGACGTTGAAGGCACTGACAGAATTTTCGCTGCTCTTGTGCCCAAATCAGTTTTGTTAAATAAGGTCTCCCACCAAGCAATAGGACTAACCTTGACCGCCATATCTCATATAAACTTTTTATTAAAAAGGCCGTTCCCGCACTTAAAGTTAGACAACTCTTCAAGAACTTTTTGTATATCAGTATGCCCATTTTCTTCCGCAATATTCATAATGACTTCACACCCGTCAATATTTTCCTCCATCGTTAAAGACGCACCTTGTTTTTGTGGATCTAACACTGCCGCGGCTAAATGTAACGGTCTCAAGGCCGCTGATTTTCTTTCTAAAAATTTTAGTTTCAGGTCTTCCTGAGAGTATTCGCCGAAAATGTCGCTATTAGAAGGGTTTTCAAAGATATCTTCCAGTTCTTTAAACGCTTTGTGTACAGAAATGACGTCACATAAGGCTTTAAAAGCAAAAAGTAAACGAAACAAACATTTATGAAATTTGTTTAAGTTTCCAAAGTTTCGGGAATATTCCCGGTACATTGGACAATTTCGGGAACATGCCCCGAACAGGAAGTTTCCGACTCGGGAATGTTCCCACGGCACATCATTAATCGTTAACCTGGCAGATGTTCCTCCCTTTACGGACGAGAAGCTGAACAGTGCAGTGTCCAGGATAAAAATAGAACACAGTAAAACGGTTTAATCAAGTTTTGCGACTCATTAAAAATGCGAAAATAGGACAGATGCTTTTTTTAATTTTCAAAGAGCGAAGTGCTTGAAAGTAATCAAAATTGCGTTGTTTTCGACTACCGTGATTCATTTAGCGGTGTGAGTAATAATTTCTTTGCATTATAAAAAATAGTGAGTCGTTGTAGAACATTGACAAAGAAATAAATTAGTAAAATTGTTGCATTTAAGCAAGAAAATTATTCCAAACAGCAGACATGAGTTGAAATTGGAAGTGATAAAATAATCAGTAACTACCTAAAATATCCAGAATTTAATGGAAAAATAAAAAAAGCGCACAGCAATATTAACAACAAAACGAGAGCAACAATAGAATGAGAGCCTGGGCCAATTTTACGCGAAGATGTAATAGAATGAAATAAAATGAGAGCCTAGGCCAATTCTGCTGCCAAAACAAAAGTAAATCTTGTATCTTCCGCAAGTATACGGACAGTACAAAGAGTGATTTAAACTTACCTGCATCTTAAACTGAAGAAAGTTTTGAAAAATCTCAGTTCCTCGCCAAAACATGCTCAATTAGAGTACTGCCGGAATTACTTCCAATAAATCGAAGAAAGGCGTTGATTTCTGATGAAAAAAGTAAATCATTTGAATTGTTTTAGTAGCTTTTAACATTACTTCCATTATTTGAGGAAGTTTAGACTGTGTTGTTTCGCCATCATACAGCTTTTGGTACCGTCACAGTATGGACTGCAATTTGCTTACATCGCACCATTGATTTGTTTGTGTTGGAAGGCTGGCAGACTGTAGCGGATTACATCGAGCTTTAAAAAGTCTAAAAAATTAATTTCTACAAAATTTTCGATGACCAACGATAGGTTTTGCAACACTATATTTCGCCTATCCGCGCAGCACGACATTTGCAGACATCAATGTAGAAACTCTGGACTGGCAAGCTGTATCTCCCGACCTTAACATTAGGTCTGTTCCCGTACTTTCAGTAACTGAATTTTACTGAATTTTTCCTGAATCATGTGGTGGGGAATTTCATGAAAAGTACGGGAACGCTCTCATTGTATTTCCTGAAAATTGACAACCGAAAGTGTCAGTTTTCGGTTTTTGGGAGAACAATAGTGATTATAAAGTCATCCTAAGCGGTAATAAATTATCGCCACAAAAATATTCGACCTTCATAGCAACATTACGCCAAAAATATGTTGCTTGCCGCGCACATTTGAAAATATTTACTCCGTTTGACACTTTTCAGTATCTTTCAGTAGCTCAGACCCTACTGAAATTACTGAAAGAGGGGAAATTTTCAGTTTTCAGTAAAACGGAGTACGGGAACAGCTTCATTGCAATTAATCGCGATTAATTGCAATTAATCGTGGTATGGGAACAGACCTCTTATTGTGAATTTGTGGGGGTGGTTGTCGTGACAAAGAAGTGTTAGTTACAGCAATTGAAGATGCTTTTGAGCAAGCCTCACTAAATTACTTACAAAGTCTGTACAATTCTCTACCAAACGAACTTTTTGAGGTTGTCCGCAAAAATGTAAGACACACGCATTATTAACAGTAAGAAAACTAAAACTAAAAATGAAAATCATTCGATTCTTTTTACCTATTTTAACAGGAGTGTCTATCCTATTGTCGCACTTGTAATCAGTCACCCATATTATGAGTGTCGAGTCGATGTCGATTATATCCACATCGACTGCATATCGACAGATTTGCTATTGTGAGTGTCGAGTCGATGTCGATAATATCGACAGTTTTGTCGATTGCAATTTGCTTTGCGACTTTACATGGACAGGTAGTTGGATATATGTAAAATGTAAGTTATTTTCTTGGAATATTCAGTTGCTTATAAAATAATTATTAAAGGGTGAAAATAACAAACGCCAAACAATTTGAACGTTTGGTATCTCTACTTGAGAATAACGAAGAGCTCGCAAGAGGATTCGTTAAAGCTGGTGGGTAAAATGGCGAAGTGAAAGATGGATGGAATAGTTTTGTAGAAGAGCTAAATAGCATGGGTCTACTAGTAAAATATATAAGGGGCTGGCAGAAGGTTTGTTATTAAGATATCAAAATTCTTAAACTCGTATGACCTCCTCAGGTGTGGATCGATTTCAAATTTAAAATTCTCAAAAATATCATAAGAAACAATAGTGAAAAACTGGTGGTGGTCCGAACAAACAAGTTTATTTCTCCCCTCTTCGAGAGTGTGTAGTTGATTTACTTAATTTAAATGTTAGTTGTGGCTGTGAATTCGGAACGCTGCGCGATATGAGTTTGGAACTTGTATCATCGAATTTAACTTATTTCACAAGCAATCAAGCAACCTCAGTTGTAAGCGCTTTACGACCAGCAGCCATCGATGCAACTTTTTCAACGGAAAAAAACACCTCGAGAAAGTAATCTTCCACCGCCGACCAACTGGAAAGTAAACTCCGATTACTCGAAAAGCAAACTGAACTGCAGGAAAACATTAATAAAAATGTCGCAGAAACCCTGCACTTGGACAATAAAATATATTGCTTTCAAAAATACAAGTTAAAATTGCTGGAGAAGTCGTTACAAATAAAGCAAAAAACCCTGCAGATTTATGAAGAAGATGCGAGAGACAAAAAAGACTTCGTGCGTAAAAATTGAAATTAAAAAAAAAATGTATGAGTTGCAGCTTCAACGTTTGAAGTTATATACAGATTCGTTACCAAATATTTGAAAACGTTAATTTAGTGTTAAGTAGTAATCTAAAACTCCGAGCAGCATTAAGAATGCTTCTTTTGAAAGTCTGAAATGCTGTATAAATCTACTCTTCATTAAATAAATCATGACTATTCTAATGCACAGTGCTTACTTCGCATTGTCCATATCCAAAGAATTTGACTAGTCTCAAGCCACTTTCATTCTCGCCTTAATTTTAGGAGGGCGGCTTGATTGTCCTCATCAAACTCGTCGTCAAAAAATAAATCAAAACAATTCATTTTACAAACTTTAAAAAAAAAACTTTGCTTTTTAAAAAAAATTTCACTTGACAAATTGTTCAGAATGGCACTTTCGTTCACAATAGCAATCAATTCAAGCATTTTCCTCGATTTCAATATGGCAGTACTTATAAGTCGTTTCGATCGACTCTCGCAATACCAAAACCCCATCGACTCGACAACTTCGTCGAATATCGACTAGAAATCGACTCGACACTCACAATACGGGTAAGTGTCAAAATGCTTACCTTGAATTTACCATTTTGCTTTGTTTCATTTCCAGTCTATTGTTGACAGCTAACATGCAGCAACACAAAACAATATTAAAAATAAAATTTTATTGAAACACATCCTCTAGAAGTAAAATGATGTCACATTTTTTAAGGGCGACTATCCTTTTGTCGGGGAATGAACCTCATATTTTGTGCTTGGAAAATCTTTTGTAGCAAGCAACAGCGGGGAAGACCTTGCTTGTCTTGAAGATATGATATTTACCAGGTAGCTCACAGATTAGGGGAGCTCAATTCAATGTCATCAGCTCACGATCAGGATCGGTAGAAAAACTTGTTAGGAGATGCCGATGAGATAAAAAAAACTAAAACAAATTGATTAACAAATATTGAATTGTCAAGAAGGGTTTGTTCTTAATGACATTCGGAAGCGGATTGTATTCAAAGAAGAGGACAAAATTCAAAGGAATCGTGCGGTAAAACTCGGCTACGTGCTCCTCGTAGCCGTTATGCAATATTACCGATTGGCTGGTATTTTAGTGTTTTTGTGGTTGTTCTTGGGTGTTTTTTGTTTGTTTGTTTATCTAAATTGTGTTTTTTTTCTCGTGTATTTTTAGTTAATGTTACTTAATCTTCATATTTGGATCTCTGGTCATCCTCTGGTGGTAGCAGAGGCAAAAACTTGAAAATCAGCACAGAATAATATTTTATTGAACTCAATACGAAAAATTATATCTCATAATTAGCTTCCATTTTCGGCTTGACAAAGAGTGGCTTTTTTAAGGCAGGTTCTATGTCGGCTGAGTGTCTCTGACTACAGCCTCCTTATTTCGGCGCGTTTGTTGTCAATCAGTTGTGAAATTTTCTGCTATTTATTTGTTTAAACCTTTTTTTAAATAACCCCCAAAGGCAGCCTGTGGCCGTTAGATTTAGAGAATCTTGTAACCAATTCACTTCTGTTATACTCCAGATATCTTCCTTAAAATTACCATTGTGACTTTAGCTGATTGACAAATGGCATCATCTTGCTGAAACCACACCCCAGGAAAATGTTCTACTGCAAGTAGCACAAAACTATGAATGTCACTGCGTTACCACTACTATCTTGCAAGAAGAACGGACCAATAATTTCTCGGGAATTCAATTCCACCTCGTGTAAGTCCCTTGGATTTTCAGTACTTCAAATACTACAATTCTGCTTTTTCACCAAACCGTTTAGTTGGAAGTGAGCCGCGTGTTAATTGCGACAATTGAACTTTATATTCAAGCCGTCGCTGGAAATTACCATGGTTTAGCTTAAAAACCTCGTAAAATTCGGTGTATAGTTACGTCCGAACAGTATTTAAATGGGTATATCGTCTCCGGATTGAAGTTGCGAGCTCTTTTGCACGCGTTCAATAGCTGCGTTTTTTTGAGTCATTTAGAGTAGTGCAGGATAGCGATAATGTACGCAAAACAACAACATCCAGAGTACGAATCCTTGTCAAATCAGTTGATTTGGGAATCTTGCACATTGTGGACTGTATTTTGAGAAGTCATATCAACTGAAACAGCTGGCTGCAGTGAAAAATTCTCTGAAATTCCCAGTCAATTAAATTTAAAAATCAATGCTGTCTACAGATTTCTCATCCAGTGAGTCGAAATATTTTTCGATAATGTTTTGAAGGGAAATTAACCGGATTGTAATTTTCTTCCTAGACAGTTGTTATTTCGTAATTTGAATTTCGTACTGACAACTGTCTAATAAACACACTGCTGCCAACCGAGTAAGAATGAAATAAACTTGCATGCTACTCTGGATCGTTTTTTTATGCACGCCGGATACCTACGGATACCTATTTATAACCAAAAAAATTAGAAGCTATTTCAACCTGTTCGAGATTTAATAACTTTGTGACATAATTTTTGAGTCAAAATCATAATTTTCCAGTCCTGTCAATTTTTTAATTTTCGAAGTCAAATTCATAATTTTCGCAAGTTATATCAATATTTTTTTCGAGTTAGATTCTTTCATTCTTAAGGTACGTGCATCTTTTGCGCATCAAATTTATACATTATGGTCTTGACGTGCAAAAACTATGAACTCGTGTCAAAAAATTATGAATTTGACTCCAAAAAGCTAGGAATTTGATTCACAAAAATATGTATTTTCCTCAAAAAATTATGAATTTGACTTGAAAACTTATGAGTTAGTATCGAAAACTTATGAATTGAATAATTTAAAGCTAGCAACTTAAAAAGGACGGTAAGCAAAAGAAAGGAAGAAGCTCTTTTGTATACTGCAGCAAAAGTGAAGGACCAAGATTGGATCTTTGAGGAACACCAGTGACAAGTAAAGATGGGCGCAAGAGGTGGTGTTAACGGTAACAACATTAGCACGATCACAAGCGTAGTAAGAGAAACAAACTAGAATGTCGCCAGACGCGGCATATCCAGCTCCATGATTCACTGGGCCAAAAGATTTGGCAAACACAGTATACATAAAAGACATCCAACTGATTTTTCCAGTCGATAGTGGATTAAATAAGGTTAGACTAAAGGCTGCACAATGTCTTGCACGACTTTGCCAGTGAAAACTAGGCAATAGTAATCTAGGTCAATAGTTGAAATTGCCTGCAGTATTACCAGCTTTGTGAATGAAGAATATGTTTGCAGATTTTTAAACTGATGGGAAAGTACCTTTTGCAAAACTGAAATTGAATATCCGTGACACAGGAGCACACAAAGAAGAGGAAAGTAGCCCAACAAAACATACGAGGTAGCATCAACACCGAACAAGGTAATTGCATTAAGGGGACATAGCCCCTTCAAATTGAAAAAAATTGTTTTTTTCAAAGAATAGTTTTTAATTGAATGAAAAGACATATCTCAATGAAACTTTGTACATATACTTTATTTGCCTTATACTACATAAAAAAATTGTTAAACATTTTTTGTGACCCTCTGCCGTCTGCTAAAATTTTTTTGAAAAAACACCAAAAAAACCTGGCGTGCACGATACCTGCCCTCAGTAGAGGCTGGGGAAAAAACAAAAACGGGGGTTTTATCAGCATCAAAGTGGCCTTAGAATGAGCTAAAAGAAACTTGATTGAAAAATAACAAAATGGCGGCGGTTTTTCAAAAATTGAGGTTTTTTTTCGCCCAAAAATCGGTTATCACTAAAAAAATTTAATGCCGATTTGTTCATCCGTAGTTCATTCTAAGCATTAACATGTGCAGATTAACGTGTTCAAATTTCAGAACGATTGGATGAATACATTTTTCTTAATCATGCACGCCAACTTGAAAAAGGTTGTTTCGAGAAAATCGCGTTTAAAGTTAAAATTCCATATTTTTTATAATAAATCTTACCGAAATCTAATCTGCGTTACCTAGACCATACAATATACCTTCCTCTTCTTCATATTTCTCCTCTTGCAAAGATTTTTGCTCTCTTCGAGCAGTTCTGGCCTCTTTAGATGCCTCAGTCGAGTGTTTTTCCGCCTGGTTGATTCTTGCAGCATCTCTATTTTCTGCATGTTCCAGCGCACGTTGGCCGATTGTAATTCCCATGACTTGCATTATTTTCAAGATAGCAATAAATTCTTCATTGAACCTACATGTAGAAATATTTGCAGCCATATTTATGATATTTTTTCCAAAAAAGGTATGTTTGGGGGCCAAATTCCAAATACAAGAATTATAGCTTTCGTTATTATTCTGCGTAAAATTGCCCAAGCAGCGCTTTCATACATCTTTTGGTGATAAGTCTTCATAAATAGGCTTTAAAATTTCTTGTACCACATCATCTAAAGGTGGAGGATGCTTGAAATTTTTCAAAGCATTACCACCAGCTGCCTCCTCCTTGCGCCAGTTACACCAGGTCTTTTCTCCAACAGGACAATAAGAGTGTTGAGGCTTCTCATCAGTTGCATTTTTTTATAATATGATGTCCAAATTTCCTTGCGCAAGTTTTCAATCGAATTAGAACTTCGTCGTGTAGGTAGGCCATAATATGTTGATACATTTTTCATTAATTTTAGAGTCAGTTGAACTTTTTTCGAACCGTTTTTTGAAGTATTAACACTTTTTTTAGAACCATCTTTTTCAGCTATTTTTTTTTTTTGTTTTTTTGCCAAGGCTAACTTCTTTTTGCTTCT
This sequence comes from Nemotelus pantherinus, assembly GCA_963978885.1. Classification (NCBI taxonomy): domain Eukaryota; kingdom Metazoa; phylum Arthropoda; class Insecta; order Diptera; family Stratiomyidae; genus Nemotelus; species Nemotelus pantherinus. The sequence goes on from OZ022265.1 coordinate 108,553,272, forward strand.
TTTGAAGGAGCTGACTCACTTATCTTTCTGTACACTTTAGCCTAAGTCGATGTAGCGGTATAGTGAAGTGAACTAAAATCATAGAAAAAATGAACTTGGCGCGCATCGCTATATATACCCACCAATTTTTTTTTTAGAATTTCAATTTTATGTTATTAAAATCATGTTTTTAAAGCTTCATTCTATCATACTCAATCAAAAAACAAAAATCGATTTATGAAAAATTTTAAGGAACTATGTCTCCATAAGACTGTTTAGCGTTGATTCGGTTTCTATTTGAACGGAATTAAAAGAATTTAACAGATGATGTGGAACGATAACACTAGTTAGTGATGGAAGGATATAAGTTTATTTCAAGTTGTTTGTTGAGAGGCCAAAAGGGATATTCAAGTTGTGTGGACAAAAGGTCATACTAGTTAGAAACTTCGACATAGGCAAAATACGCATTCATCGTGTTCTTGGTAGCCTTTTTTGCAAAAACACGTACCATTTAAAAGTTAAGTGGATCTTCTTGCGAACCCTAACTTAAGTAATGACATGTGCTGCAGTTGCGCTTTGTATTATAGACTTTGGTACTATGTATTATTAGAACTCTCAGCACCATGCACTATAGCGCTAAACTTTATGTTTTATATCCCTCGATGCCAGGTCTTATATCACAAAACTTCATGGTTTTTATTATTTTTGAAAGAACATCTTGTAAATGGCATCTATAAATAAGTACACTGATTGAGTATCCATCTGATATTTTTCTTAGAAATTGAGCAAAACAAATCTTCCTGTTTCATCTTTCTCTTGGCCAATATTTTTTTGCTGGCATGACACATTCGAAATTATCTACGAAGTAGAAATAACAGTATCATAGGTATGATAATACATGAACAAGCATAAGAATGCTTTGGACACTATTGTTGTTTTTACGGTGAACGAAATCCACATAATGAAGTGAAAAGCTCACCCGATAAATTTAAGTTACAAGGACGAGATCACACGAGATAAACACCAGTGTATATCTCATATCGTATGAATGGAACAACCCCCCGTAACAAACCTTTCTTTGGTCGTGCACCGAATTCGCTGGCGTCCGGGAGTTCAGGTCAACCTTCAATGTCTAAATTAAGCAATCGGGTGACAGTTAATTCGACATAAACCCTATAACCGACTTGATGTGTTCGCACTAATTAAATCATCCGAAGGGGACTCAATAAAACAGTTCCACGTTTAGTCGAATCAATTTAATAGAAACGGTGTTTGGCTGGTATCTGAACTAGCTCGGTCGAATACCTAGGTACCTGGATTACATGCCAGATTGAGCTTTGTGTATTTTCCTTGACGGTTGCACCGTTTTACTGTGAATCCTACAAATCACAAAGATACCAGACAATTCAGTGAAATGGGTTGAACTGAAAATACGTAGCACAGATATGTGTATACGTAGGCAAGAGTTGACGAGAAACGCAGTTTGCTTATTTACGAGTCGATGCTGCATTGCTGCTAGCTGGCGGGCAAGGTGTGGTTGACGTTGCAGTTTGCACAAAGCCATGGTATGTTGACACTGCAACGAGAGGAATAGGAATAACGGGTATTGTTTCTCTTAGAAGGAAAACTGTTCGAAAAGTACTGCTTGGCTTGCTTCAATAAAACATAATGTGAACGGGCGGAACTGGAATTTAGAATTGTTCGTTGTTATGGCAAAAGACGACCAGAAGGTGAAATATCATGAGAATAATTGAAATTTTTTCAAGTAGCAATAACTCTTAATTCGTTGCTTATTATTGTCTGGGAGCAACAATAGCTTTTATTTTGCTTTGAGTTAACTTGATTTATTATATCTGTGATCAAAGTCGTTGGTACTTGGAGATCTTATCTATGTGCAAATAATATCGCTGCAATAGAATAAAATATAAACCTTATTCGAAATTTTAAATACTGTTTTTAATCTCAATAACGACCAGGAAGGCAAATAGCTGCACCTCTCAAGTGAGACAAAAGATTGTAAAATAGTTTACGGAACATTGAAATATGGGGAAAGCCACAGGACTAAAATGGTGATTAATTTCCCTGTAAGGAATACCAGGTCCACTCGTTTGCTAAAGGAATATCCACATTTCACTACTGCAGCAACTAATGAGCCTATAAATACATCCTGCTGGATATTCAATAGCATAAGCAATCTGTATTCCCCAACGATTTCCAAATTATCCTTCAAACCTTCCCTTCTCCGAGCCATCCGTACCCCCTAATTTTAAAATACATGTGAATGTTTTATTTATTAGTTATTTATTAGTTTTTATATTTTTTTATTTGTTATTTGATTAATTTTTTTACATACATACATTAGTTTTCAATTTTGTATTACATTGTTTACGTAATTTGTACCTTATTTGGTAAATAAATAAATAAATAAGATATATGATATGATATAAGATAAATAAAACGACTCTTAGTATGGAGAGACAAATTGGGAACACATCGAAACAGAGCCCAAAAAGATCAGCTGCCGAAATCTATCGCTGACTTTCTTGGGAAAATAGGGATATCTCAGTGAGAACAGTTGGAACACGTTTTGTGGAAGCCGGACCACATGGCAGGATAGTGAGAAATAAGCTTTCGATAACAAATCGAAAGAAAAATATAGAATCCGCACGGGAATATTTAGCATGAGAAATTGAATGCAAAGTCAATCTAGGGAGTGACGATACAATAATAAATGGCATCGGGCTTGATGGCAGCAGATTTGTAAGGCAACCAAGAAGTAAGGAATTGAACTCTTGCTTCACTTCAACCGTTGCTAAGCACACTCGTGGCTTCATCAGCGTTCGTGGTTCGGTGTCGAGCCAGTACACTGTATAGAAGAGAAGTATGTGGGAAAGGAGGGAACAAAGTACGTCAGCATCTTATAAAAGATAATGTGATGAGCTGGTGAGAATCTTCCTAGTATATGGATATTCTCGCACGGCAACAATCTCAAACATACGGCAGGACACACAAAGAATTTTTTGAAAGACAATAATGTCACCGTTTTAGACTGGCCATCAATGAATCCGGACATAAATCCAATCAAGCACTGGTGGCGGGACATAAAACAAGCATTAGCAGTAAGGAGTTTCACACACATGGACCAATTGTTCGAAGCAATGAAAGAACTATGGGCATCCACCTGTTGTGAGATGCATGAGTCCTAAAACGACAATGCTGGATCGCCTATAAGAGGTTGTAGCCCAAACGAGTTTGTCGGTACGTCACTGATATTTTTTTGTAATTTATTGTTTTTTGTTTTATTAAAATATTTGTTTAAATAAAGAAATTTTACAATATCTTTTGTGTGTTTCTAATTACGTGTTTGCTTGAAATTTTGAGTTTTCCAGGACTTTATTGTTTTTCTAGAGGTAGCATCGACTAAATTGGTAAAACTGTGCTTGGTAAAGCTTTGGTTTTTTTCTTCGGCTTGTTACGGCCAGCTGTTTGCCGCCACTCACAACAATACATATAAAAAAAAAAAGAAAACAAAATAAAACAGGCAGGCGGTGCAATTCGAATGTCATTGCACTCAATTAATGTTATTGACATCTAGTGGCATTCGAATTGCATTGCCTGTATAAAAACAAAACGAGCGGTTGTTGCTCTGCAAGCATCACCTAAATACTGGAAAAAAAAACAACAACAATGAAGCGGTGCAGTTCGGATGCAATGAACACCTGAGTGCATTTGAGCTGCATTGCTTGTTGTTCGGGTGATGCTTGCTGGAGAGATAAATTGTTGCGGGAGATGGCGGCAACGGGATCAGCTGGAAACTGAACTGGCTGGTCAGCGTGAATTTTTGCTGGGGACAGGGAGTTGGATTTTGGCGCTGAACCTGAAAAGTTTTGGGGGTTTTAGCGCTGCACCGAGAAGGTGGGAGGTTTTGGCTGTTGTACGAGGAGGATGGGATTGGATTTTCTTGAATCGTTGGTGGAGGAGGTTTTTGGATTTTTGGTCTTGGACACTGGATCGTGAAAGTTGGAGTGTACAGAAAATTTGAGCGGGAGGCGAATTGAAGAATTGAAGATGTTCGGCTAATTGAATTGGGGAGTGTGAAAGAAAATTTTTGAACGGAAGGCGGATTGAGGAATTAGGGTGAAAGAGCCGTGGTGTCGTTGTCGTGAAGGTTGAAGATTTGCAATGAAGAGTGCATTCAAGTGTTGTTTGGGATTGACAGTGTCTATGAACCAACAAGTGACCCTTGCCACGAAAATAACAAGAAAAAGTTTTGTGCGAGTTTCAAAAAAATGTATATATGAAGGTGAAAGCCATAACCGCAGTTTGTGCGACAGATGCATCCGTTACGACAGTTATTAATGGTCGTGTTTCACGACATCGTGACGGCGAAAATGCCGAAATCCAAATGAGCTGGAAACTCATCCGGTTGTTAATAGTTTTGATGCTGCAGCAGCTTTCGATGTGTTTGAACGGTGTAGCGGATCCTCGAAGTGTTAAAGCGGCTCTTCTATGTGTTGAGATTTGAAGTCGTTGTGATTGAGGCGTTTTTTTTTTCCAATTACCGAACAACTCGGTAATTGACTGAGGAGAATTTTTATCCATCTCACATCTGGCTCGATGATTGTGCGTGGTACCGACTTGGGACAGTTTTCGGAGATACAATTTACCTCGGATTGATGATAATGTCGGTCTTTCTATAGCGAATGAAACTACTGCTGAGCATCATGATCGACAGACGAAATATGTGTGTATTTTTTTTTTGCTCCATTTTTCTCTTCGCTTACTACGGCAGTTACCTACTTACTGACGAAGAAAATACATAGTACTGGTGCTGTATGGGCTGCTGTGGTAGGATATCGATTGTATCAGTTTATATTTGGCGATCTGTGTCTGGATCGCCTGTAGATATCTCTACATTTGAAGAAGCGACAGGAGTTTTATAGTGATTACGACGCTTTCTACATGGCCAACGAAACGGATATTGTGGAATAATTTATTGTGGAATAATTGGCACCTGTAAATGTAACATGTGTGTATATATCGGGACTGAATTGTAAACGAGAAAAAAACCGAACGAAATTGAAAAAAGTTTAAAAGTCCAAAAGTTCAATTTGGTATTTAAATTCATTATGAAGTTCCACTAGATTAGAATTGGAATATAAATTATTTGTGTTAATTTAATAAAACAGGAGAAGATATAATTTTGCAGTGTTCCAGTGGATACGGTACCGTCTTCCGGATCACTGGTAAGTGAGCAATGTTTATTCTATTTTATTCTATTTTTATTACCTTTAACATTTCATCTATTTTATGTTATAGAAAAACTGATTTATTTTTCGATTTTAATTTTTTCATTTTCTTATTTGGAAAAGAATATTGATTTCTATATTATATTTAATTAGGTACATATTTATGGAGATAAATTTCCTGGCTGAATTTTTATTTATTTGCAATTTTTTTTGAGTAAATTTTGTTGTTGTATTCATTACCTATAAATTTGCGTTTTTTATTTATTTGTTTAAATTAATATCCCCGGAAAATTAATAATGAAGTGGTAAATCCATTCCAATAGGTTCAGTGGAGCCATGATTAAGTGGGCTCCTTTCTTCCCACCTTGATTTTTTTATGTTGGTCCGTGTCCGTAGTGCGTGACACAGCTAGGGCTTGACCTGCCCCTCAACCTACCCACGACACCGGTGACTAGTCGGCACCTTAAGTCACGCGAGGGTAGCAGGTCAGGCTACAATTTCTGTTGTGGTGGCGGCTGTTCACAGCTGTTCCGCAACAGGCTTTCTTTGCAAAGTAATTTTTAAGAAAAATTAATCAAGATTGAATTTTCGAAAATTCTCTTTCAAATATAAGTTTTTGGATCATTAGCTTAAGTAGTATTTTTCCAGCTTATGTGGTTTGATGAAGGGTAGTGCTCCGGATGGAGAACTTATGCCTAAATCATTTTGAAAAAAAAAAAAAAAATGAAGATAGAAGTGTCTTAGTTACAAAAGCCGCTTTGAAACAAATAGATACGGATAAATTTTCTCGAAAAATGAAGATTAGCAACGATTAGTGATAAGAAAGATTAATGATAAAACTATAATTACTAACGTAAGTCTGGAGTAAATTGGTACATAAAATAATTCACATGACATACAAATATACAATTAAAAGTGCAAATGTGAGTGGGATACAGGCTTGATCTCTTAACAGTCTTCAACTCAATTATAGAGAGCTAATTTTATAGTATTGCAATTTGAGCTAGGTATGACTGTGATAACCATGTCTAAAATTGTATATAATAAGGTAGATGGCCACATGGACGAGTTTTGCGTATTGATTTTGATTGGTATCATTTTGAAGTAGCAGCGCTGTTTTGTGCTCGTAATCCAGGTCAACGATGAATGAGCTTCTCGATCTTGTCTGACCAGGACAGATCGAAACTTTGCGCGAATGTTTTGGAAATATTTCAAAAATATTTCCGAAATATTTTGGAAATATTTCAAAAAAGTTCCCAGCCTTAGGTGGCAGCGGCCTAGGAATGCAATTTGACTACTTCCTGTCCAAACCAAGGTAGTGTTTCAAATGGACAATGGTAAGCTTGGACACTTAGCAAATTTATATAATAATGCGGCAAACAGATGCGGCAAAGAGATGCGACATGTAGTGGCACTGGCACAGCCAAAAAATCCATTTCTGTGAGTTTGAAAATATATCTAAACAAATCAGAATTGGCCATGTTGGATATAGAAGAAAATGATTCTGAAAATAGTCACCAAAAGAAACATCTCGTAAAAAGAAGTCACAGATTATATTGTAGACCCTAATAGATTTAGCATCCTAGTTTCGGGGGATGTGATTTCACTGCTATAATTAAGGATAAAACGTTATTAACAGAAATTTGTTCAGAGCTACAAATCAATACAGCCACCAAATAAATCACCCAAAGTATATTTTTGTTACATATGAGCTGGTGCAAAGAGCTCAAATTCGCACAGAGTTCGCACATCGAGGGATTGAAAATATGGACAAAGTAGTTAATGCCACCTAATGAGCCATTAGATCAAACCCAATTAAAAGTTGAATAGGAATGGTAAGAACATTTAGGAATAAAAGCCCAAAATATCTTCTTAAATACGTGGCTGGAAGCGTTTTTAAGTTTCAAATAGCAATTGTGGCTCCAAAAAAAAAAACGAATTTTCGTGGTAGCAATATAAAGTAACAACGAGGTTAGTTTCTGCGATTACCTCCTTCCTTCGATCGTGGTAGTACCTTACTTAGTGCACGACTATTTTAACTGGGGGTCATCCCAAATCCTCAATGAACTAAGTTATTCGCTTCAGGTCTACCGAAGGTGATCACTTAGTTCGATTAAGCATCAGCCAATCGCTCTTCCAGCGAAGGCCGAGCATTCACAGGTGAAGAGCTGTTTTCTATTCTTCTTTGCATCTCCAGCTCCGAGAGAAGTCATTGCAAGGAACATCCTTCCGTAGTGCATGCCTGCTAGATAGACAATGTTCAGTTAATAAAGCCACCACTGTGAAAAAGGACCCGTTTCTTAAAACGAGCAGTTCCTAAGCGCGGTCAAAGTCAAAAGTTCTCCACTATTATCTAGCGATCGCAGAGAATTTCCACCCGGGTTTTCACAACGTCCTTTAATTATTTGACAATCGCAAGACTATAGAACACTTCCGATAAAAGCGTATAAGTTTTTGCATGTTGGTTGGCTTTGCTGTTTTCCTTAAGATCCCTATGTCTTGCGATCCGAAGCAGCTGCATCTTCGAATGGGTCAAAATTTCGTTAGCACACGAATAGACTCAGAAATTAATGTCTCAATGGACAAAGACTAACCGCCTTAAAAGTAATTGATGACCTAACTTGGCGTAGGTAAATTAAATCACCAAGTCTTCAGATGTGCAAAGTATAAGTTGTTGAGAGAGAATTCCCAAATCTTTCAATATTACTTTTCTGTCGAATGAATATTATTGAATTAGCATTTATGTCATTAAATAAAGAGAACATCAATCAGCTTGTTAAATTTATAGAATTCACAATTTTTCACCATGTCGAGTATTGAGTATATTTTAGGAAGTGTACAAATCTTCCTAATAATAAAATAAATAAAATTGAATATTGACAGAACATATTTTTATTGTTTTTCCTTGAAGATTAAAAGTATACTGACTTACATTCTAAATAAATTTTTAATAACAACTTTCTCAGCCTATTTTGTTTATCCAAATTTTGGTGTATGTTAAGGTATAAAGTGTTTGTGGATTGTGGATTGTATTTGTGGATTGTGTAATTATGTGTTCCCACAAAATAATTTTTATTAGAATAAACATGAAATGTGTGAATTAATCCAATCCAAATTTTTCAAAGGGTAGCGAACATACGTAAACATTGCGTTTAAAGGCACATTTTTCAGAAATCAGTACCTTCAGATTTCTCCATTAGAAAGTTATCTTTGGTTGCATTCAGTTAATTCATAAAAATTGTATCAAGTGCTCGTGATTTTTAAGATGGCCGATATATGTGAACAGCGTATGGCTCTGAAAAACTCAAGTGTACAAAATGTTTTTTCGATTGTCAATCAAATTGATGGCAAAATTCGGTCCGGATATCCTTCTACTTACAGCATTTTAAGGTACTTAAGAAGAGGTTACCCTCAAAATATCGAAAGAAAAATTAGTTTTTTAATCAAAAAAAATTTATTAAATATTTTTATCTTACAATTCAAATAATACAAGCAAATACTATTGCAAAACTATACAAACCCAATTTTTGTATAATTCCAGGTTGAAGAGCAACTATTCCGTCTGAAACTTCAAGTGATTTGAATGGTATGTACAGTTTTCTAAGTTTGTGAATATTTCTAAATAGGAGATCTGACTCATTGTCAGCATTCATCTTATGAGGATCAGTGGTTACCACTGCTAACCACCATTTCAGCCCATCATGCTTCAAATACACATTGACCCAGCAAACAAGAGCAAAAATCCAAGGGTATGGAAATAATGAATCAAGGTGAATGCATACAAGTGACCGTCCACATGCTGGCCGCTTGCCTGAAATTTTCTTGATTTGAACAAAATGTGCTTGCTACATCAAAAGAATACCAATTGTCATACCTAAAGCTTTTGTGGATATTTTTTCGACCCAACAATGGTCTAACAACGATATCTTTCAAACAATTTAAATTTGTTTAGCTTTCTTTAAGTTGTGGTTTCAGTTTTATGGTATATTTAGTAATCCTTTAAAGCATACGTTACAGAAGCCCATACATTTTCTAATATTTATATCAACTCCATGTCCATCCTTTTTGGTACTTTTACGATAGCTTTATTTGACACCTTTCACATTGTTCTTGTCAAGTGAACTAATTCCAGTTCAAAACGACATAGCCTTGCCACAATATTTCCACAAAGCAAGCAGAAGAACATATTACGAATCACTAAACCCTAGAACTAAACTTAAAATCCCCCACCCGGGACATAATCCGTCGATTTGTTGAGTGTTCTCACCGGACAGAGATCATCGAAAAGTAGTTGACGAGAAGAGGGATTTGCTACTTTTTATTGGATTTTCAGCTCCCCAAAATCGAGAAACGAATGGTTTTGCAACATGAACGTTAACGACCTATATCCCCGAAAAGCGAAAACATTGCAAAACGGCTCAGCTGAGAACTTGTCTGTGATACCCATTTGTATTTGAATTGACAGCAGACATCCGAGTATCTGCATCGAATGGTTTCTACTCATTACAGTGATTTAGGGACATTTACCTTTTTCGAAATTGGAGGGAAAGTTGAAACATACCTCGAAGAGACCTTAAAGTGCCACGTTATAGGATTAGACAATGACGTGGGCAAACTGTAGGGAATTATTTTGTTACTCGTATATATAAGTAGGTACGATGTACATACATATGTCCTTAGCCCTTTGCAACATTCGCTTGTGGGGATTGTAGTCATTAAAGCCTATTCGGTTTGAATTCAATAATTGGTTAGGGGGTGCGTTGTTTGAATTCGGCACCTTGATTTTGCGGAAAGCGTAATTAATTAAGCTTTTCTGTTCTATGTTTACTAGATAGGGCTGTTGCGGTGCTTCTCTAATTAGAGATGAAAATCCAAAACATTTTGGTAGTTTGGTTCTCAGATGCATGATTGTACATATTTCTATGCGGAGCTTGCACAGTTTGGGTAATGAGCTGATGTTAATCGAGTAGTACCGGCCAGTAATGATATGTAAACTAACACATTTTGCCGAAGCAGCTTGAATAATAAACAATTATATGTTGTTTGATCTAAAGTACGTAGAGCTGGCCCACACATTTAACTAGAGGTAGCATGTGTGCGTATTAAAACTAATGACGGCAGTTTTCTGAGTTTGTGAAGAATGTCAAATTTCAAGCTACTGTGAAAAGTTTAGTCCTGAATATCGATTACTGAATATGGACAAAAAATGGAATATCTTACAAAAACGCTCCTAAAGTTTTACGATTTACTGCCACAGAAAGTTGAGTTGTTGCTCATTTTCTAATCTGCTATTTGTAGCTTAAGTATTAAACCGCCATGTTACAAAAATACTTGCATTTACTCAAAAGGAAGGAAGGAATTAAAATCGAGAGTTTGAAAGGTTAGGACATGGAAAAGGCGATTTTCCCAGTTCTGAATACAGAAGTCATAACGATTGATTTAAGCAGAAGGCGTTTCATGGTTTGCGTAAATAAGCTGAGTATCCCGATAAATTCTATTACATTTATTTCTTTATGTAAATCAAGACATTTTAAGAAGCATTATTTCAGCGGCAAATTTGCTAAAAAATTTATTTTAACCGCAAATATATTTTAATCTTGTTTTATAATAAAACAAAATAAAGTTTCGGATATCGGTAGTGGGCTTCGGATATTGGTAGTTGCTATAGCAGGTTGTGAAGCTGACACCACCGAATTGATTAAAAAACGCGACAAATATCCGAAGAAAAAAAACCAAGGGCTGCCAAACTTTGCCTGAATTTCAATGCAGATGTGCGAGAAAATGTTCTTTTGGAGCTTCTTGAGCTTTCTGCTTCTACTTCTTCAGCTTTCTGCCTGTAAAGAACCGGGAGAAGGAGTGATCATTAATCTTAAAAAACGTGGATTAAACCGTGATTGAGAATAGTGAGGAAGAATTTGGGAGGTTGACTCTATTTCACCCTTCTTATTACATATATCTCCGAAGAATAAAAAGGTTTCTGATGAAGCGCTGGCTATCTAAAACAGACTAGATACCGATAGAATGGCCCCAAAACCTGCAGGAGATAGGGTTTTGAACCACAAGGGCATGCCATTAAGGTAAAAGTGGCAGAATCCTGACGGTAGTGTGCCACAAGTTGGATCTTAGTGGCTTCAAAAAAACTCTTGAATTAACATGCGCAGGAAGGAAGCTGTCAACCTCAATGAAACAACACTAGTTCCGAAAATCAGTGACCTTATGAGATTCAGTGTTAAAAAAGAACGGTCATCTTGAAAAGAATTTCTTCTTCCTATGGCAAAACTGACATTACACTCACAAAACACTGACAAAACATATTATTATATGTTTTGTTTTATACATTATATTATTGCGAGCGTTTCTAACTCGAAACTATTGATTGTATCGACGTGCAGTGGGAGTAAAGGATTTAGAAAAGAACATCACTGGGTGAAACTTACTGTCCGGCTGTTTCTGAAACAATTCTGCGCCAAATCGTAATGAGCTAGCGTCGTAATGCAACTCGGTCTCGTTCTTCAGGTCATTTATCGCCAATATAGGGCTCTCGGTTAGCTTATCTCGAAGTTTGAGAAATCCTGTCATTTCGAACTGAGTACCTTCTCGCTTCAATTCAATGCAGTTAGTGGCTTAGCGATTTTTGTATATGAGCGGACAAACTGCCCAAAGTACGAAAATAATCCCAAACATGATTATTGGTATGTGAGGTATCGCGGTAATCTGATATGGTTATATAGTCACCACTAGGCTTAATACCTTCCTTAGTACAATGGGTACAATGGGTTTTTTGGCATGAGGGCTTGAAGGTGCCAGACGCCTCTCTCCCAACCCACACACCTTCCTTAAATAATCGATACCGCAAATAATCCAATTCTTCAAACCCAAATTGACACTTAGATTATTTCAATTCTGATCCGCTATTGTAAATATTGCAACACAGCTGCTGATACTTTTGTGGGAGATTGTTCACAAGCTCAACATAATTTTCATATCTCCTATTGCCAAAAAATAAAAATGAACGACTGCCCTAAAAGACTCCCGTGCCTCATTTTCAAAGCTCTGTAAAACTGTATGTTGCACTGGTCGTGTTACAGATGCTGCGTCAGGGTATACCAGGCTTCGCATCTTTTTTTCTCGATATATCATTCTGGATGGGAAATGTCAAGCAAAATTAGTACTCACTCACATGATTAGCAGGCTCTCGCCACATCATTGAAACACAAAAAGGTAATAAACGTTTCTTTTTACTTGGGCAGTAGATCAAATTAGTAGAACAACAACAGCAACTAAAATGTAGTACCCAGGATTAATTTTGAGTTCTCAATTTTAATTCCAAAATAATGAAAGTAAGAAGTTTCTAAACGCTGAGTTATTGGGCATCTTTGACTGCTCAGATTTATGGGCTAAATTCGGTTACATGTTCTCGATGGTCATTAGACAATTTTACCGATGGATGTCTGGCTGGTATTTTTTGTGTTTTTGTGGTTGTGTGTTTGTTTTTGGGGGTGTTTCTTGTTTGTTTGCTTGTTGATCATCATCGTGTTTATATTTTCAAGTATGTTTCATTAATTTTTTACCCCTGCTACCATAAAAATTGTAGATTTTTCACCAAAAACATATCGGAAACATTAACTTGGAAATATTTAATGAGCTGCTCTAGGTTGAGCTAGGTTGAGATATTTCAGCAAAATGTACCGCATGAGCAATTTGGTTGCTCTAAATACCCCGAATTTGCTCTGATTTATGTTTCATGACTCTGAAATGAGGTTAACTTGAAAGCAACTTTGACCAAGCAACCAGCTGCTTGTTAATTGTCACAGAACCGACTGTCAACAAAAAATTGTGACTGAATTGGAGTTTTCTAATAGTGAACTATCTGCTTAAACTTCTAACAAGCAATCAACTTTGAGAATTGTTGCCTGAAAATAATTCCAATGTTTATGAATTTTTGACGAATCATTAGTAACTGATTACAACAAGTGTAATTAGCACAGTCTTCCCACAAGAACCAAGCTTCCGTCGCTTTTTATCGGTTACTGATTTTTTTCTCGTGTCTCCGAGCCTCGTTAACAGTTCGGCATTTTCTACCGCCAAGTAACAGCGCAAGAAGTTAGTTCCTACCCAGCGTACCAACTCCGTATATTTATAAGGACCAAAATTCCAGTGATCTAACCTGAGATTGTGTTGTTGATCAGACTGGAAAGTTGGAAGAAATCGCATGGAACAGAAAGATGCCAGATAAGATTCGACAACTACATATTTAGGCTAGATTTTTCGTTTCTCAAATACGGCTCACTCTCGCAAAAAATACCAACACACTGTCAGGTTGCTTTGACAGATAATGCATTGCGTAAATGGAGGTGCAATTTCAAGGTCAAAGTGTTTTTTTTTGGGAAAATGGAAGGAGTTGGCACGCTGGTTAGGAACTAAAGGTAGAACTATAATGCAATTAAGTAAACTTTAATTAGCTTAAGCGACAGTACGGTTGCATAGAAAACAAGCGGCATACCCATAATGTACTTAACTGCCGTTTCGTGAAGTTTCGTTCAATTCGGGCTACTTAAGCGGCCTACGACTGGGACCGTACATCACTTAAGTGAAATTTGACAGGAGGTTTGTGCAACGACTTGGACCAATAGAAGGTATGGAAAATATTTGAATAGGTTTTCGTGGATCGCTTGTTTATTTTTACAGGAGGTAGAAGTAATGAATGTTCCTTTGTATGCGGTATTGTAGAAGTAGTCATGGCTATGTAAAATATTTGAATATTTTATTGTTAAACGGTTCGATGACAGTTTACAATACAGGAAGTAGTAATTAGATGTAATAATAATAACAGGCATTCGCTGCTGAGGAAGAATAGGACACCAGATGCAGAGGTTGTTTTTGTTTGGAAAATAGCTAAATGCCATTGCATATCTAACCATTTAAAATAATTAGTACCCAAAATATAATTTCAAAAAGAAAACGTGTTGAACAACATACGAAATAATAAAAAACGAACCTACAAAATAATAAATTACTCATTTTAAAAATACAAGTACATAAACTACTTAAAATGCCATCACACAATTTTTACTGGCAAAATTTATATTCAAAGAATAACCACACACCATGTTTCAGCTATCCATGATTGAGTATTATTCTTCAGCAGTAAAAACCTTGTTGATTAAATATATTCCGGTCTCATACCAATATTGCGCAAAAAAAAACATTTCTTTCGTACACTCATTTGAATATAAGTACATATTAAGAACTTGCACCAAGCCCCTCGTTATAATCTAATAATCTACAGTAAAGTGCCGAGGTTCAGGTAAGCTACAATTTTCTACGATTTCTTGCAACAAGGCTAGCAAGCTATGAAGACAACTATATTTCAATTGCAGCAAAAACTTATTCAAATATATTGCACAAATGCTCATATCAGTTGATCTCATATGCCGGCAAATTCAAACTCATATTCACCACTCTGGCGGCAGTTTCATGAAGCTTCGCTTAATTCTATTATGGGCAAATTAACCGATCGACATCAATTAAGTGAATTTTCGTTCAGTTTCAGCGCTCACTTAACCCTAGAAAGATAACGTGCGCCTCAGAGGCGCCCGCCAAACGGATATATCGCTGTATTTTTTCATCCAATGCGTGTACAAGCTTGTTTTTTCAAGCCAACTCAGTCGTCGGTCAACACTGTCGAGGGACGACCACTGCTGTTCAGTTAGTACCATAGTTTCATTGCTATGACAACCCGTTGCGCTCGAGAGGCGCATGTTTATCTTCTGTGTAACTTTCATGCATTTTTATATGATTTAGTTTTTGTTACTTTTTATTTATTTCTACATAAATAAAGTAAATATAAAATTAGGTTATTGTTACTAGTTCGACTCTACGTCCTGCTCGTCACCAACAAGATCCGTTTATACCAGTTTGAAAGGTTTGGGATCTGTTTATAGCCCAATGCAAAATGAATTACTCTTCTAGAAGTAATGTCACTATTGATGAACAATTACTGGAGTTCCGCGGTAGATGCCCCTTTCAAATCTATATACCTAATAAACCAAAAAAGTATGGTGTAAAAATTCCAATGATGAACCAATTATATGATAAATGCGATGCCATACATTGGAAAAGCTACAAATACAAATGGTTTACCACAAGGCGAATATTACTTGAAAGAGCTATCACGGCCAACTCATGGTACCAACCGCAATATAACGTGTGACAATTGGTTCAAAATCATCCCTATCACTGTCTCAAAATCATTGCTTGCTGAACCATACAAATTGACGATTTTGGACACGGTACGATCAAACGAAAGGGAAATTCCCGAAGAACTAAAAAACACCCGTTCTAGACTAGTGGGTACGTCTTTGTTCTGTTTCGATGGACCTTTGACCCTACTATCATACAAGCCGAAGCCGTTGAAGATGGTGTATATGTTGTCCTCATGTGATGAAGGCGCTGTTATACATCCTACAATTGGTAAACATGAGATCATTATGTTCTACAACCAGAAAAAAGGCGGCATCGACACATTTGACCAGATGTGTTCTTCGATGTCTTGTTCTAGAAAGAGTAACAGATGGCCAATGACAATGTTTTATGGCATATTGAATATAACTTTTGTCAACTCATATGTAATTTACACACACAATGTTTTGTCAAAACAAGAAAAACCATTAAACCGAAGAGAATATATGAAAAAACTAAGTACTGAACTGTATACACCGTGGATGAGATCTAGATTGGAAATCCCTACTTTATCAAGGTGTTGGAGAGAAAATGTTGAGAATATCCTGCCACAAACTAATCAAGAGGCTTCTCAAGAAGCTGAAAAGGAACCTCCGGCTAAAGTTCGGCGTTACTGTAACTTATGAACAACTAAAAAGAAAAGAATGTCTAAGATGACATGCACAAAGTTTAAAAAGACAGTGTGTGGTGAACATAAAAAAGATGTTTGCAACAATTGTCTATAACTATAATTTAATTCAGTATTTCTTGTAACTTGAGACTGAATATATACTAATTCATTAATTAGGAAGAAAAAAAAACTATAAATGTTACTAATTTAAAAAAAAATCTACTTAAATATAAATACTTCCAATAAATACTTCTTGTTACTTTTTGTTAAGGGTTTATAAAACCCTACATAATTTTCTTAATAATAAAAATAATAATATAAATTTGTGTTTAATTAACTTCTTATTAATCTAAAACCTCATGGAAATTACAATAAAAAGAATAATTATTACAGTTTGTAAACAAATAGGGTTTTAATATTGTGCGCCTCCCAGGCGCATGTTTATCTTTTCAGTACTATAAAATAACGTTATCTTTCTAGGGTTAAGCTAATTTAAGTGCTTTATAGTTTGACCTTAACTTCTTACACTGTGGCCAAGTTCTCTACGCTGAATCCAACAATCAGCTGATTCAACTTTGCGTCCACTGGAAACATAGTCAAAGTGTATAGAATGATAAGTGGGTGAACTCCTTCCCTTTTCCAGATTAAAACACTTTGACCTTGGAATTGCGCCTCCATTTACGCAATGCATTATCTGTCAAAGCAACCTGAGAGTGTGTTGGTATTTTTTGCGAGAGTGAGCCGTATTTGAGCAATGAAAAATCTAGCCTGAATATGTAGTTGTCGAATCTTATCTTGCATCTCTTTCTGTTCCATGCGATTTCTTCCAACTTTCCAGTCTGATCAACAACACAATCTCAGGTTAGATCACTGGAATTTTGGTCCTTATACATATACGGAGTTGGTACGCTGGGTAGGAACTAACTTCTTACGCTGTGACTTGGCGGTAGAAAATGCCGAACTGTTAATTAAGTTTATTAATAACATGAAAACCCACAAAATGAACTTATGCGCTACAGAATATTTAAACTCTAATAAAGTTTAAATCTGAAAATTTAAAAATATTTTTTTGAACGCTCAACTATCTATTCGGTGTGCTTTATCATCTGTAACCGCTTTTTATTCAGAAAAGCCTACTTACTCAAACGATGATGAAGCTTAGTCCTCTAAATTATAATGAATAGCTCCAGCTCTTGAGTTATTCCAATGAATGTCCAATTTACATTTGCTACAATGTACGTACGTCGTAACGAGATACGGAACAAAGCAACGCTTAGGTAAGCACAATGCGAATTGGCTCAAGTAAACGAGAATGACCTGAGCAGCTGTACATTATATGAAAGCCTTTGAATTCTATCGCACAAAGAAATGAATCCAGTAACAAACATTTTGCTACACTGTTCGTTACATCGTGGCAACAAACGCTCCAGCGACGATATCTCCCATTGTCCCAAAACCTCCATGTTGGAAATCGTAATGCATACCTTCTGCGGAATGGTTAAGAAGCATATTTTTAACACTGCATTAACTTTATTACTCACAGACACTGAGTGAATAGAAAAAGTTACTTTCCTGTGTATCTTCTTGACCTTAATGAATGCTTCATGCATAGGCTGATGAAGAGACTAGCTGTCGCCCGGCCACGAATCCAGCACAAGGTGAAGTTAATTAAGTGGAAGCAATTCGTAAGAGACTGTGCCATATATGGAAAAATGACAGTAGGTAGGGTTTATTGCCGGGTTTTCTCGTGTAACAGCTGGAATATATGCTTTTACTTGAACGTCGACATTGGGTGTTAGTGCTCTCAATTTAGGATCATATGTGGCGTAAAATATTCTAAGCAGGTTAAATGTTTTGAAAATAACATTTAGCTACTTGTGTAGGGGCAAAAAGCTATGCGAAAATGATAAATAAGGTGATATATGACCTAGAATGTCAAAAATGGTTTTGAGCTATTTATTTTAAGCTACATCTTAAAAAAAGTGAAAACTCTATTCATGGCCTTTATTGTCCTGTTGATTAGCGGGAAGGTAATACCAAAAATGTACGCAATGGCTTATAAATTATGATATTGCAAAAATTACAGTGCGAAAGTATCAATTATGTATTGAATTAATTTTGGAAGCAAGTATGTAATGTATGCATTCAGTATTTAAAAACGGAGAAATAACAATTATATATTCAATATATTTATTTTGATTCGTATTATATTGTATCGTCAGAATACTGAAATTAATCGATTCAAAAGCAAACGAACTGTGGATCGTAGAGCAATTATTATGGACGAGTTGAAATAATGATTTTTCTTAGTTTCAAGTGCAAAAACTTATAATCGTTAATGAACTTAGTAAAAGCAAAGTATTCCCACAAGAACCCTTGTTGGGTCTAGGGGTTGAAGCTGATAGAGCTGGCTCACAAATTCGCAATTAATATGAATGTGTGTTAGCTCCATGGCCCACTTTACCCCTGATTAGCTCCGGTACCTATTCAGAGCTAGATGAATTTAAAACCTAGTTAGCGGTCTCTCGTCTGAACCTGGATTCTAAACACAGACTCTACCCCCTGAATACCGGAGCTCTATCCAGCACAATATACAAGCTTACTATAATCCTCCAAACTGAGTATAATCCAAAAATATTACGCTTAGTTATCCAACCTCTTGGATTGCTACTGTTACCTCAACAAACCCAGAACGCTATTCTTATTATGAATCCAACGCTATTCTTATTATGAATTCGATTAAACATTATCTGGTAATAATAACCAATTTCTACTCAAAAAAGCCTACTCAACTCAAATAAAAAAAAAACCCACACGCATACAATCATCAGCCCGGAAAAATGGGTTTGGATGATTCTTTCGTATTCACGAATTCTATCCAAGCGAATGGAATCAAGCGAAAATATATATTAAACCGCATTTTTCATCCTCTCTTTTGATTCGATAAAAACTCGTAGAGAATGCTTGAAGTAACTCAATATGATAAATCCTATCATTCCATTTAACTTACGACCCATATAAAATGCTACCAAGCTACCTAATTCGTAACGAAGAGAGAAACCTTTTCATTGAATTTCCGTCTGAATGGAAAATGAGGCAGGAACTTATGAATACTTTCATGTATGCACGTCCTTTCCTTCGGCACATATAGTGGTTTTTGGTATTGGATATGAGTGGCTTTGTCAATTTTTTCGTTTGATGTTAAAGTGTAAATGCTGATCTTTTTGCATTCGTATTACAATGTATGAAAAAGACATGCTTTCCAATATTAAACTAAATAACACAAACCATTAATGTCCTTGCAAAAGAAAATGACATTGACAATAAAGATTGCACATGGATGACATATGTATACTTGTGTTACTTTATCCAGGACATACCGTATTCGGGGTGTTTCGAAGACAGAAGTAATCTTGTTATCCAGGGACAAAGTGATTGCCACAAAGATACTTTTTAGACAAAGGTAATACTGCAGGAGCTTTTGCTTCAACGTATCTAATCTCATTTCGGTCAGCAACTTAAGGAAAGTTTAGGTTGCTTAACGTAATTACATTCAGCCTTGGAAATAGACTTATAGTGATCAAGACTTTATTTTTTTCTTAAAATTCTCCTAATCCTCACACGACTGTCTCAAAAAGTTTGTGTTCATGTGACAGTGACACCTTGAGCTTGTTCGTAAGGCAGAACTGAGAGTTGGTTGCCTTTGATAAAATCAATAATAAGAAAAGATACATGTATAGCTTTGAAGACCACATACTGTTAGCTCTTGTGTTAAAATCTAAACTAGGTTATTTGTTTTGACTGTTTTTAGGTACAAAATTTAAGAATAGTTAATTTCAATGAAATTTTTATATACATACAAATGTTATCATGAATTTGTTATCATGAAGAAAAAATTATTCTCTCGATGAATTGGTAAAGTTCATTCCGTATTCTGTCTGGCTCTGGTGTATGTTTCGACACCTTGGCGAGACGGTAAGGTAGTCTTTATACCTAAACCAGACAGAGATGACTATTCAGATCGTAAGAACTTTAGGTCGATCAGCTTAGCTTCGTTTATGTTGAAAGATCTGCAGTGAATTGTTGAACACTGCATACGCACTAGGGACTCTCTGAACGATTCCGAGTGGCTCTTCGAACGATTAACCGTTGATTTATTTTTACAATTTAAATCTTCAGAAAATGAAATATGAATGAAGCTTGCGAAAAAGCGAAAAATTAAGAATTGATATTGAAAAGTATTGAAAAATTCAGGCTTCATACACACATATAAATAAACGAAGAACTTAATTCTATTATTTTTTATTATTTTATTTATATATTTATTACTTATTATATTTTAATTTCTATTTTTCCCATATTTTGAATGAACATTTTGATGTTTGCTTGATCGAATATAAAAATAACGATAAAATTCGTTTCGTTAAATATCTTGATACTTTGATTGATGAATTTGAAACGCGTTTTTCTGATTTCAAAGACCCATGACCTTGCGTTCAAATTTTTCAAAAGTCCATTCGATATCGATTCAGCAAAAGTTACAGAATTATCGGAAATTATTGTCGTTAAAAAGTCACACCTTGAATTTGATATTGGGTTGATTGCACAAGAAAGTCATTTGAAACATTTTACGTAAATTGAAATGTGGAAACGATTAATTTCAGAAAACTCATTTTTAGTTGTGAAAGTTGTTGTACCAAAATATGTATGCATGTTTAGTTCAACAAATGTATGTGAATGTACATTTTCAAGTCTTGTATGCCGTAAGTCAAAATATCGTACAATGATATCTCAGAAGAGCTTGGAATCAGAAATTCGTTTTGAATGGTGCAAGACTGAACCAGATTTTTCAAAAATGGCTTAATCCAAAGAATGTGAACCATCTCATTAAAACATTGAATAAAATAAAATATAGAAGAAACCCTATAAACGTTATTTATTACCATAAAAATTATGTTGTTTTTTCCAAAAAATGGAACTGGCTCCTTGAAAGAATTCAGACCAACAAATTTGGCTCTTCCAAAAAAAAAAAAGGTTAGAGACATAAGGGCACTAGGGCACTTAAATCTAACTCCTTGAATGATGGGTAACATGCGTGGCACCGAGGAAAATCATGCGAGTCAGCCCTTCATTCTTTATTTTCCAGAGTTAAGAGAACGATATCAAATGAGGAGTTTGTGGTCGAGGTATTTGTGAGCATTGAGCCTTTTTAGACGAGATCCCAAATTGGGATTTTGAATTTACCCAATTTAGTGAGCTTGCGGCTAATTTTCATGTATGTGTGCGCAGACTGTGTACATGCACGAAATTTGCTAATTAATTTGATTTGCAAATTCAGGTTTTGTACTCAGTGTTTCTATGGGTGTGTAAGTAAGATCTCCGGATAAAGTTGTATGGCTGCATGAAGTTCGGATTTAAACTGGTTTAAAATCGATTTCGTGTAACCATAAAAATTTGTTCTAGGGTCTGTCTTGCACACATATAGATTTGAATTTGTTTTCAATATGGCGGTTTCTGACAATCGCTGTTCTCCTTGCATTTACAAACGCTTATATGCAGTGAACAGCGATCACCAGAAGCCGCCATATTGGAAACTCCCTTGTAAGTACACGCTCACACGAAGTGAACACCAATCGCCAGAAGCCGCCATATTGGAAATTTCCTTGTAAGTACACTCTCACACGACGTGAACAGCGATCGTCAGCAGCCACCATATTCGACACCTTATTTTACATACACAAAACTATCGTGTACACACAAACACAATGATATTTAGCCCCAGCTCAAGAAATTGGGTATACTTCAAATCCCAATTTGGAACCTCGTGTCACAAGGCTCATTGAAGGCTCATTGCGTGCCTTCTTGGGAACGATGTGAAGCTGAGAAAGTTCATGGCATGGACAACGTCTTAATTAAATATTTGCATGTGCCGTTGACAAACAGTGCATCGGTCAGTGGGAAAAAAATCCAAATTCCAAGTTTATTCTAATGAGTTAATTTTCACTGGATATTTTATTTTTGTCTCTAAACTATTGATAAGCCCGGCTATTACATTGTTTACAGCTATCTGTGACTCAATATAATAGCTAAAATTTAGGAATTCATTCTCTTCGATGCAATCACCATGTCAGTTGTAGTTTACTTCTCGTTGTGTCTTTTCCCTGTTCAAAAAAAGTCAAGGATGGAATTTATTGGACCAGTTATGTGGTTTAGAATTAAATATTTGAATTAAAATGATTGAACCTTTTTATCATTTTCCATGCATCTTAAGTGTGCCCAATCGATTAAATTTAAGGTTGTAATTGTGATGAAGCTTTTAAAAACTTGAAGCCTTTGAGAACGTTTTATTCATTTATTATGGTTGCTTTGTAGAATAAATTTAATTTGCAACACACTTGAACTGCGTCTGAGTGCGGCTTTGACAGCTACTCAGAACATAGAGATCTAAGGAAATGAAACAAGCGTATACATATACGAAATTTGAAGCAATTTTACTACAAAGGTAAAATCTATAAATAGAACAAATCCAGAGAATTGCTACCTCAGATATTCCCCTTGGTTTCCCCGATACCTTAGCTTTTGTTGTTGCTGAGTTACTAACTGTCAAATTCGCGTACACATGGATTACTATTTTTCTCTATCCATCTCTTTCTCTATCTCACTTTATCTTTCTGTTCGCGGAGTAAGTGAATATCAAATTTCCTTACTACTACTAACGCTCATTCTCAGGCAAATTGCTTCACTTCTCACTGCCATTTTCATTTCCTTATATCTCTCTCTTCTGAGGACAGCTATATATATAATTTTATTTGTAGGAAAGTCACCCATAACGAACGAACATCTTGCTGATATATGTTTCTTATGTGTTTCTTTCTGTGATCGGATTCCTATTGTATTTGACAAACTGTGTTCATTGTTACATGTGGGAGAATCAAACAAACTTAACCGACGAGAACTTTCCAACATAAGTCCGCTATTGTACCTTTCATTCAATAAAAAATTGAACAGTTTCTTTAGGAACCGTTGAAAATTTCAACAGCTTATTGATTTCCAGCATAATATTAAATTGGAACATGCTCCTTTCGCTGTAAATGGTAGAGCTCAGCCTGAACCTCAAACATCTATTGAAGGTGCATCATCAAAAACAAAAAAAAATACTAGTGCTGGAATTTGTGAAATTTGCCGCAGATCTTCTGACTGAGAAAACGTCTGCTAATGAACGTAAGTCCTCTTTAAGCACAAGCTTTATATTTAGGCCTTAGTTTATCGGAAAATGGAAATAAATGTAAATTGTTAAGATCTGTGGTAAATGGGTTGCACCAGAATTGCTTTTCAACCCTATATTCATTGATGTTGGTTTAAAATTCCCTGTTACCAACAACAATTACCGCAAATGTTATTTCTGCTAGTGTAGATTTAGCAGAACATCTAGAGTAGATAGTTAAAGGTTTTATGAAAATTGTGGGTTTGGTAACAGAGGGCAATAAATTCAAACTGGTTTGCAAATGGGGTTTCCACGGCTATTCCGGACATAGACAGTATAAACAAATATTTACCAACCCAAATAGTACTGATGAATATTTATTCATCGTGGTGCCGTTAAAATTGATAGATATGAATACATGAAAGGAAGAGTGGATTAATCCACACTCGTTGCTCCCCTTTTACTGCAGGCCCGTAAAATTTATATTCCACAAGAAAACTGCAGATCTCATTCGCAACGAAGAAAGAATGATGAGCAATGCTATTGGTAAAATCAAGCCTTAAGAAATCTATTTCGCAAACAACAAAAAGCGTGAAGTGGATTTTGAAATGCTGCTAACAATGTTAGATCGGAGTGCCAGCAATATTTTATACAACACAAATTCAACATTCAACAATTCCAAAAGAAATGAGTTCACAAAACTTGGTTAGCGTCCGTCCATCTGTTGATGAACAATACCGCTTTGGGTTGTCAACCCTTCACTGTTGGATACGATTCTTTGAATTTCTCCTACATATACCTAGTTCGAAAATAGCAAGTTCGAGGAAATGTGCTAAAACAATTTGTGGAGAGCAACAAAAAAAATTCGATTTGAATGTAAAAATAAAATGGGTCTATTGGCTGATAAACCGAAGCCAGGATATGGGTCAACCCACGATGGAAATGCGGCAAGACGGTTTTTTTCAATCCCAGGTCTTAATTCATAAATTAATAACTAATCATTAATTTTCTGTTAGTTTTCAAGTAATGGCATGGGACTATTTCAGAAATATCGAAAGATGTATAACATTATTTGAAGAAACTAGGGCACTTTATATCAATTTACATAACTGGTACTGTATACCTAGCAGTGTCCACAAAGTTTTAATTCATGAAGCTGAGATAATAGTTGTATTTTCTTAACCTACTGGACAATTGTCTGCAGATGCATTAGAGAGATCCAAAAGTACATCGAGAAGCCAGAGAACCATTCATTGCTACCTAATGAGCATCTTGATATGGATGCAGATACCATCTGAATCCAGATTTCGAAAGCAGTAGTGACGAAGATTATTTTGATTCAGACTAAATATCATTATAATGGCAAAATTGCTTACTTCTGTTTATTTTATTTATTATTTTATTTATATTTAGCTAATGTTTGTGAGTAGTTTAGTAACTTAATAATTTAGTAATTTAATCCTATAAAAATCGACAAACACTACATTTTTATCCACCGCGCTCATATATTCTATGAACTGTGTGATGTAGGGACTGTTACTGTGGAAAGCTGGAGCCTACTGTTACTTGTGAAAGGAACTGATAAATGGATGCCCGCGAAGAGGTGTTTCATCACCGCTCCTGTGGAGTACTCTCTGCTAAACAAACTGCAACAAAAATGGCTGCACGCACAGGGTTCTGCTGATGGCCAGTGCTTTCTAATATGAACCGTGCAACTATTATTATTATTTCATATACTTTTTTCTATTTTCTATTTTATGGCCAAAAAAAACTACTTCATCCATTTCCAATTCGTAATTTTTTTTTTTAAATATAAAACTGCCGAACGACAACTGATGTTTATCATAAAATCTATGAAGCTATATGAAAGCCCGCACACTTAACCGACACGACAAGCTACAACGACGTACATCATTTGTCGGATTGGATTAATTTCGAACATCCCAAACGTCAAAAATTTTTTGCTGTCCTGTCGTGTCGTGACGTGTTGGTCAAGTGTGCGGGCGTTCATACAATCACATACAATTTATCCTCACAGATTTTTGTCGTGTCGTGTTGTGACGTGTCGTGTCGGAATAGTGTGCGATATGCTTAATAAGGCTTGAAAATTTTGTGATGATCTAGTGACTTTGTCAGAAGCTATCAAAGCTTTAAAAATCGGAAAATATTTTGGCACTCAGTACCGACATAGGGTTAAAAAATACCAAAGCGTCAACACAACCAAGCATAGAACATAAGTAGTTTTCATTCTGCATTCCTGATTTTTTCTAGAACTCTTTTTTTGTTAGATATATAGGAATACCTGAATGTTGAATAAAATGCGTTCGGCTACCAAAGGTTAAAGATAGCTTAGGTCCTTATTGCATCCATATTCCTTGAAATTTGAAGCTCGATAACATCACGCGCTTCTGAGATAATCTTACTGAATTTTAATACTAATACAAATTTTCTTCGAGACTAGCTAAAAACTAAGTGAACTCGAATGGGTGAGATTTTGAAGTATGTTTATATTTATATTCATGATGGCTTCAAATACTCGATACCAATTTGACTTATGTGACCTTTGGGAATTCAACTAATATAATTTTTTAGCTACACGCTCCTCACAGCTCCATTACATATGTGAAACTTCATTTCAACTTTATACTCAGTCTTATAGAATAAATTTCAAAGCGAAAAGATCCTTCAACTGCATTGATTGAGATTTCATCGTAACTTTGATAACTGTGAAGAATACTGATGCAAGATGAGAGGTCTAACGAACCATCAAATTGATAGAATGTGTCAATGATGCTATTCACACCACCATTGATTTGAAAACGCACGAATGATACGAGTAGAATGTGACAAATACGCTGGGTTTTTATGAATGTACGGGCACATTTGTTGCCAGAAATCAGAAGGTGCATAGACTATGATTTTAAACTCGTGGGGTAGTCAAAATTTTATTCCAAGTAAAAAGCTTTTCGACCTTTTTATTTGACATCTATGGCTTTTACTTGAATCCGCAACAGTCTGTTTGTTTTTAGGAATTTGTTAAATTTTCATCTGACCCAAAAAAACGTGATTTCGAGAATTTCCCACAGTTTATAATAAAATATAATCAATTTTCGTAAATTTGCTTAGCACTACTCATAAAAAAGTAACACTTTGAAATAGTTATGAGAAATTGTCCGTAACTGATTTAATCCCAAACTCAACGCTGCTTCAAAAACGTTAGAAAAACCAAATAAGATTTTATTCTATGGATAATTTATTTGGCATCATTAAAGTTGACATAAATTAGCCACTAAAAGGTTCCATTTTTTCAGATTGTCTCCCTTGAGCTATATTGCTTTAATCAGATATTTTTAATTCTGAACTTTTATTTTATTATATGCTCAGCAAGTATGAGCTTGAAATTTGGAATACTACTCAATAAATTTACTAAGAGCTATAATCTATATAGATAAACAACATCCTTTGGTCAATAATATTATTCTTAATAAAGAAACTAGCGTTCTTAATTTGAAACCAACTAACTAATCCAATTTCTTCTGAAGAGCTTGTAGAATAGATTTCAAAGAGAGCTAAATTATCTTCAAACAGAATTCAAAACATAAATTCGGAAAATTATAATACGAGGGTACAAGTAATGAGAATGACAAAAAAAACGTCTGATTTTCGGCAAAATATCTTTTATTTTTTATCTTTTTATCTTTCAACTCAATAAACTTTGTCTAACGGTATTAGTCTTACGGTATATATCGTCGGTAAAACACGATTTCTCCAGTCCTGTAAAATCACCAATCACGTCCGCATTTGACATGATTTTTTTCCAGCCAGTATTTTTTTTTCAAATTCGGGAACAATGAAAGGTCGCTTGGGGCTAAATCTCTTGAATACGGTACGTGCAGCAACAATTCATAGTGTAATTCATGCTTTTTTACCATTGCAATTGAAGACTTGTGAGCGGTCATACTCACTTTTTTACCTGCCAGGCGAGGCCGTTTTATCTTGATCGCTTCGTTCAGTGTATCCACAAGTGCTGCACAATACTGCCCCGGTGATCGTTTTTCTTTTCTCCAGATAGTCAATGAGCACTAAGTCTTGTGAATAAAAAAAAAAATGGTTGCATTACTTTTCCGGCTGATGGGTTTTCGCCATCCTCGGAGCTCTTCCGTACATTTTCTGCCAATGTTTGGATTTCTGTTTCATAATTTTGTTTCCGGCGGACTTTATGATGGAAAAAAATTAAACACGATTTCGATTTAAGACACGCGCTTTATTTCTTTCAATTTGACAATTTTACAGTTTACTATTCGTATACAGTTTACTATTCGTATACACTTCAGGTTCGCGAGATTATGGCTTAACTCGTGCTTACAAACCGCGAATGAGAAACAATCCACCAGATCGAATGCGATCCGCCGATATTTATGTGAAAATAAAATGGTGATCTGTTGCAATAATTAGTTCATGCTAATTGTTGCAACAGAAAAATCAATATGTGAATATATGACACCTGTACATGTGCGATCTACTTTGCCAAAAAAGATGCGCATGACGGAAAAGCTTATGAATCCAATTTCATGCTCGGATTATAAAGGGAAGAAAAATGCGCATGGCGGAAACGATTATGGAGCGGTATGATATTTTAATTAAGTTCAATGGAGTTCAAATAGTGGAGGGTCAATGGACCATACTGTAACATTTCATCACTAGCATGTAGTGGTGAATATAAGTTTCGTCACTTCCCAGCATACCAGGCGATTCGCTATCGAGTCATTAGCGAGTCACTTTAACGAATATTTCATTCGCGAACGAATTCATCTACGGTTCGCTAATGATTAACCAGGCCGCCCAAATTTTCATTCATGACGAATCACCTTTTTCGAAACTCTGACGAATCGATAAGCTTCGCCAAAAACGAATATGCTGAGGGTTATATACATTCGCCTTAGGTGAATCCTAGTGTCTCTAGTGGCATATGATGTAGGACTCGTTGCGAGTTATTATGAGCATAAAAAATTTGCCAGCTAAATAAAAATATAATCCCAAATAATACTGATTTGATAAAACTAAGAGTGGCGTTGTTCGAATTCCGATATCGGCATAGTACTTTTCCTTAAGTAGGTTTTTTTTTTATTTTTTGACTCTTGAACTCTTCAAACATGGTCTAACTCGTTGTAGTTACTCCCGGTAAATGCCACACAGAGTCAATGTACATAGCTCACAAAAAGCGAATAATATCGGTTCCCAGAATCGCTTTTTACTTTAGGTAAACGAAAAGGAACCGTCCAGCATGTCACAGTATCACTAAAAGCGAGTGTTGTCATATTAACTTTAAGTGAATCTCAAGTGAAGACAAGCGAGTATAAAAGCTTGCTCCCATATTGCCAAGCTCTCACTTCAGGTTTCTTAAAGTGAATATAGGCGAAAAATGCTTTAGACCCGCACTATGTTCACTAGAATGAAGAAAAAAGGGTCGCCTGCATTCGTTTTTGGCAATACCTTCGCTACATGGTATGCTGGGTTGTAGTGTATTGTAGCAAAAACTCTCTCGAATTGCGCTTAAACATGTCCAAGCACTCCTGTAAATCATTAATGCGAATGTGATCGATTGTTAGCAAACGCACATCTATTGCACCGAAAGCTTGGTCATTTGCAAATCTTCATATCAAACAGATAAACAAATAGTTCGTTTGTTTAAAAAAGATCCATTCATTTTTTCTAAACAAGTAGTAGAGGTGCTAAACTTTAACATTAGTTCGAGCTCTGTCCAAAGACGCTAATTGGAAAATGGATTGAAAAGTTTCAAGGCCTCAAAGAAACCTTTTCTTACAATAAAACATTTAAAAAACAGGTGAGCCCTAAAAGTTGGAGCTTTTTTGATTAGTTTTAATGCTTTTATAAAATTTAGGTTGGATTTCGCAAAAGCTCATCTAAAGTGGACTCCAAAAAAATAGAACACAGTTTTACTTAGCGATGAGTCTTAATTTAATTGGCTGAATTCAGATGGAATATGCCACGTCCGAAGACCCAAAAACAAGACACTAAATCCACGTTATTGAAGTGGCACATAAAGCATGGAGGAGGAAATTTGATGGTGTGGACCTACTTTTCAGCAACAGGGGTTGGCCCATCAGAGGAAATATCGACAAAAATAGATCGTTTGGTGTATAGAGACATTAAAGCTTACCATATGCATCAATATTCAGAATGGCAAATGCAACTTCGATGGATGTTTGAACACGATAACGACCCAAAACACTCATCAAAGCTGGTAAAATATTGATTGTCTACTAATAGAATTCAAGTCTTGGATTAGCCACCTCAATGTCCAGACTTGAATCCTTTAGAGAATTTTTTCGACATTTTGAAGCGTATAGTTAGGAATCAGCGTTTCAGAAATAAATTCCAGCTAATGTTCTGCTTAAAAGCAGAGTCGGAAATAATTCCAACAACAATTCAAACAAATCTTATAGAATCAATGCCAAAACAATGCAGTCTTAAAAAAGTTGCTTAGGTTTCGAACAGTAATATATTGAGTTGTTTTTGTTTTGATTTTTTATTACTGGCTACGAATTAGAACTTATTTTTTTTACTTGAAGAAATTAGACATTAATTCAAATAAAAGCAAAACAAATTAAATTAAATGTTTTGCTTTGGGAAGAATATACGAGACCTTTACCACTTCAATGGAAAAAGTTGCTTAGGTTTTGAACAATACTGTATATACTGTACTATATAACTATAACACACGTGTATTTCAACAAAATAATGAGCAATTTGCAAGCAACGTTACGAAAAAGTCAAAAAAGCACTCGCTATGTGAGACTGAGAAAATTTTAAAGTTACAGTGCAGATATTTATGGTGAACAAATTTTTTGCTAACTGTAACTCGTGCAAAACCAATTGTTAACGAGATATTTGAGAAGAGCTGATTTTTGCGATCTCAGACCCTGGATATAATTTTTTAAGATAACGAGCACGAATTTTCGCAATGGACTTTTAACATAGCATTCAGTATACTAAAATAAAGATAGTTCTGAAGAGAAATCTTCATTTAGATTTTTTAATTAGATTAATTTTTTTCTGTACAAAATGGCTGGATTGTTGGAGCCAGATGTATAAACTTAAGTTCGTGATAATTAGTCATCCCTCAAAAGTGTTTATTTTATTAAAATCCTTGAAGCAAGGGTGAAAAGATTTTGCATGATTTATAGTAAGTGAAGAAAATCTCCCGTCCAATTCACATCTCGGATACTTTTAAGGCCTTAAAAATTCGTATAGTAATTCCATATAACTGCAAATATATTACCTGTAATACTTTCGGAAATGAGAGAAATTTCGGGATGTTTTAGAAGATTTTCAAATATATGCATACTGCTAACGTTCAATATGTTTTTATTTTAACTTGCTGTGTGGCACAGTAGCAGTTTGCTTTCATTTTCCAATATGCTTGAGTTCCTCAAAAACTTGATCAATGTTATCATTGAAGGAATTTCTTAGCGAATAATTGATGTATGTGCTCACATAATTATTGTATAACACAACAACACGTTTTCGACATGAAAAGTGGAAAAGTTGCAAGAAATGTTCATTATCAGTCAATATTGTACGAAAGAACTAGACACGAAATACGCGCAAAAGATGAATTACTTTTTCAATTTATCATGTTTCTCATAATCGTTTATATGACATAGATGAAATACTTTGCATTTTGCTCCGGAAACAGAAGCTTTCATGTATGCTTGACTATGATGTCAGCATGCGCGATTTTTATTACTTTATTTAGTCGGAGTTTCAGAAGATAAACGACAAATATTTGCACATGTATTTATATTCATCTGATATGCAAAGATATACAGAGTAAGTGACAGGTTTTTAAATCATCTAGTTGTTCGTAGAATATTTGTTAAATAGCATAAATTTATAATGACCTTTAAAGTTGCCTTTTATAGGATTCACTCAGTACACTTAAACCGAGTATATTTCATCGCAGGAACATACTGAGGAATCGATAAAATCCAACGAGGAATACATAAATTTTCTTATCAGCATAAATACTGAATATATGCTCAAAATTACAAATACATCGAAATCATACACAAACCGACATCAATCAAACAACGTATCAACATTTGTTTTTGCGAACAATGCAAAAGGTTCCTGATGCCTTGATCCCTATACGGTTATTATTTTCGGATAAATTTTCTTCGATCCGAAGAATCCCTTTCTTTTAACTAAGAGTATCCGATGAACTCGTCCCGACCAACCAGCAAGATAAAGGTCTTTGAAAGTTTTTCACTTATTGAGTATATAGGAATCGATGGACCACTTGTAGCATTTAGAGGATTGTAACAGTTCTATTATGATCCTTCCTGTAGTTGCCCCGAATTAAATGGGGATGAGAAAATTCGAAACAGTAGCAGACAGGTTCGGAAAACAAAAACTTTTGTGGTTGATGTTGAACGAGAAACTTCAATTAGGTAATAGTTGTGAGTAATTTATAATGTTTAGAGGTATTTCACTGATAGCTCGTTATGGATGTTATGAAGTTGAATGAACTTTCAACCAAACATAAATATGTATGTGTATGAGCAGATAGTAAAGGCGTAAGAAAAAACGCGCTGTAACCCAGAAATTATCTAAGACAGAATATAATGCTTTCAGTATGCTTCATTCAACATTTGCTTTCAATTTATTTGGGCAATGGACAATTTCTTCTTTGACAATGAACATTGCTTCTGAAGTTTTCTAATAAAGTCTATGCTGCAAACTCACAGTATGACCAGGATTATTAATACATTTTTTACTTAAAGCTTCTCTTCTTCTAAAGCTTCTCGTGTTAATATCTCTGTAATAGATTCAAATATGTTCTTGACTTGAAATTTTCTTTTATTAGCTTGTGTGCTTGAGTTTTTTGACTTCAGTTGAAATATATTAAATTGCTTTTATATTTCGTTTACGGGAATGTTTAATTTCATCGTACCCGTAAGTACCATAAATACCTTAATCAGCACGCTACTTATGTGTGTTTAGTCCCTCTTTGGTATTCATATGAATTTTCTTTCCTCTGTCGGGCAATACTTCTTGGCTAAATATTGCCCTAGTTTCTGAAAAACTCATTATTAGTGAGTTATATGCTGAAAATTTGTCAACCATGCTGCTAGGTTAGGTTAGGCTATGCTGCTAGGCTGATTTGCAAATGCCCTTTATGGATTTCTATGAGTACCGTTGGTCAATCTTCGCAAAATCTCTCTAGATCTCTGTAGGATTGAAGTATATTTAGTTAAACTTAAGGCTTCATATATTAATGGCTTAGTTGTCCGCTTTTTATCATCCGTAAGGAACTGACTTGAAAAAATTTTGGTTTTTCACCATCAGAAAATAACAGAGTTAACACAATTATTGGACACTAGACATACAAACCTAGAGAGGAAAGAAAAAATCCAATACAAATTTATTAACTGTACTGACATTGACAAGTGCAAAAATTCGTGTAAAAATGAATCTGAACAGGGCTTTCGTCACCTGTTATATTTGGTTATTGGTCGAATTTCTGTTTACCAAATGTACTCCTTATTGCAGCCAACCGGTATCGAAGGTCATCTACCATTTTGGTCCGATGACTGCGTCGGAAGCCAAAGAGTTGAGAGGTTTCAAGCGTCACCATTCGTAAGAGTTGCAAGATTCAGGAAAGTAAAATACTTCTTACTCAATTTCATTTTAAGATACTTGTCATATGAAAATTTAATGGCAGCATCGCTTAGTATAAAAATAATGAAAACATTCTGACGTAGCTTTTTAGCACAATTTCAACTACAAGCTGCTCCTCGTCAAGATTAGCGCACCTTGTGAATTTTGTTTTTACCTGATTACTGCATTTATTAGGTTGCTGCAGATGAAATGGCCGATTTAGTAATAAATTTTTAAACAGCTGTAACTTTTTATAAAGACAATTTATTTAATCGAAATAGGTACCAATAGATGTAACACACTTTTCCTAACGAGATACAAGTACATTTATTCCAGTTTTGTAGAAGTCCGACTTTCTGGTTCGAAGAAACTCCTCGAAGGCATTTTTGACAGCAGGTTCATTATTAAATCTTTTTCCTGTCAAAAAGTGATCCAAATGTTTAAAAAAATGGTAATCTGTTGGTGAGAGGTCTGGTGAATATGGATGGTGAGGAAGAGTCTCATAGCACAACTCGTTTAATTTTTGGACCGTTGTTCTCGATACATGAGGTCGTGCGTTATCATGAAGCAGTATCACTCTATCCCTGTTGACAAGCCTAGGTCGTTGGAGTATCAATTTCTGATGCATTTCATCCAGTTGAGCACAGTATTTCTTAGCATTGATGGTTTCGCCAGGTTGCAGGAACGAATAGTGGATAACTCCAGCTACAGATCACCAAACAGTTACCATTCCTTTCTTTGGATGAAGGCTTGATTTCGGCATGTGTCTTGGTGCTTCATCGGCATCTGCCCATTGGGCCAATCGGCGACGATTATCGTATAAAATCCACTTTTCATCGCAGGCCACAATTCGGTGCAAGAACGGTTCCTTTTTGTTGCGGGAGAGAAGAGAACTTGAAATCTCCATTCGACACGTCATGTTTTGCCCATTTGTCAAGCTTTTTCACTTTTCCAAGTTGTTGCAAGTGGCGGCAAACTGTCGAATTGTAATCGCCTAATTTCTCGGCAAGATCCCTTATCATTTGGCGGGGGTCAGACTCCACTAATGCACGCAGCTCGTCGTTATCTATTGATGGTCCTGGGTGTCCACGTATCTCACTTCCAAGGTCCATATTACCGGATCGAAATTTTTCGAACCACCGCCGAGTGATTAGTTCGCTAACTGTATCAGGCCCAAATGCGCTCTTGTTATTCCTCGTTGCTTCCATTGCGTTGTGCTCTGATTTAAATTCGTATAGTAAAAGTAGCCGTTTTTGATTCACTTCCATGTTCACTTTCTCTTTTTGTTTTTACGATCACTATGAAGTGCAAAACAGAAATGACTCCATAAACCAAGGTAGCAGTATTTATACATCTATATGTCATATCATTTGCCCCGGCTTGTGCCAACATAATACACTAAAATTGCAGCCAACTTTATGTCATTGCTAAATCGGCCATTTCATCTGTAGCAACTTAATAATTACATGGATAGAAATATTTTTCGAGCAGCCATCCAAAAATTTCCGTAATTTTTCACTTATTCTCATTGAAGATGGTTTTAACATGAAATCCAATGGTAACAAGTGTAGGTACGACAGTAGCAAAAATGCACGTTGCTGTGCAATCCTTTGCTAATGACACTGCGGAAAAAATCTGCTCTATGAATTTGGTCTTATTCAATGACTAGATCGAAAGTAATAGGGGAAGAAAGTATTTTTTCAGTCAGCAATGTTTGTAGATCCCACTACATCCACAGTGTTCCTCACACTTTTAAATAACTTCTGTAAGGCTAACTTCTACTCCAGACCAATATATCCTGTGAATTTCCTATTCAACGTGAGTTCTCTTGAACACAAATATTGTATGCTCAAAATGAGTAGTTTGGCGAAGAGTTGCCGTTCTTCTGATTTGTGGAGCTACGAAAACTTTAAACTGACTGTACAAATCAGTATCAGATTAACCAATCGTTTGCGTTTTTCAGCAAATTCGATAATTTGAAAGAATTTTTTCTTGTACCTGCCGTACATATAAGACATTCTAAAAAAATATTGGGATTGTTTTTGCACATATACTGATCGCTAGCATTTCACTCGCTGTGATTTCATTCACTGTGATTTCTTGCACTGTGATTTTAAATATTTAGTGATTTTTCCTTCACTGTGGAAAATATCAATGATTGAGTTATCGGCACAACATAAGTTTCGTGTTGAGTCATAATTCGTTTCTTATAAATTGACGGTCGTCTGTGCGGTATCTAATGTGAAGCATAAGAGGCTATCTACGAAGACTAAACTTTATTTATAACACGCGATGGTGGCAGCGATACATAGAAACGCTTGCTGCTGTCACAGCCCTAATTATCAACTCCACAGTCTTAACAGTTCTTTGTAGGTATTGCCAAAAATGACAGATATGGTAGTCTCATTAGCATCATTTTTATTTTGATACCACAATCTCATTAAAAAATAAAATGGTTGTAGATGGGTTTTCATGTTTAGCATTGATTCGAAGAAATCTGCTTTAATATGTGGTATATGCCAGAGAGAAAGATAATACATTTTTTTTAAAGTAATACAGGGCTAGTACTATACCGAAGTGGATACTTACACTACCTTAACTACATTTTTCCTTCTCTTCCTTTACCGTTTGGAAACTACATTATCCTTTCGTGTGTAAAAACATAAGTCTTTTCCTGATATATTTCCTATTTTTTCCCTAGCAGTATTCCGAATAGTTAGGTTTTCATAATTTTTCAGTTAAGGTAAGGTTAGGTAGTAAAAAGTGTTGACGGGTACGCGGCTAGCATTAAGCCGCCAGTTTGGATCCATTTGCCATCGTCCGCTGGCTTGTTAGAGCTGCCAAGTGACCGCTTCGCCAAACTGAATCAGCTGACTCAACGTGACGGTACTACCACCTCTGCTTACCTCTAAAAGTGGTAAGAACCAAAAATCTTCAGGTGTTTATTGTTTAGGACTAGACAATCGCAGAGAGTGTGCTCATTGGTGTCCTCATCGCACTGCTTGCAGAAAGTCCTGGATGTCAGTCCCATTTTGATTGCATCATATGCGGTAAGGCAGTGCGCTGTGAGCAAGCCGACCGTCGCTCTCAAGCAGTTTCTGCTTAGCTTGAGGAGTTTTTGGTTAAGTCAGGTGTTGGCCATAATGTCCTGGCCACCGTACAGTCCATCCTGTTTTCCCATTCGGACTTTATTTTGACCCATATGGCAGTATCTAGTTTGCTTATGGTATCAGCAATTGACCGTGGTATAGTGATGCAGGGGCTATTACTAGCTTCTGAACATTTCCTCGCCAATTCATCGGCTTTTTCGTTGCCTTTGGCCCCACTATTCCCTGGCACCCACATAATTTGTATAACAATATGCCTTGCATTTGAAAAACATATGTAAAACGCAATCTGTAAGATGCCTTGCCTTGTTGAAAAACATCCTTAAGACGCTAATGGACTCAACTGCCATGCGTATAGCATATACTTCAGACTGAAAGACAGTAGCATGGCAAATTTTCAGTTTAATATTGAATAAAACTTCATGAGTGCTTAGAAGTTCTAAGTATCAGGTAATACACACTTTATTGCAATTTGATTCTCCTACCATAAATGAATTTGTTCTTCAATTTATTCAGTTATTTTATATGTCTCTAACATTGACAGTGCTGCCATTTTGGCATATTTAACATAAATTTTGTCCGTCTTGAATACATTTCAATGTCATATTTTTACTAATGTTCGAAGAACATTATAGTTGTAGATTTGTGTAGCTTTTGATGAGCGTACTGACAACTCTGTAGCTAGGGCAGGCACTGAAAGTGAAAACCTCCAAATCATCGTCTCTCTTGAAAAAATGCCGTTTCTTCAAAAAAAAAGCCATTCATTTGTAAATCTTGTGCTTTGTTTACATAACCAAAAAAAAAAAAAAGATATGGTATAACGAGCACGCTTGGTAACCCTTGCCCAATTTACCTATATTTTTAGCATCAAAAACTTTTGTTCACGGAAACTCACGATCCGATGCGCAAAATTAATTGAAATTTGCAGAATGCATTGGTCTTAAATAGGACCAGGTCTGATAGAAGTGATTTTGAAATGCGGGTGATTCTGTGCCAGTGGTGCCATCTTGAAAAATCACTAAAAAAGATAACTGCTTTTAGCCCTATAAATTCTGATTCAATTGTTTGATTTTGACACAGAAGCTGGACCTTACTTTAAACCACGTTTGGTGGAAATTTGGTTGAAAAATTCGGTTGGAGCTGCCAGCTATGATAATTTTAGTGTCTTAAATTTGAAAAAATGATAATTTTGAAGTGAAAACATTCAAACTATCGAATATCCTAAAAAATGTCCGTTTCTTACAATAAAACAAATCTGTATACAAATCTTATGCTTAATCTACACTTTCAAGGTAAAACTTTGGAAATTTTATGTCTGACAAGAACGGTAACCCTTTCCCAGTTAACCTATATTTTTAGCATCAAAAATTTCTGTTCACGGGAACTCACGAACCAATAATCAGATACAACTGAAATTTACAGAATGCATTGGACTTAAGTAGGACCAGGTCTGATAGAAGCGATTTTGAATTGTAGGCAACTCTGTGCCAGTGGTGCCATCTTGAAAAATTACAAAGAAAAAAAACTGCTTTTTGCCCTATGAAATGTGAATAGGTAACCAGATTTTCATGAAATTGACACAATAGCTGAACCTTACTTTAAACTCTGTTTGATAGAAATTTGGTTGAAAAATTCGATTGGTGCTGCCAGCTTTGGTAATTTTTGTGTCTTTGGTTTTGAAAATTCGCTCAGGAAAATAAAATTTTTTGCCCTCTAACTTCCAGTGCAGTCATGAAATCAATACGAATTTCATACTATTAATGGAATCTATTATAGACATTATTCAGGCCAAATTTTGGTGAAAAGCCACGAAAGGGTTGCCAGCTACTGTTGGTTTTGTGTTTAATTGCAATATCTTTATTAAGCGATTTTATCGTAGAATTTTCAAATGTTAATGATATTGTAGTGACAATAAACAGCAAATATTAAGTTTTCGATTATATGAAAAAACTCGCTGCAGGTAACCCTAAATTTCTTTATGCTCCCATAACTTCGAATGTAATATAACAACGTGAACCAGATGTAATATATTATTGGCTTTGATACTGGCAAAAAGTTGCCAGCACGAGTCGGTTGTGCTACTTTTGTATCAATAAATGCTTACAGTTAGTAATCATACCGGAAACATTTACAATGAAAATAAATAACCGATGTTTCAATTCCCAAAGTTTTGCAAATTTTTCGGATCGCAGCCCCAAACACCAACTTCAGTTACAGTGCTGCAGGCACTGAGCATTTTCTTCATTGATGTTTTATGAGATGCTGCTTTGAAAATTTTTGTGAAATAAGCAACTGATAGCGAATATAATTAACAAGTGTTGCTCTCATAAACTTTGAAATTCATGCCACTGGTAATATCTGAAACCTTTCCACCATATGAGTTATAAGACCAAAGTAAAACCTGGCATTTGAATTAGTTTGGCTGTAATAAGCAGCTAGTGTGGAAGAATATGCACTCAAAATCTGCACGATTCTTCTACGGTTCTTCGAACATTAGTGTTTCTAGCGGTTCAGGTGCGCTAGTGTTTTTTAATCCTTATTTTCAATTCAAATGCCTAGCTATAAAACTTAAATTG
Organism: Nemotelus pantherinus; assembly: GCA_963978885.1. Taxonomy (NCBI): domain Eukaryota; kingdom Metazoa; phylum Arthropoda; class Insecta; order Diptera; family Stratiomyidae; genus Nemotelus; species Nemotelus pantherinus. The sequence continues at coordinate 108,591,923 of OZ022265.1, forward strand.
AGAAAAGAACCTTTCAATTTACGTGTAGCTCATGAATTTAGACAGTATATAAATGTTGTGCAAAAAGTTATGAATGAAGCCAAGAATATGTATTATACAAAGATAGATAATCCCAGGAAATGTTGGCAAAAAAGAATGAAATTGTGAATGAAAGAAATATTAGACCTCAAATCAAGCGAATAATGGGTGCTGATAATTGCGCATACATTCAACCGTTTGATATTGCTCAGTACTTTAATGAACATTTTGTGTATGTTGGGCAGAATCTTTCAGAAAATTAGAGAGATATTGATAAAAACACAGGCTTTAATAGCTCTTTGCCACTTCAAGATAATGTTTCAATCTCTGAATTGACTTGCATCAATGAAAATGAGATTTGCTAGTCTAGCATATAACAAAGCTGATGGTCCTGGTAATTACAGCACTACCCTGTTAAAACGTATTTCAAGTTAGATAGTAGGTACCCTGAATGATATTTGTAACCTAGTTTTGACCCATGGGACTTACCCGGATAAGATTAAGGAAGCTTATGTGGTACCTTTACATAAGAGTAAATGTAAATTGAATGCCAGCAACTACAGACTAGCGCCATTAACGTCAAACCTGGCCAAAGTTCTAGAAAAATATCTAAAGACTCGAATACACAATCAGACTGAGAAGAATATTATTTTCTGTAAAAGACAGTATGGCTTTATGGAAAATGAAGATACACACGATGCTATCTATGACTTAACTACCTGTATTAATAATGCATTGAATTCGAATAAAAAATGCATAGGCATTTTTCTAGATCTCCAAAAAGCTTTCGATACAGTATGTAGATCATGTATTTTTGATCTCAAATCTGGATAAAATTGGTTGTCAATCTGTTTTTTATAACCTATTCAAATCGTATTTGAGTAACCGATCACAAAAAGTTAGAATTGATAATATTTTTAGTGATTCAAAATGCATCAGCTGTGGCGTGCCACAAGGATCTGTTTTCGGCCCTGTCTCGTTCACTATATTTATAAATAGGCTTTTGCAACTGGAAGAAAACATTCATGGTCATATTATATCTTCTGCTGATGATACTGTACTTTTGCTTACTGGATCAACTTTTGATCAAGTAACCGCTCGAGCAAATGCTGGATTATCAACTGTTTTCCAGTGGAATCGAAAAAATAAACGTTTTTTGAACATTAATGAAATTATATTCAAAACCTTTGGCTCCAACTTTGTTTTGGATGCCATCTCAGTAAAATTGAATACTGTTGAGATACAAAAACTTTCATCAATTACATATCTGGGAATTATTTTTCAGCAAAATTTCAAAAGGGATGATCGTATACAGTCGACGTGCAACAGACTGAGAAAATTTGTATATTTATTCAAAAGTCTGAGAGAATTTGCACCAAGAAATGTAATACGCACAGCCTACTTTGCTCTTGTACAAAATATTTCGCTATATGGTATCATATCGTGGGGTAGAACTTATTCTACACCAATTGCGATGTTGCAAAATCTACAAAATAGAATCGTTAAAATTTGCCTAAAAAAACCAATACTTTGTATTTTCCACAGAACTATCATTCAAACTTCTCAACGTACACCATTTTAAAATTCATCTATGAAAACAAAACCTAATTCCCTGAATGCATAAACAGTTTTCATACTATGTACCAAATGCAACTACCTCCCATGGGGAATAGATGCAATTTAGAGATAACTAAAAAACTTGCTAGTATTTTGGGTCCAAGGATGTATACTTTGCCACTTCATGTGAACACAGAATTAACAACGTCAAACTATAAATTAATATAAAAAAAACATGTGAAAGGTTTCCCAAACCTTTTTGGATTCGCTAGTACATCATCTTAATATTTCTTGCGTGGATTTATCCATGTACGCAATAAATTTTGCGGGGCTATATTCCTACTATTAAGTTCCGGCTGATTTTGGTAGCACTCACTGTACTAAGTCACATGGAACTGCTCTGCTGCAAACCCACGACACTACATACAATACCATTCTCTGGTTTAATCAATTGTTTGAAAAGGGGCATTAGGCAGCACTGCACAATAGTGAAATTCTGAGGAATGTCCTTACGAAATTTCGAAGATTAAGAAAAGCTAACCATGTGGAAATACGTTTGGTTAGATCTAGATGGCACACGTGGTTGAACTTGTTGCAAAGCTGCATGATCACGAGGATGTCCGAAAGGAGCACGGAAAGGATTAAAATACAGACAACAGATAAGAATAATATAGGTTTATTTGCTGATCAAAGTTAGTAAGGGTAAAATAAGGCCCTACAACCTTGAAAATGCCCCTTCTGCCATATGCAGCGAATATCTCGATATAATTGTGTCAAATAATGGAGTTGTATTTAACAAGACAAAGCCAACACGCATCACTTTGACGTCCAAAACACTACTCGATCATGTGATCATAAAACATCCAAACATGAGTGAACGTATGTCTTACAATGATGACGACTGACCCGGCTTAGACCATAAAGTAATCAACTTATCCATCAAAAATCTCGTCAAAGCTAAAATACGGCCTAAAAAATATCGATGAGCAGAACCAATAATAAAGATTTCTTAAGGAACTTCATAGATAGTCTCCAAGGGTCTCCAACTTCGGACTTTGATGAGCTGATTGAGAAGATAGCCGAAGCTAAGGTTAAAGCAACAACAACGAAACAAGTTCGTGTTCGAGTACAATCTTGGATTACTAGGAATGTAATTGATGCTGCAAATCGAAAACGAACTGCTTACAAAAAATACAAAGCAGATCCAAACTCCACGTCCAAGAAGCAGATCTATTTATCTATGAAGAAGGATTCGAATCGAAATATCATGGAGGCCAAAAAACGTTGCTACAGAAATAAGTTTGAAGCTTCAGCCGGAAATACCTCCAGACATTGGCAACTAGTAAATGAGCTCTTGTCTCAACAACAAAACAAATCTTCAACGTGCATAGAAGAACTGTTGATAAATGGAACATCCATTACAGACCCCGAAGAAGTAGCACAGCAGTTAAACAACTTCTTCGCTACCATTGGAACACTAGTCACCGAGCAACTGCAACTTTCATCACGCTCGAGTTTTTATATTGAGCCTAATATGTGCACTTCAATTTACTTGCGTCCCACGGGTCCTGTTGAAATATCTGAAATAATCGACAACCTTAAATCAAAGGTTTCTCCTGGTCTGGATAGTATAACATCGGAGGATATTAAATTTCTGAAAAATCATATTTTGGAGCTTCTAACTACAATAATAAATAAGCACCTAGCAGCTGGTACATTCCCTGATTGTCTTAAACTAGCGAAAATCACTCCAATCTTCAAAGGTGGTGATCCAACGGATCCATCAAATTATCGCCCAATATCTGTCACAAGTGTCCTAGGTAAACTATTTGAAAGAGCCATTCAAAAATATTTGCTTCAATTTATTAAGACTAACTCCATTTTGACGCCAATTCAATATGGCTTTCAAGAAAACAGTAGTACACTAGCAGCAACATTAGATGCAGTACATTTAATCAACAATGGATTGGATAAGGGCGACTATGTAGCGGCAATCTTCGTGGATCTGAAAAAGGCCTTTGACACCATTAACCACGAAATCCTGCTTCAGAGGCGCGAAATATACGGAATCCATCACAACTTCAAGCTGTTAATAAAGGATTATCTGTTCAACAGGCGTATTATTACAACTAACAATATGTATAAAAGTCAGGAATTCACTATAAACATCGGCGTTCCTCAAGGATCAATCCTTGGGCCATTACTGGTTTTACTGTACATTAACAGCGTTCAGGACATTTATCTGTTGGGAAAAATAGTTTTATTTGCAGATGACACACTACTGCTGTATTCCGGTAAAAACGAATTAATTCTCCAGCAAAATATAAATGATGACCTAGGAAAATATTGGAATTGGCTCGAACAAAGTAAATTAATAATAAACATCCAAAAGACTAAATATTTAGTATTCCAACAAAAAAACAAGTAGCAAATTAATCCGTCGTTACAAATCAATGGAATACAATTGGAAAAGATCAAGTCAATTAGATACTTAGGACTAACTTTAGATGAGAAAATGTCTTGGCTACAACATATCAATAACATCCGACTAAAAGTAGCGCCTATGAAAGGATTTCTAAAAAAATATGATTTTTTATCTTTCAACATCAAACTTGACATATTCAATGCTTTTATTTTGTCGAACATCTCTTATGGAGCAGTTTTGTGGAACCAAACATCGAAACAAAACATCGATTTGATCGGAAGACTAATCACTAAGGCTATCAAGACTATATACAAAATGCCAACTTTGACTCCAAGCTTACATGTGTATCGTGAAACAGTACTGCTAAGCATACAACAAATAATGTGTCTTGAACAAGGAAAGCTAATATTTAAGATACTTAACAAAAAACTCAAATGGCCATATGTTATAAGAAATGTTGGAGAAATAACTCAAACAGCCACAAGATCGGCGAATAACCTTGCGATCAAAAAAGCTAGGGCAGATCGTTTGAAAATGGATCCAGTGCAACAGTCTTTGGCTTATTACAATACCTTACCTGAGGATATAAGAAAATCAGCGAATTTGAGTAAATTTAAGGAAAACCTACGATCATTCCTTTTACAAAGATAATGAAGACGCCAACCAGAGTTTTTTCTAAATTCTTCTCTGGGCATAAGTCTTGACGACAAGAAACAGGCGATATCATCTGAAGACGATAGTTTATAATGAAGTGCTTTCCCTTATACCAATATTATATTGTCTGGGAAGTACGAAGTTAACATATATTGAGGAGAATTGATGCACACGGACCGTGCATTTTGATAGAGTGATGGAGAGAGTGGAAGGAAGGAGGTAAAAAAAAACATTATGCTCGTACATCTGTAAGTTGTTTCCCTATTTACCATTACTTTTTGTACCATTGCTTGTTGTCTTAATAATAAAACCTTCTTAACTTTTTAATTTAAAGACCAATTTTACCTTTGAAATATTTCAATTTCTTTACAGATATCGATATTGTTAGGGCAATATACCCTCTTTTTCAGTGTCTATTGGTCTATTTTTATTCAAATCAAAGCCACAATATGTGTCCTTTAAGCAGATATCAGTCTTCTTACACAGCAATCAAAACAAATAACACGTTATTTGATTGTGTTTTGCATCTGGTCTTGGTTATTTACTAATACCATATTAAAGCCTGTAATAAGTCAACATTTGATTAATATTTTAATTTTTGATTGTGTGGACGAATATTTTATGCAGAAATGTTGCATTCAATTTCAATATTTTCATTCATTCTTTACTTTGTTTGTATTTGTTCATGACGAAATTGGCTAAACGAAATTTGTACTTCTTATTAAAATTTCATGCATTCTCTGTTTAATTCTGTTTAAAATTAAAAATCTTTTCAGAGAAATAATTTACATACCTTCATGAAAAACTTGATCGTGGAACTCAATACGTGAATCGAATACTGAAGTCAAAATTGTGACCATGTATTGAGCTACCTGTTAAGATAAACAATAGCAGAATACGAATTAATTAAATCGAAAACATCTTATTTCGCAGTCGACTTACATATAACTGTGTAGGAGATTTTCAAGGAAAACAAAATTAATTAATTACCAAGATAAACAATATGAGAAAAGAAAAACAAAGAAAAACAATATGATGACATTTCGATTTTGTGTGTGTGATACATACTGTCATTTGTGTAGGCTACTAAGACGTAAAACATTGCATTCAATTGCTCAGAAGGCAGAAAAAGTAAATTCTGTAACGAATTACGATTCCTCTGTCTTCAGACATCCACGATATCAATTTGTAATCAAACTTTTTTGTTGGTAAATAAAGCATCAGGCTTTTAACATCTTTGGTACTTTGAGTATGCTTATACTTGTTCGAAACTTTAATGTCATTGACTTTCTAATGAGTATTCTTGGATCGTGGCACATAAAAAGAAAACGAAAATATTTTCATGTGTAGATATTTATATACATACTTACAAAAACAGTATCTTTCCTGTTAATTATGTTGTTGATGTATTCTAGCTTTGATTTTTCAAAGCATTAATTTGTCAACATTAATTCGATATTTTACCCCAAAAGAGAGAAGAATTAACAAAACTTATACTGATTGTTAAACATTATTCTGGGCCAGTGATTGGTTAGTGAAATAATATATCTTGCAACTAAGAAATCCGCACTATTGCAGCTGTAAACAGAAAATTTTGAATATCAAACCGAAAATAAGCTCACTGGCTGATTCTTTAACAACAGGACACTCTATTCGGATGTCCCGAAAATTGAACGAAGATTTGTTCAGAAGTTTAGCTGAGTGCAAGTAAATTTGATTTTGTTGGGCACAATAAAATTTTTTGGATGTAACTTTTCTCTTACTTCAGCTATTTTTGGCTTAATTCTGCGAGCGAGAATTTCATTCATATTACTTTTGATGGATTTTGAAATTAGTATTGATTTCTTAAATTTTGCGAGCATGTTTTTTCTAGTATAGTCCTAAGTAACCAAAAAATTGTTATACGTATATATTTAAGAGTTTTATCAGCCTCATTGTTCAGAATTCAAAAAGTCATAAGTGATTCTTTCAGGTTTGAAAATTCAAAAATATATTATATTTTATTTATAACTTTATTTATAAATCCAAAATAGTTTATCTTAAGCCATAAAATTAGACCTTCATTCAATATAAAGTGAATAAAAACTCAATAACCAATTGAGACTATCCAGTAAATACAAAACCAAGAAAATGTCCTTGTTGCCGATGCCAACAAGATGAGTGAATATTTCGAACAAGACATTTTCAAGACTGGGAAAGCAAACAAAAACATTGCCATCTTATGAACTTGAACCGACTCTTTTGCCAGTTGCTTACCCCCAAAAGCAAAATTTGGCAGAATTTTCGCTTAATAAATTACTCGCAATTACTTTATGGCCCGGGCGGTCCTGATAACAGTACGAAATGGTTTTGGGTCAAATGAGACGAAGCGGCGTCTTTGTTTCAATTGTCCCAGACGTAGACGTGCTATTCATTGTAATCATCTTCAACGAATACAAAGACAATGGTGACTACTTAACAGCAGGCTTGAGTGGATCGCCTGACTGAGAATATTAGCGTTGAAAATAAGCCTTGCAGCAGTCACATCTGAATAAATCAGCTAAGCTATAGGGTTAGTGCTTTTAACCCTGATGTGATTAGAATGAGCATGCATTATGTTTCTTTTTCGCCAGGCTATGTCAAATTTGTTGTATATAATGGATAGCTTTTCGCATGACGAATACATGGATTTTAAGAAAAGAAGATAATATTCAAGAAATAATTTAAGTACAAAGAAATAATACCGTTAAAAATAGCATATCCAATCAATTTTCGGTTGGCGCCCAACGTGGGCTTGAATGTTTAAAAAACATGGCATAGTGAGAGTGCTTAGATACCTGTCATTGTCTTGTGCCAATTATAGCAAATAATTGCTAAAATTCGTCTTTAAATTGGAAAATTCATATTTGTGATGCAACTCACAAGACTCAAACTCGGTCGCATGAGAGTTAATTACATCGTTCTTCCCAGAAGCGAACATACACATATAGCATTAAACTCATTTGTGACTTGGAAAGAGAGCAAAAAGATAAGAAAATTTTCGTAGCAAACAGTATGACAATCTGGTTTGCACTCTCCCCTTGGTAAATATCTAAATAAATGCTTGCAGGGAATCCGTTCGACAGACATCTGCTATGCCGCAATTAATTCGTAATCATGTCATTGTTCCTCGTTTAGTTTTGAAAGGCAGAATACTTTATACAGTTGTTGTTGTCACTTTAAATGAAACGATTGCCAGTATTTTCAGTATTTGGCGCTATGAAAAGTGCCTGAAAAGCCTGAAAGGATATGTTAAAGTGGCTTTGATGTTAACAACGCTTGGGTTCATGCTATCTGTACTTAGAATGTTATTACGTTTCGAAGTTTGTCTCATTAGAAAGTTTAGATATGATTTGGTTGTGTTTCTTCTTTGCGGTGAGAGATATACCTGCTGTGCCGTGATTAAATTATTTCAAAAATACATAAATTTATAACATGGGCTAACGAGATAAAAGTATTTGATTGTGAAAATTGGTGGGCATATGCTTTCAACTTAAATTTAATAGCTTAGTGAAGCCAATTTTTAATTGGGTTAATCATATGCATTGAACAATTATTATTTAATACTTAAGTTTTGAAAAGCTCATATCATTGAACCCCAATTCATAAGAAGATGCTTTAAACTATACATTTTTTGACAGCGTATTAAGTCTCAATACTGTGCTTAAAAAATATGTAATGATGCTTTCATGGTTGCGTTGCGTTTAGTTGCCATTGAACCAGTCTAATGAAGACACTATTCAGCAGTAGATTTTATTCGAGCTTTTGATAATCGTATTCAGCTTGAAGCAAACAAAAAATACAGAAGCCCAGAATAATGGCTTCACCAGAATATGTTGCATTAGAGAGATATGTTCTATGAGACTTTTGAAACCAGATTTCAGAAACAAAAACCTTAGGTCGAAATATAATCAGTGATGAAGCTTACTTACAGGTATCAAGGGTTGATTATGTGTAAAATTTTATAAATTGGAGACGCTTGGGAGCTATGAACGGTAGCCATTCTAAAGCCCAAAAGTCTACAGATCATGAAGTTTTGACAAAAATCAGTCCACAGTGCATATTATCCAAGCCTGCTTGCCCAGATTAATTTTTTCGGTTATTTTCAAAAAATGTCGGTACCAAAAGCCTTGGAAAGATCTGAACGTTGCAATTACTGCATGTCGCCGATACAAGAGCGCCAGTCCGAAGCAGCAATTTATTGTCTGCAGGTTGGAATCGCACCGAGCTTATCGTTGTATTTGTTTATCTTGTGTTGTCTTAACCCAACGGGAATCGCGGTAATGTATGCTGGCGTAATGCATGAATCAAACAATGCTGGTAATGCACATTTCCGACTTCCAAAGCTATTTTCCAGCAATTATAAGATATACTCGTAAACATGACTTGGAGCATGGAAAATGCTGCAAGGGAGAAAACTCATATGTTATAAGTCCAAGACTGGCCAATGAAATTCACTCGCAGAAACAAGGGGAAAAGAACTTGCGAGCATACATCGGTTATGAGTAGTCTGCTATATAAAGCGGAAAGATGAAAATTTCGAAGCATTTCAAATCATCACGCACGGGTAAGTAAAATGTATGAAGACAATTCCTCCTAGTAGCAAAGTGCATGCGCTATTGGAATTTCCAATAAGCGTCAGCATCCAAAAACCACACATGCAGAGATACGATCGGCCGCCGGCCAAAGCTTTCATTCATATTGAGGCGTATAAATGCAAGAATACGATGTCGTACTTTGCAAAAAGCTCTTATACATAAAGCTATAGAGCTAAAAGCATGAGTTTTCCCTTGTATAAATCTTCCCAGCCTAAGACATGCAATGTTAAAAAGAAACAACGCGTAATGGTCCGGTAATGCTTACACGCATTACGCGTAATGCTTACCGAATATATCCGTAAGCATTATTTTTCCCGTTGGGAACAGCCAGTGGCTGGGCATAATACTAGCACTTCATTAATTAAGGGTTCCATTAAAGCTTTAGTGGTGAATAGCCATAATATTGGCGCTTCAGCAATTAAGAAAAAATGTGGCACTTGAAGAATAATGGAATAATTAATATTGGCATCTCCCATATGTGTCTCCCTACGCCCTTAGCTGAGCACTTGCTTAAAAATTTGGCATTATCATAAAAAAAGGGTAAGACGCCAACTTTCCTGACAGCTATCACACACGGGGTACTAAACCTTACGTTAATGTCACACATAGTGCATACGAGGGTTCATTCAAAAGTAGTGATAATCGCCTATTTCAAGTTCACATAAAATTAAAAAAAAATTGACTGCCTCATACACCCACTTAGTCAGCATTAAAAAAAATCTAAATAGGCCGCGATTCCAGGGAGGTACATTCATTTGAATACGAACCGTCAAAGAGAGAACAACAAAACTCTGCTCCTCCATATTCCACCGTTGCATGCTGGGCCAAGAAGTTCAAGCTTGGAAGAACATCCACTTAAGGTGAATACAGCGAAGGAGGTCCGTCCACGTCCCTCACTGAAGACAACGTGAAAACAGTCGAAGATGTCGTATTGGCAGATCAAAGAGTGGCCATCAGGCATGTAGCTGAGGTCACAGAAATCTCGTATGGCAGTGTTTAAAGAATCGTTGCGAACGAATTACATATGTAGATAGTCTCTGCGCGTTGGGAGCCAAGAATGTTAACCGACGAGCAAAAAAAGAAACGAGCTGTCATTTCGAGGGTGAATCTCGAAAAGCTCCAGGCAGATCAGGAGAATTTTTTGACAATAGTCAGAACCTGTATTTACCATTATAATCCAGAAATCAAACTGCAATCGATGACTTGGAAACGACCCTATTCACCAGCGCCGAAGAAATTCAAAGTGTCGAGTTTGGTAGGGAAAGCTTTGCATCAGTTTTTGGGGCGCTGAAGGAATCAATATGGTGGAATATTTGGAAAATGGATCCTTTATATCAAGTTCTTACTATTCAGACCAAATGAGAAAAATGTGGGATGCTATTAAAAAACAAAGACTCGGCAAAATGCGAGTCGGCCGTATTGCACCAGTTCACAATGGTAGCGATGGCTGCAATTCAAGAAAAAGGATTTGAACTGCTTCAACATCCGCCCTATTTACCATATCTAGCTTTCAGTAACATCTACCTCTTTTTTCGGCTCAAGCAACACCTTCGGAGCAAGAAATTTGAAGATGATAGCAAAATGATGGCCGCTATTGAGGCGTCTTAGGAGAGTACAGACAAATCATCTGTTTCTAAGCGGGAAGGATTTGAAGTGCAGAGCGAAGAAATTCTGCTACTTATGAAAACTTCACGTGTAGGATAAATTACTTTTTGTATAAGCGGGTGAAATTTCAGACGAAAATGTAACTATTATATGATTTGCTGGGGTACGAAGGGGAATGCGATAAAAGTCATTTGAAAAATCTGCCAATCATCGACAGGGAGCCTCATATATTTACTCATCGTTCGAAATTGAAATTATTTCTCTTTTAAATAAAATAAGTATATAATTTTACTATTCCGCATCAAAATTCGACATTTTCGTAATTTCCCACCATTTCATATTCTGTAGACTATTTTCATTGCTCAACGAGATCTAAAAAAAACCCTTTGAATTCAGAATCCCTACATTTTCTTATAAGAAATAAAGCATGCCCACGGTTCAGCGCCATTTTGAAATCAAGAACTGTCAAAATATTGTCAGGCAGATGGCCAAGCAAATGGCATACCATATTGGCCTCCATTTATGGCAACCCATAAAATATTGCATACGATAGGCTGCCTCCACTGTTATGACATGTTTCAAATGTTATGACATGGGAAATTGCTAATGGAGGCAGCTTGTAAATGAAATAAAGCCTTTTAATAGCCAAAAGCTGATTTTTGTCTCAAAGCATCAGGGGCATCAAAGAAATGAGGAAGGTCAAACAATAGCAAAGCCAAAGAAGGAGCCTTAATTCTCCTCTGCACTGGGGCATTACGAATTTCTACTCGAACAGAGAAGTTAAAATGGGGACCACGAGAAAGATCGAAAGCTACTGACTTCATCTCGAGGATTTAAACACTGAAAAGACTACCTCTGATTTGATACTGAGGACCTTTCCCAATTGACGTCTTCGCCTTCAGCTTGGTATAACATAATGTGATGTCAGATCAGGTCGAGTCTGTCCGAACTCAGTTGTCTACATCTTGGCATTACTCTCCTGTATAACAGTTGACAAAGCGTTCTGGTGCTTTGAGGCAATAGTTAGGTATACGTTGCGGACTGATTGAGATTGAAACAATGGAAAGTGAACGGGTTGTTCAAAGGTTTCAATTCCACTGTTTCAATCTCAAGCCGGTTTGAATCCATTTTGAAGTCCCATTGAATACGTAGCTAATGTGACAAAGCAAAGCCATAGATTTCGGACACCTTGTCTTGGTCTGCTTCAAACTGTTAGAATAGCTTAGCTACTGTGCTGACGTCACAGAAGCTGAAGATTAGGACGGAGACGAGAATTCGGAAAGGCCCTGAATAAACATAAGAAGCAATGATTCTCCCCAATTGTAGCATAAGGGCCCTTTTAGCCGTGACAGATCACATTCTTGGCGAGAGATTAGAATTCCGATTAAGACGAAAGCATCTTAATTTTGCCGTTTTCTTCACAAGAATCATCTATGAGAAAAGTAGCGATCGAGGACATAGACAGGTCCATGAAAAGTTTAGACGTCCTGTAGGATCTAGTGCTGAAAAATACAATAAATTGAAGAGGCCATGGATTTTAAAAATTAGAAAGTTCTCTCGATATTTATTTTTAGAGCTAGTTGTATCATAATTGCCATGATTGTGTTTTCCAAACTTAATATTATTTTCTTTCCATCTTTTTGAATTTGGGGCCTAAGTTAAAAAAAACCTAAATTTTTTTGTCGCATTTTACACTTAAATTTTTAGTACTTTTAGCCTTGATTCTGTAACTAAATTATTAGAATAGAACAATTGGTATTAAACAGCTTTCATTTTAGTGCTCATTATTAATGACATGTGAAATGGTACGAAAAAATAGCCCCTCGGTATGTTATCATGAGTACTGATTTAATTTTAAAATAATGAAACCATAATATCAAATATTAAAATTAAATGTAAATTAATAATTTCGGGTATTATTAAATCCATGAAACATTGCAATCAATGCTGCCACTTCAGAAGTTTTATTTTGTCTTCTAATTAATGGACATTATTTAGGGAAACTTATCCTTCGTATAACAATTCTAGCGGCGAGTATCAAAGTGATGCCAGTTTTATTCCCTGGTGTAGATGGTAAAACAAATCTGTTTACCCGATTACATTTTGACTTATCAGATGGCAGAGTATGTGAAATAGTTATTTAGCTATTCGTGGATCTATAAAAACATTTAACATATAAAAAAAAAAAAAAATTCTCGTTCTGGGAAATAAACAAAAAATAGACGAAAATAAACAAATGCGTATGTGGCGAAGCAAACGAAAACCATACGTGCTTTTCGCTAACATAACATTTCCCTAATATAACATTTCCCAGGATTACTCTGCTCCTTTTTAGACTCGTTTCGCCGAAAATTCATATTTTTTTTTATATACATATACAGGGTGTTTGGTTCTCGGTGGACACTTTTGTAAGGACGCATTCCTTGATATATTTTGCGCAAAAAATCGTTCTACAGGGTGGTTCGGTTTTCAAAATCTGCGGAGTTACAGGGTGGTCAAGAAATGTTTTTCGGACCTGTACCCTGACTCACTTAAATCTTTATATCTTGAAAATTAATAATCACAACGCAAAGTTTTGTGGTTGTGTTTTTATGAAATCAAATCACCTTTAATTTGGTTTAACGTCCTAAATTGTAACTCTTACAAATTTTCAGATATTTACTTCAAAACACAAAATTTTGGCACTTCTACCCCAAAAATTCTGTGTTCAGTGTCGTCTTTCTCAGAAAATCTCATGAAAAGAGGCCATTTTAATTTTATGTTTTTATAGGCCATATTGTTGGCTACAAAAGTTGCATACATGTTTATGACTTAGATTTTACCATTTCGCAAGTAGTAAGCGAAAATACGTATCGCTTAAAAAGTAAATATGCCCATATATGCCCTCAAAATATATCAAGGAATGCGTCCTTACAAAAGTGTCCACCGAGTACCAAACACCCTTTATATATATATATATATATATATATATATATATATATATATATATATATATATATATATATATATATATATATATATATATATATATATATATATATATATATATATATATATATATATATATACATATATATGTATATGTATTTATATATATATGAATATATATATATATATATATATATATATATATATATATATATATATATATATATATATATATTGTATTAACATTTGATCATTGTGAAATTTGCAGAGCGTATTAATTTGAACCAAGACTATATACACGTGAGCTTTTAAAACTGAATAGACAACCCAGAAGCTACGGCAGGAACGTGAAAAAAAAACCTTCCAATTATCAAAATTCCGGAAAAATTTTGGTTCTTTGAAAAAAATTCATATTGTGAATAGATTTTAGCCTTTGTCCACCATGTCAATTTGACATTTTCGAAATTCCGAGTTGCACAAGAACGGCAACCTATCACCAAGTTACCTCCATTTTCAGCACTCAAAACTTCTGTTCACGAGAACTGACCGCCGAATAATCTGATGAATATCAAATTTATACAGCATGGTATCTACCACACTCAGAAAAATACTTCAATTTTTTGAGGAAATATGAACATATTATCAAAGAAAATTGGTAATGATTTTGCGCCAAAAAAATATTTACTCGATCCAAAGAAAGGAATTTCTTCATAGTTTCAAGGAAATGTTTCCATAAATCTGGCATCAATCGGTTGTTCTACGATTACCGAAGTTAAGCAATGTTGGGCGTGGTTATTACTCAGATGGGGGACCGCTTGAGAACATCGCATGTCTTTGGCACCCAAAAACTCTGCCTCACTTCATTTGAACAGCGCGGCTTTCTTTGAAGGGAGTGCAAAAAAATAAAGAAAAAACAAAAAAAGTAATATTTTGACCTCAGATAAATATTGTACTTGCAATAAGTAATTTTTTTTTGGAGACACATATGGCAGAGAGAGAAGCCGGTATCAATTATTCCAGAAATTTTTCTGTTAAGTGCCACATTTTTTTCTTTATTTTTCTGAAGCACTAGTGTTATATATGCCTTAGTCATCACATATAGCTATACTGTGACACTTAATGGAGCGCTGGTATTATGCCAAGTCACTGGCTGTTAAAACAACTCAAGACAAACAAATACAACCATGAACCCGGCGGAATTCGAACCGGTGAGCAATATATCGCTGCTTCGGACTGACGCGTTAGCGAGCTAAGCTACCGACCTCTCATTTGAGTAAAGAAAATGTTAATAGAAATCGTAAAAACTATCAAATTTTTCATCGAATATTGAAACGTGGTTGCTGTTGAAACCTGTAAAAACATGTTCGCATTGTACAAAAGATATAATTTACTTAATTCATAGATATAATTTACTAGATTTGAGGAAAACTACAATACTTGCTTGGAATAAGGTCAAGTAAAAATTGTATTCCATTGAATGTAAGGAACTTTTACACAATATTTATACAAATTACTGACATCAACTAAAAGTTTATTTGATTTGTGGAAAATTTCAAGTATCGTAAACAAGTAAATATTTTCTTTAATTTTCAAAAACATATTTTTCTGAGTTCATAAAACAGGGTGTCTCATCTATTTGCTCTGTGTAAAAAATGGTTGATATGATACAACAAAAAACTATATTACGTCTTTCCACATTTTTTAGTCACTCAAAGCTGATTTCTTTGAAAATCAGTTATTTTAGCGGTTCTAGATTTTTTTCTTCAAAAGCAGCACCATTTTTCAAAAAGAAATGTTTTGCCATTCTGTCCGACTTTCAATTAAGTTGGAAAATGCGTTCAAGGAAATTAAATAATCTTTTGAGAATTTGCATACTTATTTATCTCGGTGTATCTCTAAAACATGTGGTAAATAGTCCCAATAGCTTATAGCTAAGCTGTGAATAGAAAATATTTTGTCGAATCGTTTGAGCAAAACTAATAGATATTGACCTGTTGGCTTTTCTCTTTTACTTTTTTTGATGTGCGTTGTGGTCTACTCATGCCTATCCAAATGAGAATAAATATTTGCAATACCTGTTTGGGATTCAGCGACGACGCTGAAAGGTAAGGAGGGACCGGTCACACCGAAGATCTCCCAGCCGGCCAGCACAGAGGCCAAATCTGCCAGCGGCGGCGCACGAAAGAGACGCAAGGTTGAGGCGAAAGCGGATACCTGCATCTCTGAGCGCAAGGTGCCGAAAGGTGTCAAAATCTGCGAGAGAGATCTTGCAGAGGCTGGCCCTTCTGGCACAAACACACCTTCCACAAGGGTAGGGAGGAGAACGTATGCAGAAGCTGCGTCTTCTTCGCTGGTTGTTGTGATAGGTGTGTCTGGCAAGGGTGGCAAACTGACCGAAGGTCAGTGCGCTATCCTTAAGAACGAACTGTGGCGAGAGATAGCGGAGTCGGGACCAGTTTACAACTTCACGCAAGCGAAGTTTGTGGATGGTCACCTCCAAGTCGCCTGCTCCAATCAAACATCTAAGGAGTGGCTCACACAGATCGTTCTTAAATTGGGTACTGGCAGTCGGCCCAAATTTACCATTTTGGACTCCGACCTGGCCAAACCCTATTATGTCAGTTGTTGGATCCCTGGTCCTCGCAAGAGTGCAGGTGACATCACTGGCATGTTCGGCAAACTGAATCCGGGCATCGATGCGAAACACTGGATCATCAAGTACATGAATCCCAGGAAGAATCCCACCACAGGTGAAGATGGTTTCAACCTGGTGATCGTACTTGACCAGAGAAGTTTCTCGATGCTAAGAGACAGGTACCGGATGGTGCTGAGCTACTTCTTGTATGCGGTTAAATTTAACCAAATCAGGAAGTGGTGAGGCACGAGCTTTTGTGACTGTCTATGGACAGATCGCCAGAGCAAAACGCAGAGATCCAGTGGAAATTCTCTCCCATAGAGTTTCTTGCACTGGTCACGCGGACATTATCTAAGGGTCCCTGCAAAGGGATCCAAAGATTTAAACTCCGGACGTTTCTGTGCCTGAAGGTATAAGATTTGTCCAGATCAACTTGCGGCGTGCCAAGGCTTCGTCCTATCTTTTGAGCGAAAAATTGACAAAACTGCAAGCCTCCCCCTACATTGCACTTGTACAGGAACCGTGGGTTCGAGGCGGTAGGATCTACGGACTTAGTCCAACCACGGGGGCCAAGATCTTTTATGATGAAAGGTCAATACGGCCGAGGACTTGTGTTCTGGCTTCCAATCTGCTTGATGCCACCATGCTCAGACAGATTTCAAGCCCGGACCTGTCAGCGGTCGTCGTACAACACCGAGAAAATGGTAGGCTTAAGCGCACGATAGTTGCCTCAGCTTACTTTCCCTTTGACTCCTTACTCCCGCCGCCGATACAGGAGTTAAAGGACCTGGTTTTGTACGCTGAATCGGAGAGACTTGAACTTGTGGTGGGCTGCGATGCCAACTCCCAGCATACCAGCTGGGGTAGCAACAAATGTAACGCCAGGGGTAAAAGTCTCTTTGATTTTATAACTTCTGCCGGGCTGATGATTTTAAACACTGGGACTACTCCCACATTTGTCACCCCAAACAGAAGGGCGGTCATTGATGTATCGCTATGTTCAGCTGGAATAGTTGGATCAATGACTGGATGGAATGTATCAGATGAGGATTCACTCTCTGATCATCGCTACTTGGTGTTCTCTTTAGCCACGGATCTAACACCCGTGGTGGAAAGAAGAAACCCAAGAAACACTGATTGGCCTACGTTCAACCGGCTTCTTGCAGACAAAGCGCGTCCTAGTGGTAGGATAAGATCGCCAAAGTCAATAGAATCCCGGTTGAGCACTCTGAATAGAGACCTAATGAGTAGCTATGAAGAGGCCTGCCCGATCAGTAAGAGCAGATGTGGCAAGACGGTTCCCTGGTGGAATCGGGAACTACAGAAGCTAAGGAAAAGTACCAGGAAAATTCTCAACAGAGCTTGTAAGAGCAACAATGAGGATGACTGGATCGCCTACAGATCTTCGCAGAGAACGTATAAGAAGCTGGTGAGGACCTCTAAGAGGGAATCATTTAGATCTTACTGTGAAAGACTGGAAGGCGCACGGGAGACGTCTAGGCTTTGCAAAGTCCTAGAGAAGGATCAATCAGCTAAGCTAGACTCTCTAAAACGCTCGGATGGTGATTTTACCAAGTCCAAAAAGGAGTCTTTGCAGACTTTACTTGGGACTCACTTCCCGGGAGCCCCGGTGATTGAGTCGCAGAAGGCAAATGCGCCTGTGACCGAAATCCCTGCTCTTCGCAGCAGTAGGAAGTGCTGGTACACAACTAGATCTGTGGTCACTAGTGAAAAGGTCAGGGATGCAATCATGTCTTTTGAGAATTTCAAATCGCCGGGCCTGGATGGTATCTATCCGGTTATGCTTAGGGAGGGAATTGACCACTTGGGGGCAGACCTGAGAGAAATCTTCTGGGCATGCCTTTCCTTGGGGTATGTTCCGTCACCTTGGCGAGAGTTTAAGGTAGTTTTTATACCTAAACCGGGGAGAGATGACTATTCCGATCCAAGGAACTTTAGACCGATCAGCTTAACTTCGTTTATGTTGAAATGCCTAGAGAGACTTGTCGAACGACACATACGTACTACGGCGCTTAGGTTTAACCCTTTGAATGATGAGCAACATGCGTACCAGCGAGGAAAATCATGCGAGTCGGCCCTTCATTCTTTGGTGGCCAGAGTTGAGGGAGCGATCTCCAATGGTGAGTATGCGTTGGGGGTGTTTGTGGACATTGAAGGGGCCTTTGATTGCGCGCCCTTCGTGGAACTATGTGATGCTGCGAAAGTGCATGGCGTGGATGATGTCTTAGTTAGGTGGATTCATGCCATGCTGACGCAGAGATGGTTGCTGGCGGAAGCTGGATCCGATTGCTACTTAAGAACAGAGGCGACAAATGGATGCCCTCAAGGGGGCGTCCTATCACCGCTCCTGTGGAGTATGCTAGTCGACTCCCTGCTTAACGAACTGCAACAAGAAAGGCTGCACGCACAAGCTTATGCTGATGACGTGGCCGCACTGGCTGTCGGTAAAGATCTGAATGTGGTATGTAGAAATACACAGCGTGCATTGGATCTGATTGGCAGCTGGTGTTCGAGGCACGGCTTAACAGTGAATCCTGGTAAGACGAAACTTGTTTTGTTTACCAGGAAAAGAAAACTGAGAGGACTAGTGCTTCCAATCATGAAGGGTGTAACACTTCAACTTTCAGATGAAGTCAAATATCTTGGAGTAATCTTGGACAAAAAACTTCTCTGGAAGAAACATGTGGAAGTGAAGCTTACTCGTGCTATAAAAGCTTTCGGGCAGTGCAAGAGAGCTTTTGCTACCACATGGGGTCTAAAGCCTCGTGTAGTGATGTGGATCTACACAGCAATAATTAGGCCGATGTTCACGTACGCATCGGTGGTGTGGTGGACTATCGTGAGGCTATTGTATGCTCGGAAAAAGTTAGCCACGCTGCAAAGGACGGTGTGCCTGGGTATCTGTGGTGCCATGAGCACTACTCCGGGTGCGGCCCTTGATGCGCTTCTCAATCTGCCTCCTCTCGACATTCAAGTTCAGAGTGTGGCGATGAGCTCTGCCCATAGACTAGCTCAGCTTGGCTTATGGGTAGGTGAAGACGATGTGGGGCACTGCTCTATTAGGAGGTCAATGTGTGAGATCTCTCCGATTCTCGCGATGCCTTCGGACGCTCGGGTGCCCTTCCTCGACTTCAGAAGAAGGTACGAAGTAATCCTCTTAAGCAGAAGTAGCTGGGATGATCCCGATCTGTGTACGAGGGGATATTCGGAGATCTTCTTCACGGACGGCTCGAGGTCAGATAGTAGATCTGGAGCTGGTGTCTATCTACATTCATCGAATGGCAGATGGGCTTTCTCTCTTGGAGAGCACGCTTCGGTTTTTCAAGCAGAAATGTTTGCTATCCTGAGAGCTGCCTGTTGGGCAATTGAGGAAAGATGGAGGGGAAAGAGCATTGCTATTTGCAGTGACAGTCAAGCTGCACTGATGGCGCTGCGTAAACCCCTGACAAACTCGAAAATTGTCCAAGAGTGCAGAGCACGATTGAACTCTGTCGCCAGATTCAATAGGGTGCATCTGTTCTGGGTACCGGGGCACTGTGGTGTTGAGGGGAATGAAATTGCTGACGTCATTGCGAAGCAAGGTTCGGAACTTCCGCTACGGGGCCCTGAACCCGCCTTGGGTGTGCCGACCGCATCTGCACGTGCCATTATTCGCAAGTGGGTAGATGATGCTCACAAAGATAGATGGACGGCTGCCGGTGTGGCCAGGCACACGAAGGTATTCCTTTCAGAACCCAACCATGTGACTGCGGGATTCTTGCTCAATAAGAGCAGGAAAGTTTGCAGGGCCATGGTAGGTATTCTGACTGGACACAACTGCCTAGGAGGACATATGTACCGAATAGGTGTTGTACAGGATGACCTCTGTTCATCCTGTCTAGAAGAGGCTGACTCTGCGGAGCATTTCCTCTGTGAATGCCCAGCGTTTGCGCGTCTCAGATATCAATGCTTTGGCTGGGATGTTGCACGCATGCAGACGATAGCCTCTTTTCCCCTATCAGTGATCCTAGACTTTATCAAGAGGTCTGGGAAACTATGGTAGGCAGGGGGTAATGAGTACAATGGGTCCTTTGGCCTGAGTGCTTAGAGGCGCCAATGCGCCTCTCCCCCAACTCACACACACACACACACACCTGTTTGGCAAACACTACAAAATCTCTTGGAAATACGCTTTCTTTGTTCAAAAGCTTGCTTGCACAGGACTAAACAGGACTACTTTCACTTGCTTGTTGATACGCTGTCGTTTTCTTGGCGGTGGATACTTGATTTGAAGAACTTTAATTCTTCAAATAATCATTTTGAATAGTGAGTCTATGATGCGTAAAAAATAAAATTACGTTGAACACAGCACGCAAGGCAAATAACTATCAAATTAAATACTATTACCTTGCTGTACAAATTTGATGCCCGCTATTTTCAATTAAATTTCTATTGAATGGAATGCCAATCTATTTCATAAGGAAATGCTGATATTTCGCTGCGAACTCAATAAAATGTAACAGATCTTATAGTAAAATCGTGCCATGAAAAATATAATGTACGACAAAGTATTCATTTAGACGAAACGTATCGCACGTCATTTAAATTTTTCAAACTTGATTCTTATCCAAAATGATACGCAGGTATCCAAAATGTCAACTCTGATTACAATTAAAATTGCTCATTTGTCTTACAAAAATAAATGATGATAATTCATTATAGGTTTAGGTTGAAAAAATCATGGCTGAAATTGTCTTTTAAAGAAGCTGAAGCTAGAATATGTATTCTCCATCATTCTCGATAATCAGTAGTCATATTAGTTAGTTCACAAGCGATTAAATCAACTGATACCATAGTGATAATGACACACAATACTTTCCATTCATTCATTAGCCGACTAGCAAGCGAGCTTAAACCAAGGGCTGTTAGCAAGTTTTAATTGTTTTTTTCGTACAATCAAATACCTATAACTCACTAAACTAGAAAGTATGGGCACTGAAATATATGTCATTTTTTGTTAAACATATGAATTTAATGGCTCCAGCATTAGTAGCTTTTAGCTTTTACAATACAACGTCTACATAAAGAAATTATGAAAATACTAACATATATACTAAAGATGGGTCGTACTCGGACTTTCACATACTAGGTATTCCTTGTACGAGTACAAAAAATACCTGTTCCAAATACGTGTTCCAAAAATTCTAGCTAGTATTTTTTGAAGTATGTACATATATACACACACAAGTACATGCGATTTGCAGTGATGTAATGAAACAGTATGCTCCAGTAAAACTCCACAAAGTTCCCAGGCTTGAATGGTGATGGTGCAGTTGACCGTGAAAGAATACCGAGCCATTAGTCCGTAACTTTCCAATGGTCGGTCACTTATTTGGCAAGTCTTTTTCTAATCTTGAAGCCATCTAAGGGAAAACAATCAAATGCAATCAATTTGATTTGATTTTCGCTTTAATATATGCACAAAAGACCTGTATTCGTTCAAATTACCAGTGTCGAAAAATTTACTAAGATTGGACCAACTAATTCTGTTGCCATCTATACGACTTTTCATCGATCGATCCCTGATACCAAACTTTTCCTGGTTAATTTAAAACAGCCGGTTTTCTATTTCGCTACACTGAAGCACGAAGTTTGTCGAAAATTTTACTAAGAAATGATAAAAAAAAATGTTATGTATTTATATTAAACATGCACCCACTAGGCGGCCAACCTCTTCAGTAAGGCTGAGCATGAGTCATAACCCCGGTAGGGATGGAGTGCAGTCACGAGGAGGGCTTCAGGACAGCCGGAGAAGCCAACTGGCGAACCAAAAAGGATCTCAACATTTTTATTGCTTCTTTCAGTTTTTCCGGCGGATTTCATTTTGCCGTATCTTAGAAACTAGGCCGCTTTTTCCCAGATTTGTATGGAAATTTCGCCCGAAACAACTCAGAAAGGTCCCCGAATTCATACAAGACAAAGAAATTTTTTTTGGAAAAAATTGTCGTTTTTGGCTAGATTCACCTATAAAAAAAATTTTCGCCCCTAAAATATGACTATTATATTTCCCGACCACTTTCAATCATCGAAAGCGCCGTAAAGGCAGTTTTTGCCGAACTATGACCAAAAAACCCTTCACTCCCCTACAGAACCGAAATTTTTGTATCACAGCAATAGGTCTTGGCCCGTTATGTCCCAAACCACTCTTGATGAATTTACAGCGCTTTCGATGATTGAAAGTGGTCGGGGAGTATATTAGTGATATATTAAGGGCGAAAACATTTTTGATCGGGGAAATTGGGCAAAAACGGAAATGTTTGCTAAACATTTTTTTTTTGGTCTAGCATGAATTCGAGGACCTTTCTGAGTTGTTCCGGGTGAAATTTCTATACAAATCTAGGAAAAAGCGGTCTAGTTTCTAAGATACTGCAAAATGAAATCCTTCGGAAAAACTGAAAGTACGAAATACTCGTGAATATGAAAGCACTTGCAAGTATGAAATACGAGTGCATATTAATTATAGGATACTATTACGTCACTGTTTGATTGAAATGAAACAAATGGACGAAATTTATTGGGTAAATTCTTGCATAGATCACAATGTTACTCGTACCTAGTATTTTTGAATTTCGTACTAGGTACTGGCTGTTCCAAAAAAATACATGTTCCATATACATGTTCCAGTATATACGCTTCATCTCCAATAAATACTTTATCAAACTCTAGGATCATAAATATAATTCGAATTTTTATAAATTACTAATATTTGTTATGTAAAATCAAATATTTAAGAGTTAAACAACTTCAATAACAGTTTCAATGTTATGCTCTAATTATAAGCTACTTAAATAAATAATAAATACTATAATTCATAAAATTTATAAATTAAAATAATAAATACTATAATTCATAAAATAAAACTTATTAAATAGAGCTTAATAATAAAACTGGTCACCTATCGAACCGAACAAAGTTTAAATATTTATGCCAGGGGTAATATCATCTTTGAAATACATATGTATATGAATTGGTAATGTCGAGACATAATATTCTATCTGAGTCACGCTAAATTGGTTTTAAATTCCTAGAAAATAACTCTTTAGATGCTATAAATAATTTACATTTTTGATTCAATTTCCGGAACAACCGTTTCAACGAACCCGGTCCTCATTAAAACCTCATACTGTTGAATGCTGGCTATCATTTACTAGTGCGTTTCTTATGAATATCTAATGACATATCGAATGCTATATGTGGAAGTTTTAAGCTTTTAACAAGAGAAAAGGAAATGTTTGTCATGCCAAGGATATACACCGCTCATCAAAAAGTAATTAAGCTAATAAATCAAATTTGAAGTACAAATCGAATTTCCCATGAACCTTTCTATTTATGTTCCAAACCTACATACATATGTTTTTGTTCCATTAGGTGGTACGATCCAAGTAATTTTGAATTGAAAGGTTGAAAAAGTAGCCACTCTAAGAAACAATTACGTTGGAGTTTGTTGAGGATGAGTTGAATATTATATGGGGCATCGTTATTGATGAATGGCTGTATAAACAATCTGATTAACGATGCACTTTAGACTAAAGTAAAAGCTATTTTTATTCCACTGCGTAGATGATTTTTTTGTTTATTCTGCTTAGTGCTATCGAATTCATCAAAAACTCTAATTTGTTATCGTATTCATGTTTCTATAAAAAACATTTTTCTATTACAAAATACATATGCATATTTCCGATTGGGCTGCAATTTCCCAAAGTGATGTACATACATATGTACATAGGTATATGACTTACAAGGCATTTTAATTTAGATTAAAATACTTTTAACCTTTTGGTGGCAGTGGGCATTTCAATGAATTTCTAGGTGCCCTTATATTCTTGTGGTAATAAGATATTTGCAAAAAGCAAGTATAGAATCGATAATGTCTCAAAGTGGGTTATGGTAATTTTTAACCTCGAGCGGGCGCTAAGTGCCTATAAGTAGGCAAATCAATTTTGTAAAATTCCGAATTATGATAACTTCCCATTGAGTCAAATGCTTGAAATAGTAATAATTTAAGCAAATACAAGTTGATTATATTCATTCCGATTTCAAAACAACAACAAAAAAAAACAGTCATATAAATGGACATCCCTGTAGTAGATTCCATTGGTTCAGTGTATTTATTGTACGACCGCATATTGTTGGCGTAAATTGAAATTCATTGTCTTTTTAATAATAATAATAGTATTAACTTTAGTGAACACGTTTGTTTGCTGTATTGCTCCTTAAGGCTAAAGTTTAGACAAAGTCTTTACATCTAAGTTTTTAGCTAAAATTAAATTTTTCAGAAAGTTGTTTTCAATGTGCACCATTTTTTTTCAGCTTGTAAAAAAACATTGTAATAAAAAAACCGATTTATTCCTTTTTGAAGCTTGATATATTTAATTTTGTGGCAAATATCGCTATTTCGTGGGTAATCTGCCCTCTTCTTCAGTGTCACTGATTACCCTTGAAATATCGATGTTTGTCACAAAATTAAATATATCTAGTTTCAAAAGGAAAAAATCGTTTTTTTTATTAAATGTTTTTCAGAAAGTTTGTTTTGCGAGATGCAAAGTATAAAAGTATAGGGAAAAATCGGCTCCAAACTTAGATTTAGATTTAGATTTATTTATTCAACCATACATTAAATATACTACAATTTGTACAAAATATTCCAGTAGGTGAATCGAGCTTTGGCTCTTGCAATCCTAAACAACTGTATTAACATGCATCTTAGCAGAATGAATTTTTGTGTAATTACATTGGATATGTAAAAGGAAACGGGGAAAACCTTTTATTTGAATGCATTGTAATATAAAACTTACTTTAATATCTTAATGCTAACTACATACTAACTTAAGCAAAGAAACAAAAGAGCAGCATTGTTGCTGATTTAAGTTTGTCGGATTTAAATGAGAGTCATTTATAATGTGGATGCTCTTAAAGTTGAAGTTCATTACACTAGAGCTCGAACCATAGGATTGTTTGATGCAACACAAGAGTTTAAAAATTTGGTATTAATGCGGTTAATGCTGCTTGAAATAAGGGACTGCTTTGAAACCGAATGTAAAGAGTTGGTCGAATAGAAAAACGGGAGATTCAGGAGCATTTTCAGAATTTTGTTCTGTTTAATTTGTAACTTTTTGATGTGAGTAGCAGCACAGCGCCCCCAAACCGGAGCACCATAGAGCATGACAGGCTGAAAAACTGTTTTGAATAAAATCAATTTGTTTGCTATAGACAGCTGCGAGCGCCTATTTACTAACGGATACAAGGATTTGACCAAAACGTCGCATTTTTTTATGGTAAGCCCGATATGGGCTTTGAAGGTAAGCTTTTTGTCGAGGTAAATTCCTAGATATTTTATATATTCCGGGTTCCAGCCGACAATGTTACCATCTACATTAAGAGAACTGGGAAGTAGGCATTGCTTGCGTTTCCAAGTAAAGAATATTGCCTCGGTTTTGGTAGGGTTTATTCTCAATTTCCATCTGTTGAAATAATTTGACAGAGTTGCGAACCCATTTTCTAGTGAGGTTTTTACAGATACCGGACAGTGATTTGATGACAAAAGGGCTGTGTCGTCAGCGAATAGACTAATAGTGCAATTGGCTGGTAGTGGTATGTCATATAAGAAGATGTTAAATAATATGGGGCTTAGTGCCGAGCCTTGTGGAACACCAGCTGGTATCGGGAACTTAATTGATTCCGAGCCATTGATATCAACGTAAAAGTATCGATCGCGCAGGAAGTCCATGATTATTTTAGTAAGGTACAGAGGAAAATTAAGTAATCGCATTTTATGGATTAACCCTTGATGCCAGACGCAGTCAAATGCCTTTTCCAAGTCGAGAGTAAGCAAACCAGTTGACTTTTTTAGTCCAAAGTTCGTAGTGATTATATTTGTTATCCTTCGAACTTGATGAATTGTGCTGTGCCCGCTTCTGAAACCAAACTGCTCTTTGGGGTAGATATTTTGCGACTCAATAAAGGTTTGGAGCTGAATCTTGATGAAGCGTTCAAATACTTTGCCAATCACACTTATTAGGCTTATTGGCCTGTAGCTGCCGATTTCGGACTTGGGTTTGTTAGGTTTCGGGATCCAAATAACTTTTGCAATTTTCCAGGCAGTCGGGAAGTAAGATGTTACAAGGCAAGCATTTAATAACTTTGATAGGTATATAAACGCTTTCCTGTGCATATTTTTTAGAATGAAGTGTAGATGTTGTCATTGCCCGGAGCCTTACTTGATTTTAAATCAGCTATGATGCTCTTTAGAGAGGAGACAGACATGAAGGGGAAAGAGGAGCTGCTACTACTTTCGATAGCATCGAAAGAAGAAGCCACTTGAGCTTCAGTGTCGCTATCGCTATTAATAATGGCTGACAAGTGAACCTGGTGCATATGTTGAGCAAAGACTAGAGCCTTAGACACGTTATTCGGAACGGGCACGCCGTCTACTTTAATTGGGAAAAATTGAGAGCACTTCTTTTTGAGAGCTTTAGTTATGTTCCAAAAGCTTTTACTACCTTTCTCTAGTGATTTTAGTTTGCTGTTCCACTCTTTGTTACGAAGCACAAAAATGGCTTCCTTGATATTTCTTTGGAGACGATTAATTTCCTTCTTCAGAAATGGTTGCCGTGAACGCTGCCATTGTCTGCGTAAAACATTACGCCGGGAAATGAGAGTTTTAATACTACTATCCAGAGATAAATTTGTGCACGACGGTTTAGCTGAAGTCACAGGGATTGAACTTTGTGCTGCAGATAGTAAAATGCTATTGAACTTTATTATGTGCTCGTCGATGTCACTAAGTCGTGGCGTAGAGAGGTCTAGCTGCCTCAAATTGGTTAGTTCACCAGTGACGCGCGAAAATTTTTCCCAATTTGCTCTATGGAAGACAAATTTTTTTAAACAAGCTTTTCCAATCCCTGCGTCGAGAATGCTAAAGTGAACCGGAAGGTGGTCCGAAGATAGAGCAGTTCGGGCAAATGGAGGAGATACATATTGAATGCAATTAGTCAATATTACATCGATCGTAGATGGATTGCCTCTAGATTTAGGGTAAAAAGTAGGAGTTGGAGTAAAAAGAATGTTGAACGCAGAAAATGTAAGTTTGTGCTCAAGTATGCTCCCCCAGCGATTGTTACGAGAGCAATTCCAATCTTTGCTCCTACAGTTCAAATCCCCTGCAATTAAAAAATTGTTCTCAATGCGGTCGAACACTTTCAGATCGTTTTTAAACATACGCTCTTTAGTATGGTTGCTATTTCCGCCTGGAAAATAGGCTCCAATTAGAAGAAAATTACGCTCAAGGCAGTTTAGTTCCACGCAGCAGGTTTCAATTAGAGAGGTTTTTAATGGTGGTCTCGCACAGTGACTAATAGAACGATGGACGGCAATTGCCACACCACCGCCATGAAGGAAAGAGCGATCGGTGCGATAAATTAAGTAACTTTCATCAAAAATGGAGTTACTGTCTTTCAACCACGTTTCAGTTATGACAGCAACGAAATAAAACTTAAAAACGAAGATTTAATACTACAATATGTGCAGTGGAAAATGCCTATTTAAAGAATGAATTGCATATAGACTCTATAAGCTAAATAAAATCCAGATACCTCAGCTACCTAGATATTTCCATTTAATTTTTCCCTATACATCTCAAACAAATCATATTCTTGTCACAATCAATAACCACATCTACACTTTTTGTGATTCAATCAAGTTCATCAGCCAATTTCTTGTCAATCAAAGCTTGTTTGAACATTTCGAAAACAACTGATTGACACTCAGCTGCTTTCATTCTCACCACCTCACATCGTCTGCTTTTGATTCTCTTTTATCTACCACGTTTATTAATTCATCACGCTGCAAGCTCATACGTAATTAGCAAACACATTAATGATTATGATAGCTTGAAGTGTCTGTGCCATTATTGCATAAACTTCTTGTACCATTTCCGATTTTGCTACTGCCGCTGACAACATAACACTTTTGTTTGAAATGTCACAATATCAACGACAGACAGCATGACATGAAATTTCCTTGAACATTAGAATGCCGAAATTCCAGTTGTTGTGCCAATTTTTAGGAATTGCTCCACAAATACTTTAAATTGTATTTGCTGTAACAAGGCAGTTAATGTGAAAAATGATATTTTCCAACAGAATGCTTTCGATATGTTATTAGTGTTATACAAACATATGTATTAACATTTGGGTTTTTCAAGTAAATAATAATTCATACTCTCAGGATATACATATGACATATGATACACAAATTTGCTTACAATTCTTTATTTGCTAAAGTAGGTACATACATATGTTATTGTATGCGTTGCTCCCTGTAGCCATTGTATTTTGCCGCCAAGTATGTATGCTGTGGCAAAGTGGGTATCTTAATTTCATCAAGTTTACTCATCTTAAATAAAAAAGTAAAGTCATCCCAAGACACGTACGGGTCTAGGGATTGAAGCTGATGATAGAGGGCTTCATTACAATTTCTCAATCAATGTGAATACGAGTGTGGAGTGATTAGATCCAAGACTCCTTTTACCTCTGATTTAAATCAGGCACCTAATCAGAGCTAAGTAAGCATCTTAAATAAACGTAGCGATATTGAGTAAAAGTAATAGTTTTTAAAATTATTGATTTTAGTTGCTTAGGTTAGGTTGTAAAGAGGGTTGTCGGCAACTCGACTAGCACTAAGCCGCCAGTTTGAACCCATTCGTCACTTTCTGCTGGCTTGCTGCAAACTAAATCAGTTGACTGAACGTGGCGGTACAAGCCACCTCTGCTAACTCTTGAAAGTGAGAAAACCCCAAAAATATTGAGGCATTTATTATTTAGGGCCGGACAATCGCAGAGATTGTGCTCGATTGTGTCCTCTTCTATCTTGCACCTCTTGCATAAATTGCTGGATGTCAGTCCCATTCTGTTCGCATGAGATGCGGTAAGACAGTGACCATTGATCAAGCTGACCATCGCTCTCAAACAGTTCGTGCTGAGCTTGAGCAGTTTCCTGCTTTTGTTTCGATCAGGTGATGGTCATAATGTCTTAGTCATTTAGTCTTAAGTTTGGTCAATATGACAGCATTTAGTTTGCTTGTAGTGTCGGCAATTGACCGTGTTACAGTGATGCAGGGGCAATTTCTAACTTCTGAACCTTTCCTTGCCAATTCATTGCTTATAGGATAGGAATATGCTTTGCCTTTTCAGCGAGTATCACTCTGAAAGCGTTAACAGTTTTTGAACAGTTAACAATTTCTGCTCCGCTGGTGTTTTTTTTGGTTTGGTTGATGCAGCTTTGACTCAACTCAACAAATGGACTCAACTACCATCTGTAAAGCATATACTTCATCAGGCTGAGAGACAGTAGCATGATCCGAGAGTTTACATCACAAGTGAGGGTTGAAATCGGTAGAAAAGACGCCCGAGCCAACTCCTGTGTCTATCTTTGACCCGTGCCGTCCGTGTGAATCCAGACGCCAACTTGAGCGGTAGCTCCCTTTTTCTTCCAATCTGTTCTTATGGATATCTTGACCTGGAAATTCCTGCCAAGTTATATTATTCTTCTGCCGCATTCTGTAAGAATACCACTCTGGCCCCACTGATTAGAATAATTCCACTTGTTGGAACTTTTAACGCGTATTGCCGCATAGCATGTGATTCTAACGATGAATTGATCCAGGGACATCAGTCCGCTAACCATTTTCAACTCGACCGTTTGGGTGGTTCGTAAAGTATTCATGATCGCTCCATACACCAAAATCGGCCGCATTACACATGTGAATATATAATAGGCCACCCTAGGCACGCAAAAAGTCTTGCGCAAACTTTACCTATTGGAAGCTTGACTTTAGCCACCCAGTTCAGTTTTTTGTCTAGTATAAGGCTGAAATATTTAACGCTGTCAACAGCCGGCTACCAGTATTTCCTTGTGAACGGTATAAGTTTGGTTTCTGTGGAGTTTGTTTTCTGGCCCAGATTTTGATACGGCCTAGCACCAATTGTATAAGATAAGATAAAGTTTGGTGGGACGCAACCTTTACAAGCACCAAAATGCCATCGGCATACACCAGCATCTCAAAGACACTGGTCCTTAAATTAACTAGAATTTCGTTGACTGTCAGAAACCAAAAAAGAGGCTATAGAATCCCGCCTTGAAGTGCTCCGGTTGCGAATATTTTCCAAGCTTTGGCCTCTAAAACGGTGGTTTGCCTGTTTCTGTCCGATGCCCAGGTTACTAAAGTTTTATCCAATCCATATCAAATCAAGGCATCGATGATACTCGCCACAGTGGTACTGCTGAAGGCCCGCTTAATGTCTCAGAGGGCTGTCAACGTGAACTCCTTTTGCTATAAGGACTTTTCTATTGTGCCCACAACTTTCAATAATGATACGCATGTTGATCAAAAACAAATAGTCTCGCGACATCAATCATGCTCTTGATGGGTAAATCCACAAGCCTTTTAATTGTTTTAAGCACTTAGCTTAGCTCGCTAACGCGTCATTCCGAAACAGCAATCTACTGACCGCGGGTTCAAATCCCTTAACAGTCGACGACTGGGCATAATTCCAGCGCTCCATTAATTAAGTGCCACATTAAAAGCTTTAGTAGCGACTAAGCATAACATTAGCGCTTTAGAAAAATAAGAAATAAATGTGGCACTTAAAAGAATAATGGAATCATTGAGCGATTTTACAGCAGTTCCCAATTTGTGATTGGGAATATGCCGTAATTCGTGAGCTTTCTCTGCGTGTTATTGTATTTGTGTGTACACGATAGTTCTGTGTACGTACACGTAGATTTTCATTATGGTGGCATCTGACTACTGCTGTTCACTTCGTTCGAGCATGTGCATGGACGCAGCTTTCCGATATGGCGGCTTCTGACCAAGGCTGCTTGCTTCGTGTCAGCACGTCCGTGTAGTCAGATTTCCAATATGGCAGATTCTGACTTATCCTGTTCATACCGTGCGAGCATGTTCGTGAAGAAGATTTCCCCTAGCGGCTTCTGCTGATTGGTGTTGATTTCGTAAGGGCGTTTCCATGCAGGGAAATTCCTTACATGGCGACTTCTGAAGAACGCTGTTCATTTCGCAGGAGCTTGTACAAACGGGCACACTTCTAATATGTCGGCTTCTGGCGAGTGCAGTTCACTTCGTAGAAGCGTATTCATGTAAGGGAATTCCAATGTGGTGGCTTCTGAAATTCACCGTTTACTTCGTTGAAGCGTGTGGAAACAGGGAAATTTGTTTTATGGAGGCTTCTGGCGAGTGCTGTTCACTTAGTTGGTGCGTGTCTGGTGAATAGCGACGTCGCCACTTTATGCATCAACGTTACATGAACCATTTGCGATGATGGTTATGTGGTGTAGGCATTTGGCGGCACCGCGGCCGTGAATCGCATTAATGTTCTGTGCACATTTTAGCGCTTTCGAGACATTCGATGATTTGTGTTTTGATTCGTACTGCAGATATATGGAGAGGTCTTTTTTGAATATTGATTTTAGCATACTTCCACAAAAGATAAGTATTTGAAATTTAGCAGAATGATGCAGTAGAGCAGGGGTTGGCAAACGGATGATCGCGATCGACCGGTCGATCGCAAACAGTTCGACAGTCGATCACAGACATTTTTAATAATTTACTAAGTTAATTTAAAATGTGAGCTAAAAATTTAGTTGACGATTTATTCAGTACATTTTGGAATGGGCCTTGGGTTAATAGATCCAATCGGACAGTCCACGCAGTTTCAGTTCACACAAAAGCTCGCAGAGCCTTGATGGCGGAGAAGCAAACGGGAAAATCCGAGATAGCTATGCTCTCGATTTGTGCAGTTTATATCATTTTAGTATATTTTTTATATCATTTTAGTAAAACCGCTTCACCAAATCTCATATACGTATACGGTTGTTTCATTTCCTCAAATCTCTCTGTTCTATACACTTTGCCTGCATTTGCATTCGTCTCCCTGCTACCGAGATAGTAAATTGTCACACACAGCGCAAGAAAGGTTAATTTCAATTGCAGATAAAATAAAATTAAAATTATAATCTTTTCACGCCAATGTAGTTTCTTTCGAGCTAAATAGTGACATTTGGTATTTGAATTTTTAAAATTGAATTGTGTAAATGTCTTATCTATAATAAAATCGTTCAAAAATGAAAATTCTTGACATCTTGACATCTCGTAAAAATACGCTGCAGGGTAAAGCATTATAGGCAACATCTCGTCAATCCCTGTAGCTTTGTAGTGTAATCTTGACCTCATCTACTACTTGAAACTAGTCTCCACGCAGTACCGTCTAAGCCGATTCCGAGAACTGAGTTCCCAGTAGCATGTCTAGAGTTTTTTGGGTCCTGCACCCTATTCATTAGGAAACGTCTTTTCTTACGGACTTTTCCGGGCGCACGTTTTTGAAATCTGACACTTAAATTCCTGTTAGTCGGTTTACCTGCTCGTTAAGTTGTTCTGGACTAAGCAGATGCAAGTTGTCTTGTGTCCTTATCTATTTCTTCAAAATTGTTTCAACACAATGCAAATTCAAACACAATATAATGCTTTGAAAAATGAATGGTTCTTGTAAAAACTCGACTTCTCAACTCTTTTTCAGTATGTTTTTCGCTAGTATGTGATGAAAATAAAATTTAGTCGTACATAATTTATTAATATCTAGTTTTAACAGTGAGGTGCTAAGTATATGCCGTTTTAACAAATTGTGAGAAAAGAATTTCATTTGAACTTCATGGTAGCTAGTAAAGAATACAATATAGATGTTAGTGTTATATAACGTGAAAAAAATTCCGAATATATGGAGAATAGTGTCTTTAAATGATCAGTCATTGGTTGAATTTCAATTTTTCACTTTCAAAAACTCGTTGACATTGCCTGACACGATGGTTTTATTTAGAAGTTTGTTAAGCCTCTCATTTCAAGCTTAATTAAAAAAATGTATAATATTTGCCAATCTTAATAATCAAATCGTTTGCAGTGAAACTTCAAAGTAATAATCTAACTATTAGCTATTTTCTGGAAAAGGCGGACATAATGCAGCATTTATGCTTCAGACTAGAAGTAGTCCCCTAATTGTAAAAATACAATATTTGTGGATGAGCACACTGACCTGAATATCATTGTTAACAATCTTCGATGAAAGCGAATAAACTCGTATTGCATTTCAATAGAAAATAAACGTCAATCGAAAGAAATCGCAGGCTGTGTTGTTTACGAAGAAAAGTGTTTTGGGAAATCATTATTTTATGCAAATAAACGTACTTGGCTTTAAGTTACCTGAACCAAAAACTTAAAATATCCAGTCATGCAACTAGATTACAATTAAACTTTTAAGGCTTAGATGAGCTCAGTGAGTTCAAAAATCATTAATATCATTCTTTCGACTTACTCATTTAACAAAAGGTCTTATTTATCTTTGTCAAGTAGATATTTGATATTCAAAGCCGTTATCTCGTCTCAGATCTTATATGCTGTATCCATATCTAGCAACTCGCAAAGGTTCAAATTCTTCAAAGCAAATTTTAGCAAATTATTTTAATCAAACCAGCAAGTCTGTTTTATCTAGCTAAATATATTTTGAATTTCTTGATATATATCGATATATCGAGGGTAACCGACCCTCTTCTTCACTGTCTATCGGTAAGAAGAGGGTACATTTACCTTGAAATATTTGTCCAGAAATTGAAATATATCTAGCTTTTAAAAGAAAAATTGTTCTTTAAATCAAAAAGTTGGATCACATTAAAGTCATTGTTTATTTGCTTTCCAAAGTTACCATTCATAAAAGTCAATGCAAAACTACGACTACTTATTTAAATATTTCGTTGCTTTTAAAACCTTGTCTGAGCTTTGAATAGCTTACTTAGCTATAAAATGATGACCCGTAGGTTCGACAGGCACATAAACAGAAAACCTTCATATCAAGGGCGAAAAATTAAAAAATGGATGATTTAAAGGGAAAAATAGGAATGGCTGGTAAATTGAATGCCTTTTATACTCATCAACAAGGAATTTCGTCAGTAAAAAATACTTTCAAGGACTGTACTTTATTTTATGTACACCACTTCTTGATTTGAAAACCAGCATAAGACTTTCAAGAAAATAATTTGATGACCTCAAAGAAATATTGCTTTTGAACGGAAACGGACGATGTCTTTCAAAACGAAATAAATTGTCGGTTTTAATTTATTTTGATACGTTCCAGAGCACTCACATAAGTCGCAAAATTTTTTTCATATTTTTTCAAATTGCCTCAATCAATTACTAACCAAATAGACCTTATAATAAACACTACAGAAAAGTTATTTCACCGTTTGCATAAAATTGAAGTTTATTGAATATAAGCTTTCCAAATGATTCTAGAGCATCAATACTTGCTCATTATTTCATTATAAATGAGCTCTTGCATTTACACAATTCATGTTATCATTCATTTTTGAAATATTGTCATCATACTGGAGTTCTTGTAAATGTATTTTAAATATAAATCTTAATAAAAAGGTTCCAGGTAATATGTTGTGTCGCACATGTATTTGTATTTTTATGAACAAACAAGCAAACCTAGTAAATACTGTTGAATTTTATACATTTATCTGAATAAATTTTCCCATCACGGTCAATGCTTTATGTCCTTCTACTCGTCTGTAACAAGGCCTTTGAAAGTCCTTTGACGAAAATTCTTAATGAGAATTATAATTTTCGTGACAAGAAGCCATCCTTCTTGATTGCAAATTAATGTATTGGGCGTATATGGTAGTACACAATTTATTTATCCCAAAAGAACTCAGTTTGAATCAATAGGACGAATATATTCTTGATCTATTCTTGTAATCTTGTCATACATTCAACTTTATTCTTTACCTTTTTACTTATATGAGGGCTTTTCTATGAATAGGTTGCATGAAAATGATATCGATGCTAAAGACTTGTGTGAAATAAAATTATTATTTTACCGTTACCGTAGGCATTTCCTTCATGTGAGATGTAATACAAATTGGTGCAATATGATTTGAATACTTCTGTGAAAGCCACCAATTACTGAATTTAATTCATTTATCTTAGTTTTTGTTCATAAATATTTTTTATTCAAATAAACAGTTGCTCTTCCTTCGCCTACTTTGTATTTGTGAGTTGAACTATTCAGCGCCCAACGTGGGTTTGCTGTATCACATGTACATGAGCAAGCGATAAGGTTTGCAACTTTACTGTGATTGAATTTATAACGTTTGCAAGTTGAAAGCAGGATATAAAGAGAAAATAATTGGTGAATTAAAGTGTGAGAAACGGTTTTTATTTTCATCTTTTTTGCCTTAAATCTAAGTTTTGAATAAAATTGGAAGTTTGAAAGATCAGAAAAATCAGTTTTTTGCGGATTTCGTTTAAAAAAATATCATTTTTTTGTATAAGAGATCTAGTATCTAAGTAGGTTTGCAGCTTCCAAAATATTTCAGATGAGAAGAGCAAACACATTTTTTACTTTTAAGAAAACTCTGACGTTAAGGCTTGCTTATTTTACAAAAGGTTATCCTTGTGGAAAAATTGTCTAGGCGATTCTACGCAAATGAAGAAAGCTTTTGAGTAAGTGCTTCAAATCAAAAGATAGTAAATCTTATTGCATATGATTGCGTGCTAGTTTTATATTTGAACATTTGGCGAAGTTTAGTTTGACTACAGCAAAACAGCATAATTCAAATCATCACAAAAAATCGCTCAAATATATAGTAAAGTTTCAAGTGCAGCTAAAAATGCGATTTTTAAGATTTTTTCGAAAAATTTTCTAATTTTTAAGATACTTACATGAAACACAATACTGTAAACTATACATTTTTATTTCTTTTCAGGTGAGTCGGACTAGCGTTAAGTCTCTTGTTAGAGCTAAAAGAAAGTAAGTGTACATCTAATTATGTATTTGAAGGTCAGAAATTTATAGTGTACAGGGTGGTTCATTATGAGCTTTGATTTTTAATAGGCTTTTTTGAAAGGTCACGCGCGACTTCTGTCAAACTGTAATGTCATATTTAGTCAGTATTGTTTGACGAATCATTAAGAAAATGAAATGAAATGAAAATCTGCTTGAAAATCCGCAATGAAAATCAATGCAGCAGAACTGCCGTATTTGGGCTGATGAAACATCTGAAGAGCTTCGACAGCTACCACTAGAGCCACAGAAATGCACAGTTTGGTGTGGTTTATAGGCCTGTGGAATCATCGGTCCATATTTCTTTCAAAATGTGTCCGGTCAGAACGTAACCGTCAATGGCGACCGCTATTGCACCATGATAACGGATTTTTCGCTACCTGAAATTGAAGCCCGTGGTATCGGTGAACTTTGGTTTCTTGGCTCCTTCGCATGCAGCGAGAGAAACAATGGACTTATTGAGAAATCATTTTGGTGAGAACCTGATTTCTCGTTTTGGACAGTAAACTGGCCGCCTAGATCGTGTGGTATCACACCTGTAGATTATTTTCTTTGGGATTACATGAAGTCTCTGGCCTTCAGTGGTAAAACTTGCTCCAATTGACGCTTTGGAAGCCCACATTTCTCGTGTCATTCGCGAGATACCGGCCGCTATGCTGGAACGCGTCGTCCAAAATTGGACCCTCAGGATGGACCATTTACGGCATAGTCGCGGTCAACATGTAAATGAGATAATGGGCCCTATTCTGAGAGTCACCTCACGTGACGAATGAGATGACTCTCATGATTTCGTATTCTGAGAGTCACGTGAGATGACTTCAAGTGACATTTTCGATATGTCGGCTATTTCGAGAGTCACGTGAAGTGACGAGCGTCACGTAAAGTAAGATTTTCAGACACTTGATAATATCAAGTGACTGTGGTCAGAAATGATAATAAATTGATATTTCGAGTAAAAAGAAGAAGGATTTTCACGAAGTTTGCATCGTGAATCATGAAAAAAAGTAAAAAATCTTATTTTGAAAATAATTTAAATATTTTTATTTGAATAATGCGGTTAAACTCAACTACGTGTTCGCCATAGCCGATAGCCGTTTTCTGATAATTTTTTGGCTCATGTGTTTGTGATTTGGTAGTTGCGTGTTAATTTTTGGGGTGTTTTATGTTTGATTGGTTGTTTTTGTTGCTGTCGTTTTGAAAATGCAGATGGCATTGACACATGTCTACAATCATTTCACGCCAATTTAGTATGTGCAGCTCATTTTTTGGACCTAAAAAGTCACATTTGGTGTTTGAATTTGAAAATTGAACTGTGCAAATGTGTTTCCTATAAGAAAATCGATTGAAAATTGACCAGCAAAGTGCCAGCCTTAATAAGTAAACCGTGAAGCGAAATTTTGACAAGTCTCCATTATCTCGTCATTCTTTCGAGCGAAAATTTTAACAATGGAGAAAAACAGATACACAGCTATTCCCCATAGATAAAAAGTGAAGAATATCAATTTTCGATTTATTTTCTTATTGGAAAAACAAGCGACAATTCGAATGCCTTATTGGAGAGTCATCCACAAAGGCTGAAACAGCACAGCGAGCACATAAAAATCACTTCTAACATTCACCAATACTTCTTCCTAATCACTATATTTATAATCTTGTATAGCAAGTTTAAGTATATCTGGTACACTTGTAAACCCCGTCCTCTTTTTTATTTCACTAATCATTTGGTTACCCCTGGAAATTTCCTGTTTGCGTTCGATTTTCCTTACTTTCCATTTGAATTAAGTTTTTTTTACTAATTGCACTCTCTCCAAAGTAAGCTGAGCTTGTGATACAAAGGTATGAAAAGTTTGTGCGCGCCAACGATATGCGGTGTACCCAAGCCATCCCCCATCTAAGTACTGACCACACCTAACACAGCTATTTTACTACCGTTAATTTATGCTTTTTATTTGAGATTGAAAACCAAACCTTATAATAAATTTTCCTATATATGAAACGTTTATGACACGTTTCAAGCCCAGTGGTTTTCTAATGAGAGAAGAGAGCTAATGAGGAGTGGAACATCAATAAAACCAACAGAGCTAACAGCGCATACAAACAAAAAAAGTAAACATCAGTACGGTGTAGTAAATTGCATTTATTTAGATTTAAGCAGCCCAACGGGAAAAACAATGCTTACGGATATATTCGGTAAGCATTACGCGTAGTGCTTGAAAGCATTACCGAACCATTGCATGTCCTAGGCTGGGAAGATTTATACGAGGGGAAACTTATGCTTTTGGCTTTATAGCTGTATGTATAAGAGCTTTTTGGAAAGTACGACATCGTATTCTCGCATTTCCGTCATCTACGTTGAATACAGGCTGCCTCCACTAGCAATTTCCCATTGCATGAAATTTGAAATTGCCAGTGGAGGCAGCCTATGGTATGCAATATTATGTGGTCTGCCATAAATAGCAGGCAATATGGTATGCAATTTGCTCGGCAATCTGCCTTGCAATATTTTGACAGTTCTTGATTTCAAAATGGCGCTGAACCGTGGGCCTGGTTTATTTTGCGTAGGGATTCTGAATTCAAAGGGATTTTTTGATTTCGTTGAGGAATGAAAATAGTCTACAGAGTATGAAATGCTGGGAAATTGGGGAATTTCTTCGCTCTGCACTTCAAACAACTCCTTAAGAGCATTTGACGCTCAGATACAGCGCACATCTCTCTCGCTCAGAGGCATTTTCGAAATGATATTGCATGCCATGAAATTGCCCACGCACAGATTGCATACCATAAATTTGACAGTCGTTGCAATCGGAAATTGCAGAGTAAATTGCTAATCGAGTCCCGGTGATACGAATTAAAGCTTTGGCCGGCGGCCGATCGTATCTCTGCATGTGTGGTTTTTGCATGCTGAGTGATTGTGCCGCTCACAAAAAATTCCAATAGCGCATGCTCTTTGCTACTAAGGAGTACTCTTGTTTTTCATACATTTTACTTACCTGTGATGATTTGAAATGCTCCGAAATTTTCGTCTTTTCGCTTTATATAGCAGACTACCCATAGCCGATGTATGCTCGTAAGTTCTTTTC
Organism: Nemotelus pantherinus; assembly: GCA_963978885.1. NCBI lineage: Eukaryota > Metazoa > Arthropoda > Insecta > Diptera > Stratiomyidae > Nemotelus > Nemotelus pantherinus. The sequence continues at coordinate 108,631,408 of OZ022265.1, forward strand.
CCCTTATTTCTGCGAGTGATGTTCATTGCCCAGTCATGGACTTATAACATATGAGCTTTCTCCCTTGCAGCATTCCCCATGCTCCAAGTCATGTATACGAGTATATCGTATAATTGCTGGAAAATAGCTTTCTAGCACATTACATTTGCATAACCAGCACTGTTTGGTTCAAGCATTCCTCCAAAATACATTATGTCTGTTCCCGTACTTGAATCTATTATAATATATTAAAATAGATTCGCAGCAAGTCGTTTTCGTACTTTTGCTGCAAGTCAAAGGCAAGCCAAATTTTGCAGCAAAAAGAAGCCAGCTGCCAAATTCTGTTACTGCTGTAGTTTGCTGAAGTACGGGAACATACCTATTACCGCGATTCCCGTTGGGAAGGGCAAACGCTTGGCACGAAGCTTTGAATACGTTAATTATGGCGCCTGCATAGGTTTGTATGTTTACTTTTATGTTCTTGCTTGGAAAAAAAAATTCTCACTTAAAACTGTCTGCTGATTCTTAAATAATATGCATGTTTTAACAGAGTGAGTAAAATTTGAGCATTTTATTACTGTGTGAAGTCTTGAAATTTTGCAGTTTTCAAATGTTAATTTTACACCTGATTTTGAAAAAAAAGTAAACATGTTAATCTTGTTTGAAACTATGCAACAGAAGTCTAACGTGCAGAAATGCTAAATTTTGTAGCCCCCTCTACCTTTTGTTACAGGGCTTGGGACCGGCTTTGGCGGAATTTGGTCATTATTGATTTCAACCTCGTTGGTTGTACTCCTCACATGAGTAATAAATATTGAAACTTCCGAGAGCTAACCAAATATTTAATTTCATGACTGTTTGAGCTTTATTTAAATTAGCAACTTACTTAATTTCCTCTAGCTTCATAAAAATATACATAATGAGCTACGTTACTGACCGAAACCATAGGAACCATGGCAATGAAAAACTGTTTCCGACAATGTAACAATAAACCGATGCAGTAACTTTTCGTTCCCTTTACACGAAACCTTCAGAATTTCTGTCCATTTTCTTGCGCCCCAGGCATAGCATAAGTACTATAGATAGCACGAAAAGAACGTGATTTGCGACACAACTTGTGATGTTTCTCCACTGATTGCGAGAAATACATAGCAATGTCCAAGTTCAAGTTGAAAAAAGACAGAGAGTATATATGTACATGTGCTTTGCCAAAAAAACTATTTTAACGAATGGTGATTTATGCAATTTTGATTTTCTAAGAACGTTTTCTGAGTATTCAAATGGTAAGCGATAAATTAGCTAACGCGGAATACTACTTTCGATACCATTTGGCGAATAAAAAGAATATCTTCGACACTTTTATGTAATGCACTACACACAATTTTGTTTGTTGCCAGCGAATGTTCGCTGCGCTTACTGTTTCTTGATAGGACTATATGCACGCCAACACATTCTCACCTGTCAGCTAACATGGACATAAACATTCTCACCTGTCATTTGAGAGTATGTTTTTCTCACATTTGCATATGATAAAGTGTATTTATTTTGGTTTTGGTTCTTAGGTGCCAGCTGATGGCAAATCCTTTATTCCCTGCTGTTCTCTTCCATCAGGCAAATATCTTAGAATACCGTTCTTTCCGTGCTATTTATAAGTATATACATATGCTATGCCCCCGGCCCCAACCAAAGAGAATAAAAGAGCACGTTTTTGTCTTATTACACAGATAGGAATTTAGGGCTGGAAGGATGGAGTAGGTCGTTCCTTTTAGTTTTGTTTTGTCAAATAACAAATGACAGTTCTATTGATATCAATATGTTTGCTGAAATTTTCTTCGAAGTAGATTTTTTTTCAACCGGCTTTCACATAATATTTAAATCATTTATGTTCATAATATTGAATAAATTTAAAGATTTTGCACACGTATAACAACTCCACCAAAAAGAAAGAGTTGGAGTGGCCATGTTCGATTCGATATAAATTTTATATTAGGCAGACGTCTGGATCCAGGTAATATACCTAGATAATAGTCTTCGCAGAATAGTTTAAATCCAGTACTACAGATTTTTCTGGTTTCGTCATTTCTTGAACTATCGTTATATTTTCTATCTCTTAAGTTGATTCTGTTTCAAAATTTCGGTAAAATAACGTCAATTATATCTTACATATTTTTGCTGCATTTACAAAATTTAAACAGAGTCTAATATCTATTCGGTAAATTAATAGCATAGATAAAAATATCACAATTTATTTTTTATTAACTAATGCGAAAAAATACTCTTCACGAACGCCATTTCCGTCTAGTTAGTTTTTGCGTTATTTCGCGTGCAAATTCCGCAAATATTTACTTACTGAGCTTAGCTTGTTACTTGTTCGTTATCTAAAACTGAAATTATTTTCATATGGATTGATTGATTTTCATACAATTTGCTAAAAAGAAACTTGTCCGAAATAAATACCGCTTTGGGAATTATGCTCGTCTCTCAGGTCTCAAATCGTTTCTCGAAACTCTGTCAATATTATCTTTTTCCGGTACGAAACACAAAATGCGAAAATTTATATCTTTTTTTAAGAAGTCAGAGTACAGGTGAATCAGATATGCCTGGTATCTCGCAGACACTACCACGATGTTCAGCTTGATAAAAGTTTGATTCGTAACGAATCTTTTCTAACGATTCCCTCTACTAAAGCACCAACATTAGCGAGTAGAAAAAGAACAAGGAAAAAAAACCATAAGCTTGCAAGACTATTTCTTCCTCACAGAAAATTTATCTGCAAAAGAGAGAATAACAAAAAAAAGTCTCGCCAACGTGCAAAAGCAAGTCGAACAAATGGAATAAAATTCAATATCCTACATTTCCGTGATTTTATTGCGCCACGACTGGCCCTCTTTTCCCCGTTGTAAAGAAGGCAGGGAATTTTTAAGTATGGAGATCTGTTTTCGGCCAGAATTTTGCAAGTCTTTCTATTCAGACGTGCGAACACAAAGCATTAGTTTCCAAGTAAAATAGGAAAATTGATTCGTATGTTTTAAAGCCCGACGGACATTGATGTACCTTGTCAAGATAGAATAGGATTGTTCCATGGTGACTCAAGGGAAATTCGAAACTAAAATATAGAAAAGCTTTTCAAATTTGCGCGTGATATAGCAACGTGTTCTATATATTCGACCAGCATGTTTCTCAAGAAAGTTGTAGAAGGTGAATGCAAATTCAATTTGAATTTCTTATGAATTTAAACAATTGATTTTCGGATGGAATTAAAGTAATTTTTGTGTACTCTACATGGCTGGATCATTACGCAAGTTTACGGCTTTGAAAATTTAATGATATCGAAAAGTATAAGGAAAAGTTATGCAATTTAAGAGCATTTGTTTGGTTTATAGAATTTTTTTGATTTTCATTTCGATATCGATTTTAATTCGACGTGAGTTTGGGTATATGGTTCAGTCTCCACTCATACCTTGTCTTTTATGTCTATCATTAGCTTCCTTGCCGAATTGCACCATTTCACTTTGATTTCTTCTTCATTAATTGTTTAAACATATCTTTATTTACTGAAATCCTTTCCTATCATTCCTAACTCGGGGTGAGGGTCGCTTATGTAAATCTTAAATTAAGTTGTTAATTCAACCAAAACTTTTCCAACGCAATTTCTTGCTTCAAGTCACATTCAAAATGATGAGACATTTCACCCTCTTGATATCAAATTAAACTGGCACTAGAAGTCAATATTCTTGGAAACCTATTAAGATGATTTCCAAGAATGAATGAATTTAAGAGACTTCAACCCTTTGGTGAAACCAGCAACAAAATGAAATTTTCTCCAAGGCATTCCTCTAGAGACTGCTTAATAAAATTGATTTTTGCAGAAACACGACTAAGGACAGTATTGTTGTGTGGCTGTCACAGTTATTTGATCATAAGTATTCTTGTCATAGCAAGGCAGTTGAATATTTTTTCGGGATAGAGTAAATTTGTAGGAAATCAATTTAAACTTAAATTAATTTTTACATTCTAATGTAAGAGCAGATTTATTTAAATACTCTCCGCGGGAAACGAAATCATATTTGGCAAAAAAACTATATCTGGGGCGTTCATGCAGTTCAATACTAATCAAAACCTTTTAAACTATGGTCTGATGTTGAAACGAAAATCAGATCGGAAATTAAATCGGGGGAAATTTGCATTTGGAAAATTTAATAAAATCAAATTCAAATTCTTTATTAACGTGCAGAGTATTACATTGTATACTGCAGTTAGGTTATAAACCTTATTATTGAGGTATAAGATAAAAGACAATTTATTAAGGGAGTAGTGCCGGTTATAATTTTGGAAAAAAAAATTTTTTTGTTTTTTGCATTTTTCACGTCTCAAAATTTTATAAAGATATTCCCAAAAATAAAGAAGTTACGACAGTTTTCGGCAGAGCGCTGCTATTAATTTCTGCGAAAAAAAGATGAAGAGCGCATAAGTCAGGCAGAAAAAGCGTTAAAGGAAGCGAGTTTGGCCTAAAAAACTGCCCAACTGCAAGAGCAACTGGCTTATGTGGACTCAAGAACAATTATGTATGGTCCAGGGATTGCAGATTGAGCAATTGTAGGTGATAAAAAAATATTTTTTTAAATAATATTCAATAAGTAGTAGAAAAAAACTTTAAACGCGTTTTTCTCGAAATGACGTTTTTTCAAAATGCGGACACTTATTCTCTGGATTGGCCCAACCGATTTAAGTCAAATTTGGTGCACTACGTAATTCAAGTATCTTGTATTGTAATCTACCACAATATAGGCCAAAAGTTAACCGAAAAAAAATTGGCAAGCGAAACAAGTTGAAAAAAAACAATATTTTTCGGAAAATTTTTCAAGCAACCGCCATTTTTTTTCCTGATCATTTTTTTTAAATATTGTGGTAGATTACCACGTAAGAAACTTTCCTCTTTAGAATGCGCTTTGGCTTTTTTGTTTCAGATTCTTCATTCCTGAGATTATCTGCCCGCAGTATGACGAGGCATTTGGTGCTTTCTATAAATAAGTAGAAAAATGAAAATAAATAAATTTTTTTTTTGTATTCTTTAAAATGTATATTTGATCCATGCAAATTTTCAAATTTATGCATAATAAAGTAGGTGAAAAAAATATTGAAAATAAGGGTTTTTTTTAGCACCCTAACCGGTAATAATCCTAAATTTCCTCTGCTGTCCTGGGAACTGTTAAATTTTTTGGAGCTAGTGCCAGCTGCCTTTTGACTCCCATTCTCGCACTGAGCGATCGTGCGCTCTCCTTTCTCTCTCTCTAGATAAATAATTCTCTTGGTCATTTCCTCGTAAATCTGCTCCTTTAGAGTCCTCCTGATGCTCGTAGGTTTAGGTAGATATCATTTTCTCTCTGTTCTAGAATTTTTAAGATTTCAAGGGTGCTGTAGTGATGCCTGTCAGCTGTGTCGAACAGTTTCAGGGGCTTGTCGCGTATATACTTGTCTATGATTAGCATTCATAAGTCTTTGTGTATGTCAGCGTTCTTGATGTACCAAGGTGCTTTCTGCTAGTTTTCTCAAGGCCAGGTTTTCGGAAATTTGTAACTATCTTTTGTTTGTCCTGTGTGTTTGGTAATAGATAATGTTTCCATAGGTTATGGTTGATCTGATGATCTGCTTGTAGATAAGGACTCTGTTCTTAATAATTAGCTTAGTTGATATTAGTAATGGGTGTAGCTGGGTCAGTATTCTACTGACAGTTATTTGGTTGTTTTGTATGTGCGTATTTTAAGAGAGACTTGTGTCAAAAGTTAGTTTTATGTATTTGGATGTCGTTTTCCATTAAATGGGTTCGTTGTCTACCGTCAATTAGCTTGGGTTTTGTCTTCGTCGTCTCGTCACGAAGATTGCTTGTGTTTATTCCGCGTTTATATGAATCTTCCACTTCTGGAAGTATTTTATCAGAGTGTCTATGTATTTTTGAAGATTGGTGGTTATAAATTCTGCCTGTCGAGATGTGTAGTAGATGCAGGTGTCGTCTGCAAAAAAAGGATATTTTTATCGTCGGCATCATCGGGATGTCTGCAGTGTATAAGGTATACAACAGTAAAAAACCGCGAGACATTCACTTTTATTGGTCGTGTACTAGAGAAGTCGTCATTAATTGGAACGAAAAAAGTTCTGAAGATCCAGTCAATTGTATAAGTGGTTTTGGAATGTGAAAGTCGTACATTTCAACGATAAGGCCAGCGTGCCACACCTTATCGAATGCCTTGGCAACGCCAAACATGACAAAACCTGTTGACTTCCTTTTGATTGAATCCAGTTATAATGTGCTGAGATACTCTAGCTAGCTTGGTTTAGCTCGGTGGAGTGGTGGGCTTTGAACCCAAATTATTCTTCTGGGAGAATGGGTTTGTCGGCGACTGCTTCCTCGAGTCGTGAAATTATTAATTGTTCTATTAGTTTTCCGATCGAGGAATGGTCACCAGTTTTGCAGAAAAGTGAGGTCTTTGTGTGGTTTCAGAACCACACTAATAATAGTTTTTGTCCACGGATTCAAAAGTTTCTTGTTCGAAAAATCGCATTGGTAATATTTTGTATCTCTTGGGCTTTGTTGTCTGGTAAGTGTCTGAAGTAAGTATTTGTTATCGTATCCAGTCCTGGTTATTTACGTTTGCTGAGCCGGGCTACCAATTGTTTAATCTCCTTTATGTACGAGAGACGAATTTCTTCATCTCTTTTGGTCACTGTCGCTAGAACGTTGGTAGTTTTTTCTTCAGTCTCTTCTTCCTGGCTATATTCCTCTGAAATTGTTGGATTCTCTTTGAATTGCAACTCTAATTTGTCTGCAATAGCTTTTGCTTTTCCCATGTTGGTATATTTGAGGCCATTAGGGTCATGTTATTGCTGGTATAGACACTTTATTTTTCTGTCTGTAATAATAAGTCAGTCTCCAGAAATTATTCTCTCTCGGTTCCATACTCAGTAGGAAGTTTTCTCACAGCTTGTTCGACTGCGCACTGTTCCAGGTCTTCCACAGCAGTGGGATGCTTGACTTGCAGTTGCGGATTTATTTGCTGCTCTTTTGGAGATACTTCTGTGGCCTTCTCCATTTACTTGTTGTGACCGTTGACTCTTACGACATACGTCTGCTGTATGAACAAAGCTGTGGCAAAAGCCACATTTTGTTTGCTTCTTCCGAACATCTCTTGCTTGATGTTTCTGGTGAGGCTCCGGTTGACATAGCTTTTCCCGGCTGTTTTCTTCTATCAGAAGCTGAGCGAAAAATTCTACTCTACTTTCTTGGAGTTGACTTCGAATACCGATGTTAAGCAGCCCGGAGATAAGGTCAAGTTACAGTTCCTCGGATTTTGCCTTCGGTGGGAGTTGGATTAGTCATGAGCACTTCTGACATATGAAGACATCCTGCCGGCTACTGAAAATCTACAAATTGAATTGATACGCACGCCTAGCAGGTTGAAAAGCGGTGCGCAATAAGTCTATTGTGTCACTCCACATGAAGATGTGGTCACTGACACCTCTCCACCACGTTGAAGTGATGCCTGTGGGTAATATCGGCAGTCCTCTGACGGCTGCTTCGTCGCTTATGTGCTCGGCCTCTTTGTATATAGCTGCCGCTAAGATGAATTCGGCCACCTTTTTTGAATGCTGCGCCGTTGAAATGGGCAAGACAGCTCCTGAAATTAAAAGTGGATGTTGGAGTTGGGTGACCGGTACTGCTATCAGCTGCTGTAGCTGCTCATCCATCATCTGCTCATCCAGCCTGGCTTCCTGTGATAGGCGGTCTAGTGGTGGTAATAAAAGCTTCTATTTGGGCGCTAATTTATAAAGCAGTTAGATTATAAATGTTTTTATTTAGATATAAGACATACAATAATGTATTGAGGGAGACCCTAAAGTGCTCGCCTCAATGCAAGCTCTAAATCTCCTATGCTGTCGATCGTGCGTTCCCTTTTATACCTTCTGTTGCATGCATTGTGGTAAAAATGGGCATTTTAGTGAGTTTGAATATGCGGTGGTGAGCATGTGGCTTGAATGTGCGGTGGTGAGGATGCAGTTCGAATATGAGATTTTACATGTTGGAAGCTGCCGTGCTATAATAGCTGCGTTTTTTCACCCAGAGTGGAGCAGGTATCGTGCATGCATAAAAAAATGATCTGGAGGCTCAATTTCAGGGCTTACCGAAACAGTGCAGTCTGGCTTTCTCCAGTGCCGGGCAGGATTGTTTCTGAGACCCCCAGCTTTGGACACGTCATACAGGTGTCACTGGATAAGCTGAACTGGTATGGTAAATTGCAATAATATCCTGAGACGCCAGTGTGACGGTAGTCCCGATCAGTTCTAAATATGATCCAATTACTGTCAAGGTTTTCTTCGTTTATGTGCAAGATGCTTAATCACGTTTTAGTGATCGTAAGTAACATAAAATGGGAGTTTTGGTCAACTCAGCTAGACGGATCGTGGGCACCATTCACTCACCCCCAAATAGTGAGCCCTGAGCCGTCGAGTCAGGTTTGGCTAACCGGAAACTCTAATCGAATTTATCTAATCGAATATTCCGAAGACCGAATCGCTCACTAATTTCTCTCAAACCTTCGTTTTTCAGGTTGAACGATATGGAGGCGCGTGCCCATCGCATACTCAAACCTACAGTGGGTAACTCAAACTGAATACGTTCCACTGATTTCAACTAGTCGTGAGTCTGTGTGGGCCACTGTAGATCGTTCCACACTCTGACAGGTCTTGAGTCGCTGTTAAGTGAATGTTTACACCAAAGATAAACAATATCATTATTTAAGTAAAGGATAAAAATCGGAAACTTAATAAATAAATTAATTCAAGTAAAGAGTGAGAATTGGGCGAGCGCGAGTATCTTGGGCCTACAATTACTGCCATAGTGGGTAATTGGTGATGGCTGTCGGTTAGTGCTTGTGTTAGTGGCCTCCAAATTAGACGATTCTCCTCCGGAGAAACGTCTGCGCGTTTGGTGCCTCCCGATTGTGGTTCACAATTCCAGACAAATGCGTTTATTTAAGTTTGCTTTGTTGTCCGTGTGAATCTGTGATCGTTCCGAGTGTTGTGTACGGCCGGCCAAAGTACTGATGACCGCATATCGGGAAACCCGTCACGGCGTTTTGTGTGGTGACTGCCGTGGTCAGCTCTTCCATGTCGATGGTTTGTTTGACTTGGCACCGCGTCGGTAGGGTGTTGAATGCCGCTTGCTTAATATTTAAATCTTCAGTATCCGAGAAGTACACTACACAGGTTGGATGCTACTAACGCTAACATCCCTACGAGCAATGGTTACATCTGTAGCCTACTTAATTGAGTGGTGGCTTCGTAACATGTATTTGAGCAACCTTTCCCAGGAAGAGTTGCTCCTTTTTTTGTGTGCGCCTTTCTATATGTATATGAATTCGACTCCTTCCTAAATGTAAGTATATATGCTGGTTTGTATTTTAATTCTAGCCTATACCGCGTAACAGTTTGTCTAATTTGCCATACCACCCCAATTGTGTTAGAGAGATCTTGGCTTAAAAGCAACTTTTTTATTAGAAGCAACATTTTTTGATTGAATGTGAATAGTGAATTAGATGAAAATGACATGTTAGCCTCAGTATCTTTAGTGCATTTGCCTAAATTTGTGTGGGAGTTGGGAATCTCGCGTGACGTGGATAGGTTGGTGGCTGATGTAAGAGAAGAATTTTTGTTGTTGTATTTAAATGCAAGTTAGTAGAAGATGAAGCTTATGGTAGAAGAGAAGAGTGGTTTTGAGAGTTATAAATAAAACCATGTACTAACCTAAACATGTTCTCTTATTTCGACGATTATGTTGATAATTTGGCTTATAACGTCTGATGGAGAGACTCGATTGCAAAATACACTTTGATACGGGTCAGCTCATCAGTTCAGAGAAGTGTCGATTTTGCTTTAAATATTACCAGAAATTTATCCTTTTCATCTGAATACACATAACTCAATTCAGGACGAGGGACCGCGCACCAAGGTTTGAGATCATGGGTAAAGTGAGTCGTGGAACGAATCATTCCACGTTGCTTGTGAATTTGTGATGAAACTCTCCACCAGTATCAACTCCATGAGCCGTATGAGGGTTGTCGTGAGATTACTTTACTGAATAGAGGACAATATTTTCAATTCTTTTTTAATTAAATCATGTTTTCATTATAATCATCTCTCTGAACAAAATACATACTAATGAAATCAAATTACTTCAGTAACAGCAATGTGCTTCAGGTTGCATGGCTCGTGTCATCAATGTGGCATACGTAAGGATTATGAATGATATAAGCTGTAATTTAAGATGAAAATTAAGAATGATTGCATACGCTCAATTTCATCATTACATGTTAACAAACGGATTACGTACTCATTTAGCACGCGCCGCCTATCCTACGCAGTATAATGTGCTACTTCATTGACAATCTTCCTCACACCTTTCGTTGGCCTCGTAATAAAGCTTGAGAGCTTATATTCTTTCCGATGATGTGTTGGACAGCATATTTTCACAGCGGAAGTAACTGCCCAAAAAGTTTTGACACGTGGTTGAAACTAGGGCAGACTATATTTGATGTTATTCGTATTAATTAATTTGACTTTACAACAAATAATCCTATTCAGCGCAAATGAGCATATTTACAAATTTCACGCTCGAGTAATGTCGTTCATAAATAGGAAAGTATGTCGAATATCAAATCAAGCGGTGAAGATAATAATTCCAACTGTTCAGTAAGGCTATTTATAATTCTAATGTTGTCTGCATGAACCGTATTTTGGTATCGACCGCTTGAAATTAATATCCTTAGTTTACTGCTGACATCAATTCCAATGTTAGATTCGAATCGACAATAATATCAACCAATAATCAGATGTTTCGATTTTCTCGCATGACATAAACTCTGTAGGAAATTTCGCACGTTCCACTAATTAGTCGGAACCTATTATCGTGGCGCAAGAGTTTTCATAATTTTCCATTGCCCGAGTGGAAACGATCCGATTCCATAACCCAATAATAATTCTAATCACGTATTGATGAAGTGCTGTTCTAACAGGGCCCAAGAAACCGTTCGCCCGACGCTATAGTTGTCGACGATGATGTCAATATTGTATATTATGATTGTTGCTGTAGCCATTGCCATCATGACCATCATCACCATAGTCATCAGCGTCGACATTGGTCGCCGCACACAATCATTATTTCACAATTTCCTTCCTGTCTATCAGAATCGAGCGCGTAATTTGATTTCTGATCCAATATAATCCTCAAAAGTGCCCAGAACTTCCTTGATGGCCACTTCTTGCTTCACGCTATTGCACAATAGTTTAACGATGAAGCTCTTGAGAAAGTTATTGGCGTCTGAGCCTCTCGCCTTCAGTTCTTGGCTCGTTGGTGCGATGAAGTCGTGTTAGTTGCTTCCTTCCAAAAATAAATTTCCCTCTAGTGTGTCAGTTTGCAAGGAGCTGCAGAGCTGAGATAGACTTTCTCTCGAAATTATTTGGAATTATCAAAGTCTTCAGTAAAAGTTTAAACTCAACAGAAAAACGAATTACTGTAATGGAATTATTTACAGAGTTATTTTTTTTCGAAAGTCACTTGATTCATTATTGGCGTTAGATATCAGCTTTCGATGTTTGATTGATTGGTATCTTGGAACGCTATATGTTTTCTCTAAGAAATTACTTTTGTCTCCTGACACGGTAACACTAGTCCTAATCTAGAATTTCTGGGATTTTCCGGTTTCAGGATAATTGTTTTCGATAATGGTTTGAACAACGACAAACTTTCAGACTGCTATTTACCCTGCGTTTCCATTAATCATTTCAGCAACATGTAATTATCACATTTCAATGAATTCGTGACATCTCTATCAAACTAGGACTGTTTTGTGCAGTCAACCGAATCACCATCTCCAATCTGGGTTCAAGCTGAACAGATGAAGTTGATACTCTGTCGTATTTCAAAGGACGCGGACCGAGATGATGAAAGCTTTCTTATTGTATTCTGAAGTAAATGTGACAAAGTTTAGGTTCTTCAAAGACGAATAATAAATTCTCGCTCTTAATTAGAGTTGTTATCGGAAGATTAATGAAAGAATTCTCATTCTTCCTCTTGCTTGTTTGAGAGGCTAAGAAGTAGGAAAAACTCAAACGACGCAGAAATACTGTCAGTAATTCCTATTTGATCACTGAAGAAAGGCGAGTTTTTGGTTTGTTGAGTATATCACAAAATTTTTTTATAAGTTCAAATAGTTTTTTTTTCGGTTTTTTTTCTATTTGTACCGGATTCATATTCTTACCAATTTTGTGCTCTAACTTTGGTTCACTATAAATTTCAATTGCTTATACATATATACAATAAATCAGAAATAATGTGCTCGTCTTAACCGGCTCCAAAGAACCACAACTTTATTGGACTTATAGCTCTCTTATGTGTAAAATTTATGCTGATGTTGAGAACAAATTTACCTGGTCATGAAAAAGCTGATAAATACATTAAATATTCTTCAATCGAGTTAAGTACTGTAAATGATGGAAAATGCTGTATTGGAGTATTGAACTCTTCGATAAAATGACAGAATTATTAATTGACTAAAAGAAGAAAGTTTTATGTAGGTATTTAATAATAAATCAGTTATTGGACAGCATCAAAAAGCTATTTTGAGAATAAAATGATCTGTGAAAAGATATCTATTAATCTATTAATTAAAGCTTAGTAGTGTTTTCCTAAAATATGATGCAATTATATTAATAATATAGTTAGCGCAATTGGAAATTATAAGAAGAATTAAGCAACTTAATAATAAATAAAAGTACTGCAATGGCATTAAAGCTTGCTTCCTACGAAAGGAGGACCAAACCAAAGGACCCAACAAGATGTATCAGAACCGCTAGAAACTGATTTTCGAAGAAATTTTCTTTGAGTGACCAAACAATGTCGAAAGACGTTATACACTTTTTTGTAGTATCATATCAACCATTCCTTATCCAAAGCAACAAAACCCAACTATAACATAGATGATGAAAATGTTCAGTGCTGGCATCACTTTTCCAACGAAGCAGCAATAAGTTTACGATAACAAGCTCATATTAAAATCAACTAATCCTATGAATTTCGTTCTCATCCCAGGATTTCATCGAAAGTTTCAGCGGTCAAACGTTGTTTTTTTTTTTATATATATTTCTTACTCCCTTCAATGTAAGTCAAGACTTGTGGTATGAAGGGAGGAGTAACAATATACAATACATGTTAATTTTATTTTACTTTCTATAATTTTAGCAAACATTAATCCTTAAAATATTTACAAACTCATACTTGAATAAACAATAAATTTGCTAACCTGATACATAATGTCTATATGAGACTTAAGCATTATTCTTGCTGCTTTAATCAAAAATACAACTATACAATGCAACCATTAAAAGTAAAAAATTATGAAAGTTCAAGTATTGTTGGGCTCTGTTTATTTGTATAAAAATGTATGGAGACTATATTATGAAAATATCATGTTTTGGCACTCGTGGAGGTATAATTTGAAGTATCTTTTAAAATGATCCGCACTAGAAACCATATTTTTTAGGTATTGTGGTAGCTCATTGAACATTCTCGGAGCGATGTATGTGAAATGTTTCTGTTCGATTGTTTTGTTTGCGCAGTCTGTCTTCACGTTTCTGTAACTTGCTCTTGGTTTATTCTTGTAAATTTATTATTTTTTGCGTTGAATGTTAATATTTTCAATATGTATAAATTTTTAATGTTGAGCGAGTTTGTTAACCAGTATATTTGATTTGCTGGGAATATCAGAGGTACTTTAGCAATTATTTTCAATACCCGCTTTTGGGTCTTTAGTAGGCAATCAATATGGCTATCGTAAGTTCCTCCCCATGCAATTATTCCATATGATAAGACAGACTGAAATAATGTCTTATATGTTAAAATCAAATCTTCAAGCCTTAGTACTTTTCTTAAATTGTAAAATATATAAATTAGACTTTTGAGTTTATTATTAAGATTGGCAATATGATCTTTCCATTTTAAATGGCAGTCAATAGTTAGTCCTAGGTATTTTGTGGACGTTTCATTTGGTAATTCCAATGTGGATATAGTCCCATGATGTATTGCATTGATTTTAATCTTGTTTGTCGAATCAGGGAGCGATTTCTGATTTAACCCGAACGGCAGAACTTTAGTTTTTTCTAGATTAAGCTTTAAGGTATAGTCATTAGTTCAATCTACGGTTTTACTCAAAATATCAGAAATAAATTGAGGCTACCATCCGAATAATTTTCAAAACTCGGATAATTTAAAAATTGGTTCCTTATTTTTATTGCAAATGCTTGCATAAGAGTATGTAATTTGAAGCATCTATTTGTGCAATATTTACGAAAATATCTGATGCTGGTTACTCTGTGTTACCCTGTGAATTCCGTTTCGATTGAATCACTGCGCTGGAAGCTATACGGATGAAAATAATTTTAAGGCTACCACCCTCAAAACTTGTTAAATTTTTAAAACGTTAATATTTGCTGTTAATTTTTATTGCAGGATGATTCCCATTTGCAAATCTAATGACGCTTAGTAAAGAAATTCCCAAAAATTACAAAAATGGTCAAAGCTGGCAGCCCTTTCATGATTTTTTTACCAAATTCTTCCGACATTTAATATACATTAAGGTCCATTTACTGCATGAACTTCGTTTGGATTTCATGACTGAACTGGAAGTTATAGGGAAAAAGGCTTTACTTTGCTGAGAAAATTTGCAAGATTTAGGAGACAAAAGTCACCATAGCTGGCAACTCTATTCTAATTTGTCAACCAAATTTTCACCAAGTGTTGTTTAGAGTAAGGTTTAAATACTAATACTAAATAATATGAAAGCTGAATCGGAAGTTATAGGCCAAAGAGCAGTTTTTTTTTCTTTCAGTGATTATTCAAGATGGTACCACTGCCACAGGGCTGGATGTATTTCAAAATCACTTCTATTAAGCTTGGTCCTAAATAATATGAATATGTCCTGTAAATTTCATTATGATCGGATTATCCGGTCGTCAGTTTTCGTGAACATAATCTTCGAGTGCTGAAAATATAGGTAATTTGGGGATGGGCTGTCGTTCTTGTGAAAATCGGAATTTCGAAAATTTTGAATTGACATGATGGACAAAGGTTAAAATTTATCAATGACTTGAATTTTTTGTCAAAAAGCAAAAATTTTTCAGGAGGGTTGATTATTTGAAGGATTTTTTTTCAGGAGCCTACCGTAGCTACAGGGTTACTTGCACTGGTTTGAAAATCCATATGTGTTAAATCTTAGTCAACATCAATACGCTCCGCAATTTTTACGATGATCCAATGTTTTTGTCAGAAGTAATGACAAATCAAAATTTGATCAAAAATCGTTGCCTACTACACCCTCGAAATATGCGCAATCGCGGGCATTGTGGATGTAAGCAAGGAAAATATAAGCATTATCGTATGTTTTAACATCCCTTAGCCGAGGACAACACTTGATGTAATGGTCGCTTTCACATGTGGCAGCAATAAGAGGTCTAAAAAGCTGGATGCAGATTGTGATGAATTTCTTGAAGGGCTATCTGAATTTACTACGATGGTAGTGGATGGTATGTAGCCATCACACCGAATGAAATTTATATTAGAGCAAGATGTTGATTGGACTGCTGTGGAATTTGCATTAGTATGTTTTATTGTTGCTTCGTCGGCAGCACTTAAGGGAGGGGTAAGGGTTTCAGCGTGAGAGAACCATTTTTTTTACGAATTTTTTTAGAAATATGGATGGAGCAAATTTATTTAAACCTTTCGTACATTATTAATTAACATTTCAATAACATCGTGTAATATTTTTATGCGAAATGTTTTTCAAGAGCGTCTATGGAAAAACGCGACTTGCGGTGCTCATTGCATTTCAGCTGAAAATTATCGGAAATCAATTAACAATAAAATTTAGTCAAATTATCATCATTATCATTCCACAAAGTTCTCTGATTTCTATTTTCTCTTTTTTAAATGTTTGGTGGTAATTTGAAGTGGAAATTGCTATTTTTCACGAAAAATTTGGCCTTTTTGTAGGTGGAAAACTCCTTTAGTGTAAAAAAAAATTCTAAAACTTATCGTTGGGGGGAAGTATGTGTATTTGTATGTAAGTATGAAATGAATCACTAATGTGGTTTTTCAATGGCAGTAAACACGGAACTTTAAAAAGTGGTTTTGAGAAAATGACGTTTAAACTCCGAGCTGTCAGAGCTACAATGATGGAGGAGATAGGACTAAGTATTCAATACCCCTTACCCCCTCTAAGTCACAATCGATACTTTTGACATTTGTCAATAACCGCTTTAACCATAACCTTCTGTTTTGAAGAAATTTTCCTTTTAATTTTTTGCAAGACATTTTTTTATTGAGTGTGAGTTGCTGCATTGGATGCTACACTAGGGAAAACTGTCGTTAGTAGACTGCCAGTGGGAATATTAATTGACGCAGGGCTGGATACCAAGTTAGTACTCATATCAGCCTGAATAGCCTCCATTTGAATGCGATTCCTCTGGCTCGGTTCTATTTGAGTGGGCTCTAAGATAGCTGTTGTAAGATAAGATAACTCTTTAAGCTTCTTTGGGTATGGAAGTTTTAATAGTGGATCACTGGCAGTTCCATTTACGGCAACGGGATGAGGAACGTTTTGAAGCGAAACCTTATTAGATTTTGATATGTTTCCAATCTAAAATTGTAAGTGATGTTATTCTTACGACTAGTCTGGTTCCTCCAGCTGCTGAATGAGATCCCTTTCTAGATTTGGGCTTCGACGGATCCTTTGAAGTTGGTAAACAGACAAGAATATTTTGGTGTGATCGCCATTTTAAAAAAAAACGTGGAATTTCTTGCGGGTCGTCCGTCCTGGTAAAATGGTAGCTTTCCACATACAATCTATAATTAAAGTTTCTTTCTCGAGAAATTCCCGCATTCAATTTTCATCTGCAGAATAAGTAGTTTAATTTGCGAAAATATTTCGTATTTAGTAGACGGTTTTTTCGAATACGGTACAACTTTTCTCCGTTTGATCTGGATTCGAAAGCTTTTTTTTTAATTCGCCGGGATCAATTAATCTTTGCTCAAAAGGTGCTGAATTTGAAAATCATTTCGTGCTGATGGACTGGGGCTTCTGGCAGACTGACAATGTGTTGTAAGGGACCTTGTTACGAAGAAGAATTTCAAAATTATATATTCAATTATTATTATAATCCAAAAATCAAAACATATATTTCTATAACAATTACAAAAATTTGACTCTTATCCATACAAAACAAAGATCAACTTTTCATTTCAACATCTTTTCATAGGTTAAAAACGCGTAGAGCATCGTTGCTAAGAATATCAAGTGTGTGTATATTGTACACACTGGTGATGGTGCATTTAATATTCCACGCCATGAGTATACTCGTTCCATTGATGTCAGTAGCACGACCCTTAAGAAAAAAAAAATCCTCTTTGTCTATTAAACTCTCATTTCAGGTGGTGATGTTCAGGTGATATGATTAACCGATATTATGTATTAGGGGGATTATATTTAGAGTAGATGAGATTAGTTTGTGTCTGCGTGGGCACACGTTTCCAATCAGAGCGGAAGTGCTGTATGTATTATCTTCTGAAGACAATAAGGACATTAATGGTTCTTTCATGAGCTAAGCAAAGTAAGTTTTGTTTTCTGAGGGCGCTTGAGACAGCTTAATGATTGTTGATTTTGTTACGTTGTGTTGTAATTGGTGTCTGCTAAGATTGACTGAAAACATTATTGTGTTTATCTATGGCAGTCTAGTGTTTGTTGTTGATGGGAGACTCTATTTAGTATTCTGTGTGTGTGATGTGTGACACAAAAATAGGCAGTATTTTAGCAATAGTGAACAACATTTAAATTTTCTGAGAATATGGTGACTAAAAGAATTTTCTTTCAATACTGGCTGGTCACACTAATAAGCATGATCGAAATCTACACATATGCGATTAAAACAATTTCACTTCAAAATATCAACATGAAACCAACTGACATGGAAAAACTTACCAGCAAGGCATTAATTTAAGCTACATGAAATTGAATTTTTTGCCAAATATGAACCAGCGTACAGTTTTTGGATCTCAGTTTCGAAAAAAATGCAAGAATTTTCATTACTTAATATCAAACACGAAATTTGCAAGTGCATTAATTAGTTGCATTAATTAGTAGCAAAATAACTGAATGAAAATCTATAATTCGCATCAAAAGCCGGAATAAATTTAAAATTACCATGAGAATGTATGTTACCAGAAATTCAATTTTAATACGTTTCAATGAAATGAATGAAGAATATAAAACCCTTTGTTCTGTGATAGTGGCTCTGGCATTGTTTAATTAATAAATGAAGAACGACTATAACTGTTAAATATATATAGTGTGATAAAATTCGATAAACTATCCGCTGATTTTCCGAGTTGAAATATAAATAGGTTACATTTTCGGAATGATTTGATATTTGAGTATTGAGTACAGAACACCATTCATTGGAACCAGACTACTCGTTTGAAATTTAAAAGCAGTTTCATCGATTCATGAGCACATGAAATTAATTTCAATGCAACTTTTTTCATGTGGCTTACATTTGCATCGCCTTTATGCTGTTGAAGCCTGATTATTGTGTAAGTTGAGTACTTTATAAAATGAAAAAAAAAACTTCTGAGTGTTGCACTGTGTATAGTATTGAAGCTTTTGATTCAATACCGTAAAAAGTGGATGGTGCCAGTGAAACATAAAACAAGTGAAACATAAAACTAAGGAGCGGAAAGTCGATAATTGGTATACTAGGATTGATTTAGCTGAGAAGATGTATAGGAAGAAAACCGATGTTGTAAGAACAATACGGAAAAATAGAAAAGAATAATATCTGAAGTGACATCTCAGTTTTTGGAAAACGGTGAATAAATTCCTAAGTACAAAGACAAGAGATATATAATTATGTTGAGTACTACCAACGACAATAAATTTGTGCAGACAAATAAACGAGGGAAAACGCTATCAAAACTGGAACCTATAGTTGGTTACAACAAAAATATGGGAGGAGTTGATCTTACTGACGGACAGATGAAAGTACTTATAGGAAATAACTAGAAGCCAAGTTAAAAGATATTAGTGTAGGATTTTTTTTACATTCACTTACATTCACTCCATTTTTTTATCGAAATCGTCGAAAAAGGTGTCGAAAAATATGAAAATGGACGGCATTCATGGTCTTCTAGTAGGCTGTGGGAAAGACATTTTGCGGATTACATACTATCCACCTCTTCAAGAGTAAACGTTACCAGGAGATGCAAATGGTGTTATTCAAAAGGTTTGAAAAAAGATTCAACATTCTGGTGTTTTGGCTGTAGTGTTGCGTTGTGTATGCCCCATTGTTTCTAGAAATATCAAATTGCGAAACAATTATTCTAATTTGCTTAATGCTTCATTGAAAATATTTGATTTATATGTTAGATATCATAAAATATTTTGCAAAAATAAATCAAGTGCATTTTAATTAAAAATAGTAGTCGTTTTTTTTTTTTGAAATCACTCCAGATTTTATATGGTTGAAATGTTCACAAAATCACTTAATACTCATGGCCGAATCATAAGATCAAGTACCAAACATAACAAAATTTAATGCCAGCATTTTCAGTACAAAAGTTGCTTAAAATATTCCATCACCGCCACCAAAAGTCTTTTACAACTGCTCGGTTTTGAAACCGACATGTTGTGTGAATGTCGTTTTCATTCAATGGCTGCATCAGAAAGTGTAAGGGCAGAAAGATTTTGAGAGTTACCGCCCGCGAAATTTTAAATATTTAGTATACATAAATATTTTATGCTTATTTTCACTACAGGGTGATCATCGTTATGAAATTTGATGGCTACATCTTCTTGTACTGATTATGCTTAACGCTAAGTTTCTAACTAATGTCTACCAAACTTGGCTTACATTGGTCAGCCTATTACAAATATGAATTTTGTTTTGATTCAATGACTGTACCGGAAGCTATAAGTTTGATGCGATGACTGCATCAGAAGTTACAGGGCAGAGAAATTTTCAGGGTGATACCTCACCAGAGTTTCTGAATTTAAAAGAGCTAAGCATTTGCTTTTAATTGTCATTATAAGATGTTTATCATATATAAGTTTGATGGCAAAAATGCTCGTTACTGGTAACCTTCTCCTAGTTTTGTGACCAAAATTCTACCACAACTGTTTCACGTCAAAATCAACTTACCCAGAGAATTTACTTTATATCCGATGAATGCATTAGAAAATGTAAGGATGGGAATTTTTTTTTGGGCTGCCGTCCACACAAATTACGATTATCACCCACAAAAATTTCTAAGTTTTACAAATTGAAATATCATTTTAAAATTAAAAGGTAGCAACTATTCATAAAAAATGACCAAAATTAACGCAGCTGGCAGCCCTAACCTAATATTGAAATTGAAATTCTACCAGACTTGCTCTACATTAAGGCCATAGAGATTAAGGCTAACCTACTGTATGAGCTTTACACCTATTGAGCATCTACATCAGAAATTATAAGCCAAACAGCTGACCATTTGACCAGAGACAGCACAACAATCACAGAGTTGCCAGCATGTTCACTAAACTTATATTATACCTGTTTTTGCTTAAGATCAAGACATTCTGCGAATTTCACATTGATTTTATTTTCCAATCATGAGCTTTCGCGAACATAAATTCAGAGTGCTAGAAAAATGGTAATTTGGTGAAGAGGTAACGTTCTTATGCGATGAAGAATATCGAAAATTGTAATTTGAAAGGATGAGCCATGCATCAAATTTTACCCAAAAATGAAAAAAAAAAATCGGGAGGGTCGACGGTTTGATGGATTTAATTTTACGTGCCTGTCGTATCTGCAAGGTTACCCGCATAGTAACCAAACACATAAGTTATATTCATAAACCCGTCAATGTGTTCTGTAAATTTCTTAAGGATCGGATGACTCAGAAGTCATCGCAATTCGAAATTTTCTTTGCCTACTTTTAAGCACTTAGCGCCTGCAAGTGGTTAATAATTTCATTCAACACTATCATAACCAAGAACATTATCAAATTTTCGATTTGTTTTTTCCAGGAAAAATTTTTCCATAGAATTCAAAGGGTACTTGGAAATTCACTAAAGTGCCCGCCACCGGTAAAGGGCTAAGTATCGTCCTTAGCTTATACTACACTTAGATTGTGAGAAATTAAAATGAATGCGCTCGTCCTTTTTTTCAAATCACCGATTCCAAACCGATCACCTCTTCCACTTTGTTCGGGTCTGTTGCTGGAGAAGCATACAGTTTGTGATCCTTCTAATTTGTAATCAGATAAAAAAGCCGTGAAACATGGGTAAGGAAAAGGTTAATATTAATATCGTCGTCATTGGACACGTCGATTCTGGTAAATCAACTACCACTGGTCATTTGATCTACAAATGCGGCGGTATCAATAAGCGTACCATTGAAAAATTCGAGAACGCAGCCCAAGAAATGGGTAAGGGATCCTTCAAATACGCCTGGGTTTTGGATAAACTGAAGGCCGAACGTGAACGTGGTATCACGCTCGATATTGCCCTATGGAAGTTTGAAACAGCGAAATACTATGTGACCATCATTGATGCCCCTGGACATCGTGATTTTATCAAGAACATGATTACTGGTACGTCACAAGCTGATTGCGCCGTGTTGATTGTTGCCGCCGGTAACGGTGAAGAACGGTCAAACTCGTGACCACGCCTTGCTTTCCTTCACGCTGGGTGTCAAGCAATTGATTGTCGGCATCAACAAGATGGACTCCTCCGAACCACCATACAGTGAAGCCCGTCATGAGGAAATCAAGAAGGAAGTATCCTCATACATTAAGAAAATCGGATACAATCCGGCTGCCGTTCCATTTGTCCCAATTTTGGGTTGGCACGGAGACAACATGTTGGAGCCCTCAACCAACATGGGATGGTTCAAGGGATGGGCCATCGAACGCAAAGAAGTCAAGGCTGACGGTAAGACTTTGATCGAAGCTTTGGACGCTATCCTGCCCCAAGTCGTCCAACTGAGAAGCCTCTGCGTCTGCCACTCCACGACGTCTACAAAATTTGCGGTATTGGTACAGTACCAGTCGGTCGTTTTGAAGCTGGTGTCTTGAAGCCAGGTATGGTCGTCGTCTTCGCCCGAGCTAACATTACCACTGAAGTTAAGTCCGTGGAAATGCACCACGAAGCTTTTCCACAGGCCGTGCCCGGAGTCAACGTTGGTTTCAACGTCAAAAACGTCTCAGTCAAGGAATTGCGTCGTGGCTACGTCGCCGGTGACTCGAAGAGCAACCCACCACGCGGTGCAGCTGACTTCACCGCTCAAGTCATCGTCTTGAACCATCCAGGCCAAATTTTGAACGGCTACACACCAGTCTTGGATTGTCACACTGCCCACATTGCTTGCAAGTTCTCCGAAATCAAGGAGAAGATCGATCGTCGTTCCGGCAAGACCATGGAAGAGAATCCAAGGACCATCAAGTCCGGAGACGCCGCCATCGTCATCCTGGTTCCAAGCAAACCGTTGCGCGAATCCTTCCCGCCATTGGGTCATTTCGCCGTCCGTGATATGAGACAGACTGTGGCTCTCGGTGCAATTAAGGCTGTTAACTTCAAAGATGCCAGCGGTGGCAAGGTGACGAAAGCTACCGAGAAGGCCACCAAGGGTAAGAAATAGCTGCGGACCATTAACACACTACTCCGCATCATCAAGCTAATCATTCTATCCGATAAAAAATATAATTGCTTCCATCGCAAGGAGTTTTGCAGGAAAGGAGACGATCCATCAACTTCATTCCAACCAGTACTACGTGAACGCAAACAGGCACTACTATTTACTACTAATCACATGGAAATTTTCTAAACACGGCATTTATATATATTTTTATATATAAATATTTACATTGAATAAGGATTTGTTTGAAGGGAGAAAGAATTTGAATTTTGTACTCCGCATCTTATAATCGTCCTCCGCAGAAACAAGAAGAAATATAGAGAAAAGAAGACACTTTAGATAGTTTTTGATCCATGCGTTTGAATAACATCCCGACCCTTGTAAACAATGTATCCATCCGTAAACGCGAACAACATACATAATAAATAAGCACAAAGTGAAGAATATGGAGGTTTATTTCTATTCTATATTTATCTATTTAAAGGAAGAAAAGTAATCTGATAGATACTCGAAGAAGGTTTCAATATTGATAACAAGCTGTTAAATAAGAAGTCCGGAAAAGCTTCAAAGGCGAAATTTGTAGTTTTTCTACTTAAACGAAATCAGTAAATATTAAAAGACAATGATTTGAAAGATTTTTTCACGTGATTTTTTCAAGGTTGCCTGCCTGCAGTTTCATCAGAAATCTCACAGATCCATTTCTAAAGAGCGTTAATATGTTCTGGAAATTTCGTATAATCTAATGATTCCATCAGAAGTTATCATAATTCAAAAATTGAAAAGAAATTTCTTTGCCTAGTTTAACGCACTCAGCTCCCACGTAGGGTTCAAAACTTTCAAAACGTTATCATAAACAAGCTGAAAAATTATTTTGCATACATGTTTTTTTTTTAATTTCTTATATCTATAAAAACAGAGAAGTACCTTATAATTTACTAAAATTCCAATTGCTGCACACTACAATTCGAGCACCTCCCTAGACACACCTGGGTCTATGGAGTCCTGCCGTTTTTTTACCACACTTCGAATCGTTTTAAAATCTGAAAAAATTCATGAAGGTAGATCGATATCTATAGAAAAAGAGCGTGCATTAAGTGATGGATATATATGAATTTTTATTATTGTTATTTAATGGAAATCGACACAAAACACGAGAAATACACGTATTCACTTAAAACATCATAGCTTTTTGTTAAATAAGTTTAAGAAAATTCTACTGTACGAAATGTTTCTTGACATATAGTAGATGAAAGAAAAAAAAGGACATAATGAAACTTCGAAAAAAGTATAATTATTATGACAAGAGAAAAAGTACAATTTTTTTGGAGTCGAAAATTCGTTTGAAATTACAATTTTTGGTTTGAAAGTAATGTAACTCAAAGTTTTATACGTTTTTGTGTTATTTGTTATTACTTACACTTATTCTTATTAAAATAAATAAAGTAACTGAACAAAATTACAAAATGCATTCATTGCATACATGAAGCTTGTGTTCTTCGCAAATTTTTATTTCTTCGCTCGTTAAACTAAGTGCTAACGTTTCAATAAATTTATATCTTCCCAATGCAGTGTTCGCTTCATTAAAATTGTACAAAATGTTACAATTAACTACCGCTTGATCTAATATACCGAAGAAAAGCTTCGAAGAAAATGCACACTTTTATGCTTCCGTAGACACACATGGGTCTTTGGTGTCCGCAGCCAACTTTGACAGCTCATCAATTCACGAAGAACGGAGGACCGAGCGTGACGTTCACTACGCCAGTTCTGGATCCAAGTACAATTTTTTAAGTGGAGGTTAGAACCCGAAATATTGACGTACCTGTGCGCCCTGACGATTTTCAAAAACGGCCGGACACCAAAGACCCAGGTGTGTCTAGCGGGGGTTAATTTGATGTTGATTCCGACCAGCTTTTAGTATTTATAATCAATATATCCTGAAAATTTCAGCTCGAACGAGTAACGCAACCATGAGTGATACTCACTTAATATTTGTGTTGTTATATTGAAATACTTCGTTCTGCGACGAAAAAAGCCCCCATTGTGAAACGAGCTGAGCAAAAATGTATTCACTAGTTAACAGGTTAACAAGTTGACTGCAATGGCGGGCGTCTGAAAACTTTTCTAACACCCTGGCAGTCACAGCCAAGGTCATGGTCCACAGTATGATGAAAGCTCACCAGCTGCCGTTTTCAATATTTTAGCTTGCCAACCAACCTCTTAAATTTATCGCTTGTGTACTGGAAATATTTGCGTCAAGATTATTTTATAAAAGCAGATGCCAAAAATAATTTTCTTGGCCGTTCCAAAATTCAAATATATTATTGTATGCATAATTAATGCACATAATTTCACGGCCAACGTTATCTACAACTCCAGCTTACCTCGTTTACAAATAAATTGCCAGACTCGGCTCTATGAAAAATAACAGCCTGAAACACCATTTAACACAGCCACTAGCCAGACATAAATTACGAGTACGATGTAGCTTATGGGCTGATAAATTTCTATACATTATTAATGACGTGATCTCTTGTTTGAATAAGCAACATTACACCTTGATAGAACCTTTCAACAAAATGAAAATCACATTTTGTCCCGTGGTGCGGCATAATGATCAAATCGATAAAAATTGCTCCCCAAAGCATTGATGACTCCCTGCAAGCAGCTGTGTGTCGGCAAATTACTTCTTCAATATCCGACCAAGAGCCTGGGAGTCGGCAGGCATTCCTGCTTACAAAAGCATGCCTGCCAAATGCTTGCGCATCGTTCAACAAACATTCCACTTCATTCTCCTGAACGCGCAAAAATAGAAACGTCATGTTACCGTCTGTCTATAGAACTTGTTGATTGATGTGACCCACATCGCAGTGAATGGTTGAACAATGCTCCTGAAACGATGAGATAAAATCTCCTGGTAACAGTCTGTTTCGATTTGCCGGCAAAATGTGAAGAGTGCTACGCTTTAATCTATCGCTAATGAACACCGAACGGATTAAAGTGCTAAAACGGCTCTACTGGTAACGCAAAATCGCACCATGCTTAACGCCATGACAACGGGAGTAGATTAGCATTCAAGAGTGGATACTACCTAACCATAGTGTTGGATGTAACCAAAATATTTGCAATATTCGCTAATGAGGTCCTCTAATTAATTATTTGTTATATTAGTAAGCGGTTCCCAATGTAGACCGTAGGAAATTTATTAGCGCGCAATGTGGGACAAATAACACAATGAAATGACAGCGTTCAGTGATTATTCTGTAGCCTGACAAAGATTCTAACACAATTTCATTTCCAATGTACTAGAGGCTCTTGTATTAATTAAATAGTATTTTATGACGCATTTGTATATCATCGGTCGAAATGGTTTTGTTTGATATCAAATATTTACATATTGCAGTGTTACTTAACAAATATTTGGCTTTGAATTTTAAATATAGTTTGGATGAAACTAATGAGTCTGATAAAACATCCAATTACATGAAGTATGTATAAACCTAAAAAATATGTATGTATAAAGCTACAAATGAATTTAAACTTAAAATGTTATTTATTATGAACACCAATATTCATAATAAATAAAATGAATGCGGTATGTTGCCGCGAAATAAGCTATCTGAGAAAATATTTCTGAGGAGATTGATAAAAATCACAAATACTCAAAATGTTATAGCTGACTGGCAATTCGATTTCAGGCCAGAGTTCACTACTAATCATCAACTTTTAAGTAAACGTTTTCACTTTTCCAGCGCCAATATATGTGTATGTGTTAAATATCCTATTTACAATACCAAAGTTTCCTTATAGATTAAGTCGTGTAGATATAACGACACTCTGCTATGCCTCCAGGTATGAAAATACTGTGAATGCTAAATATTCCGCTTCATTGAATAAAACCATTATTATTATTATTATTATTATTATTATTATTATTACTATCATTATTATTAAATACAATGTAGCTGCGTCAGTTGTTTGTAGGTAGTTTCCACACCTGTTTTTCCAAACAGTCTCCGGGGAAGTCTCACTCAGGCACATAAGAGCTTTTTGTCAAATCGAATTTGCACTAGTGTTAATAGTTCAACATCTCGCAATTGTAGTCCCCAAATTTGAAGTCAATCAGAGCAAAACTCTCGAAGCTATTGACTACTTAGTTCCATCTCCTCTATCATTGTAGCTCCTACAGCTCGGAGTCTAGTAGATCATTTTCTAAAAACCACTTTTCGAAAGTTCGTGTTCAATGCCATGTACAGGGTGGCCCAAAAGTTTCTCCCCACCTATTTAAATACACGCATTTTTCATTACCCGTTGTTAAAATTTATCTCCACTCAATTTATCAAAAACCCTAAGCGGAGTTAAGTATAAACTCTTCAGCTATCGTAAAGATCATACCAGGATGGAGCACGAGCGTATACAGCAAGGGCAACAGGAACACTGGCAAAATCGATGTTTTCAACTGTTTGGGAAGATTGGACTGGAAACTCTTCTGACCTTAACCCATTCGAACACGTTTTCGGCTAGACTTCACGAGAGTGTATTTAGATATCCGAAGCCGAAGAATAGACGACAATTAATTGCAAGAGTGCAGCAAGAATGGAGTAGCTACATCGAGGACGAATTACAAAAATGTATGTAATAGTTTTGGACGACGTATTTTAGAATGTATAGATAATAACGGCAGACATACGCACTATTACTAATAAAAATAAGAATTCGTATTATGTTAGCATCATAAATAAATTTGTTGGTTTGCTTTTTATAACAAAAAGTTTTTGGGGAGAAACTTTTGGGTCCCTATGTAGAAACCACATTACTGACTCATTTCAAACTTGGCACACATTTTCTACATGTAAAATACTTCCCCCCAACGATAAGTATTAGAATTTTTTTACATTAAGGGGGTGTTCAACTTATAAAAAGGTAGATTTTTTTTGGAAAATAGCAACTTTCACTTCAAATGACCACTAAAAGTTTCAAAATGAAAAATAATAATAATCAGAAATCGTTGCGGAAGAGGGGGCAGATTTGATGATACTTTGACTAAATTTTAATGTTCTTTGATTTCAGATAATTTCCAGCTGAGATACAAGGAATACCGCAAATCATGTTATTTGTCGATATTTTCGCATAAAAAATTCACAGAATTTTACTGAAATGATAATTAATAATGTACCAAAGGTTTAAATAAATTAGCTCTATCCATATTTGTAAAAACAAATTGGCAAAAAAAAGTGTTTTTCTCTTCAAATGCAACAGACAATTCGATTGATAGTGAATCAACCCAAGAATAAAATTAATACTTTATTTTTGGGTAGCTGAGCTATAAGTTCGCCTAGTTGTGAGCTGGCCAACAGGTTTTGGAGATTCACACAATCGCCTGAAGATTAACGCTACTAAACGCTATTTTAAACGCTTAAAATATAGTTAGTTTGCTCTTCTTGTAGTTTCAGCATGCTTAACTGAAACGTGCAGCATTATTTGAAAAGATTTGGCTCTTTGATAGACATGCTGTAATTTTGTGATAAACGCAGAGTTTAAAACAATAGTTATACAAAGGCGATTGTCAGCATTCGCATGTTCAGTATATCTGTCAAAGATTTCCAGAGAAGGAGTAAATTTTAAGGACATCCACATCTGTTACGGTGCTTCCAAGGCCAAACCATCATCAAACGACCGCCTTTCTTCAACTTTTCCCTCGGCCGTTTTTTCTTCTCCTCGTTTCGTATGAGCTGAACCTTTTGGTATAAAAATTTTAAGGTCACGTCGATATACATTCAGATGCATGAATTTGAGTCCGTTGTTGACCTTGTAGTCCCACGCCTTTAAGTTTCGAAGGGATTTTTCAT
Organism: Nemotelus pantherinus; assembly: GCA_963978885.1. Classification (NCBI taxonomy): domain Eukaryota; kingdom Metazoa; phylum Arthropoda; class Insecta; order Diptera; family Stratiomyidae; genus Nemotelus; species Nemotelus pantherinus. Next base: position 108,660,009 of record OZ022265.1, read on the forward strand.
TGATAACGATGAAGGCCCCACGTCACACAGTGGTCTATTTCTCGAAAAAGGTGAACTTTATTCATGAGAACCACTAGATGTATGAAATTGGGTGTTTCTTGGGTTTTCGAACATGGGAAATCCATTTCTGGCGTTGTGTTGGCTCCAACTTTTAACAAAAAGTTTCCAAAAAGGGTCAAAATTTGGAAAATTTCACTCTCAGGGAAATTTTTTTTCTTGTTAATAAACGAGTGTGACTTATCATTTCCATAGTATTTTTAGTGGCTGAGCACGAAACCGCTGTCCAAACCCGCCTATCGTGCCTCAGTGTTGAGGAAAATATCATTTTTAGAATTTTTTTCCTGCTGACGCAATTTTTATCAATATTGTGACGTGATAGCCAAATTTTGGATCACATTCGTGACAGCAGGCAAAAATGCTGTGGAAATGATTATTCAAATTCATTTGACACAAATGATGTCGGACAGTATAATTAATTTGATTTGCACCCCTACCCATAAAGTTTAGTCGAAACAATTGTAATTATTTTGAATAATTAAATCATGCAACGTTCACCGCGTTACTTTATAATTGGCCATTTTTTGAGACAGCAGAGCAAGCCGAAATGAACAAAACAAATCGAAAGGAAACTTAATTTTGCAATAGCCGTTATTTTTACCTGTGAAAAATTACATGAGATACCAAACGAAAGAGCTGAAGATAATAGTGGATGAAATACAACAGACAAGGCCGAATACCAAAACTATCCCAGGCAACTCCTATTTATTTCCTTCTATATGTAATACAAGATCGCACGATTTTTCTATGTCATACGATTTTATGAGTTTTGTGTAGTCTTCAAGTCTTCTACGCACGCACCTTTCTGTGTCAAATTGACCAAAAAGGTTTTAACAAAAACTCAGACTTTCTTCTAACTTTATTGTATTTCTTTTGTTTTCTAAATGATATAAATCGAAAAATTGACCTGACAAATTAGCAATTAATACCTGGCACGGAATTGTTTTGTACAGGTAAAAATATATATTTTCGATCATTTTGCTTTGCATATAATTTCAATACTAAGCATATACATACCAGAATTATTCTATGATCATACAACATAATTCATTAAATTGAATTCAGAAGCAAGTTGGGAAATTTGTTGATTCTAAAGTACAGGTGAATGGGTAAATAAATGTATGAACAGCCAAATAAACATACACCACTTGAAATTTTACCAATAACATAACAAGTAAGTGTAGGGTTTAGAAACTTTTGTTTTGTTTATGAAATTCAACGTTGTGTTTATTTCAATCTCACGAGCTTCAACCTGGTACAAATGCTTGCTATTGTGTGCTAGCGCAAATGATAAGAAAATACTGCAGAGCACGCGGACTGGCGCAATAAGCGCGCAAAATGTTGCATTTTGTGCAAGGTCACTAAACTTTTAAAGGAGCTCACGAGCCTAGCTGCAGTCGCCGCAGGTAAATTAAGTTTTGATAGCTACTTTGGACTTTAATGAGTACAACTAGAACTATTTCGTAACAACGTTTTGTGAAGTTCTAAACTTAAAAGGGACTAGAAGTTTTAAACACCGAATTCCTATACTATCTGCAGTATGAACACGATGAAAGGGGAGGAGGCTAAATCATCAATGTCTTTCATAGTTTAATAACGCTGTATTACTCAAAGGTATTTTGATCTTCATATTCTTAATTTAAAATAGAGGTTAAAAGACAGATTCAATTTTTGGCTGTTTTCAGCACCTGTGCTCTTACCCTTAAACTTATGAAACCCAATCACCACCTCAAAAAATGGTGGCCATATAGGACAACCTTACCTCCAAGTTTCAACTTCATACTTAAAAGTCCATAATTTGAATAAAGTTCAATTTTTTCGCGAAATAGACCACTGTGCGTCAGTATTCATACAGCTTGCTGACCATGGGCTTCCTTCCAGTTACATATTGGAAGGTGGTTATTGCTGTTTTATTATGTCCATAATATCTTCTGGTAAAGAGGGCTCGGGGGTTCATATTCTAGATCTAAGCTGCTTCACAATCCTGCTCTTAAGCATCGCTTGAATTCGTACACCTAGGCATATCTCAGTCAGTTTGGGCAGAGTAATGATCCCAACCCAAGAGCCTATAAGTTTAACTCAACTTGCATCGAAACTTTTCGTCGATGGCCCAGGATTTTCTTTAAGCAAGTCCTCAAAGAACTTTTTGTGCTCATTTCCACTAATTTGGTGAGAGAGAAACAGAGAAAGTTAAAAGAAAGATTCTACAGAGTTATAGAGAGTTGGACAGAGTCACAGGTAAAGTAATCGAAAGTAGTGAAGCAGATATTCTCGTTACTTGTGCTTCAGATAGTTGCTGAGCAAATCTTATAGCCACTTCTTTCTTATCGTTAAGCATTTCACCCTTGGTACAGTCTTCTGCTTGACTTTAGAAGCAGGGGTTAAATTGGGGGAGTCAGACTTCTGTCCGATAGGTTTTGGTTGTTTTTGTTTTGGAAACATTGATGCAGTTGTGTGTGATTTCAGAACTGTCGCAATACCTCAAATATGTAGTCGCCAGAATGTGCCTATCGTTTTCTTTGCAGAGTGCGAAGGCCATGTAACCCAACAAGTACTGACAGCCGGATCAGTGCTAATTTGGCGTAAGGCAGCATGCAACATGCAGAGACGACCTAACTACATTACTTCAACTCGGCCGTGTTACTTCCACCTATCAGGTGTCCCATTGGCTAACTTCCGTTCTGTCAGGCTTTCAGGCGTCTATGAGGTATCCTTCTTCTTTTTTCAAACACAATACCAGTTCCATATATGCTGACACAGTTGACCAAGCATCATCATCTCCACGATTGATTGAAGCATGTGTCGCTCCCTTCTGAAGCGGGCGCAATGGGAAAAAGTATGCAAAGCATTATCACTTTCCTTAGCACAATACTTACAGAACTCCGTTCTGACTTTCTCCATTCTGTGAAGGTAGTTCCTGAAGTAGTCGTGGCCCAATAGGAACTGGCACAGGTAGAAGTTTATCTCACTGTGGTCGCGATTAGGTCAAGGTTTTAAGGCACGAATCAGCCTAATCGTCCATGATCCTTTCGAGCTCAAAACCCAACGCTCCTCCCATAGCTCAGGCGTTTGCGCTCGTGCTTGAGCAGCCAAACATTTGTATTTAATTCCGCTCTGTTCAGACAAACTTCCCAGCGCTTGGTGGCCAATAGATCAATTGGGATTACTGCCGCTATCACTAACACGGCGTTTCTTGAAACTGTTCTGTAGCTGTTCTGTTCTCCCCTACGCTGGACGCTCAACATCATAGCTCGATACTTTTCCATATGTCCGCGCCATACAGCAGCATTGAATGAGCCACCGCCATAAAGAGCTTACGCTTACTCGCACTAGGACCTATCGCATACTTTTCGAATGGGTTTTCCATAAGCCAGCTTGGAGCCAAACATCACTCCAAGATACTTAGCCGATTTTCTGGTCTCAAATACTTCAGAGCCAATCGTCATGGGTATAATGGTATGCATCCTCCTCTTCGTCAGCATGGCAATATCAGTTTATGCGATCGCCAGCTGTTTTGTATTTGTTCTTTATTCTCAATATAGGATAATTTTTATTTGAAAACTGGACCGTTGAACATTTTAGTTCAAAATGGCTTTATTTTTGGTATAATAAGTTTGGCTGACAGAAATACCAATCTGTTGTGTGAATTTCTGTTGAAATACTTAGTGTAGCTCCAAGGTTTCTCGCACATTTATCGAATATCACGCAGATCTCTTTCTAGTTAACATTTCTTGATGATCTGATGTTTCTGTCGAGCGTTGTTGCAATTCTACTTTTTACGAATTTTAAATGCCTACCTTCAGGTCCGTAGCACCTGCAAAGCGTTAAAAATTTCCAAAATTGTATCATACCCAAGTCAAAAATATGCCAAGTTGAATTACGTAGGCTTGGTTTTTCGATATTTACCTTTGTTATTTTTATTTTGGTTAATTATAAGAGTACCGCAAAAATCAATAAAAAAGCCACTACCGCCAAAAAGTTAAAGTCAACTAAGTTTTGGTGAAACTTGGACCTATTCCATATACACGTCAGTATATTCTGAAAATTGCAACTCAATCGGATGATGGAGTGAAGAGAAGAAGTCACTGAATTTTTTAAAGATATATTTCTAAACGCAAAGCAAAAAATGGCATGCGTTACTCGTTACTAAATCGACATTCACATTTTAGTTAAAATGCTACTGTTCGATAATTTGTTACAAACGAAAGTAATCAAATTCAATATTAACAGGATGCATTTGATTTCTTCAATTTCACGTGGCTGAATTTTCAAAGGTCCATAACGCTTCTGTTTTCTAACACTAATATCTACAAGCTCAAACCTGTCACCAAATTGAACCATAAATCAGCTCACGATATTAGACGGAATATTTTGAAGGCATCTCTCTCTGTTTTGGGATTCGCTTAAATCAATTCACATCATCGTATTTTATTTCACTTCACCGGCTGATTTCGTTGAGCAAAACGAAAAAGAGAATTTAATGGAATCAAATCTCCCGCGCTGAAAAGTAGGAGCGTTATCGACATTCGATATTCTTGCACGGACACCGAGCTTTGCCGGAATACAAGCAAATACTTAAGATTCATTATTCATCTCGCAATTTCCCTGGCACCATCAGTCTTCCCATATAGATCTGACAGTAATCAGATTGCAGTAAAGTTAAAATTCCATTCACGAAAATGTAATAGAATGCCAGTTCAGGTTCATGATGTCATTAGTGATTCCAAGCTGAGGTAAAATTGCTACTCTGGGAACACGCTATGCTAGGGCCACAATCTGACAATTTTCGCTTACTCCTGTTTCGTCTTCGACCCAGGCACTGGATTCATATTAGAAACAGCTATGAAGAACATTCGAAGTAGTTTCATAGCAAGAAGAACATTCGTAGCAGTTTCAGTTGGGTATGTGAAGGTCGTAGCATTTTTCCAGACTAATAAGGTAAGGCCTTTTCTGGACGGACGTAGTTAATGGTCAGTCCAGAACCAGAACAAATGACCATTTTTGAATCAACTTTCAGAGCCAGACGCTGCAGTAGTTTTAACTTTCAAGGCTTGAGAGGTATTCAATTTTTAAAACGTTTTATCTCTCAAATAATTTGTTGAAAAATGATTTAGAGACCATATTTATTCATGTTTAATATCAAAAATAAAATAAAGCAAATCTTACCACAATCTATTGATCATATCCAAAAAGCTCCTTTTCTATTTTCGGTGCAACTGTTTTGTATCTGAAGTATTAATATAAGAAACATCCGATTGAAATGAAACCGTTGCATTACCTCTTAAGATAAAAACCTTTGCATACTATACCTTCATTAGACCACAAACCTAAAAGCCTGCAAATGTGATATAAAGTAATACTATATCCTGCTACCAAATTAATCAAAATTTACCCCAATCATCAGCTCATAATCCATTCGGCCCCAAAAACATTATACATTCATAACACTTTCCATCAAAAGGAATCGAAAATCACTTTACCGTCGACCCTGCAGCATAAGAGGACCGAAAAATTCCCGCGAGAGAGCCTTCCGTACCTTTCCTTAGGTTCGTTACGCCGACAAATCTTATGGGATTGTGAGGCTACGAGAAAAAAAATCCATTTTTTTCGTAGAATCGTCTTTTTCTTGTCTAGGAGACCTGTAATCAATTCGTAATTAAAACGTAGCCTTATTAATGGGTTTTGTCATGGGCGAATGGCAATAGAAGCAACCAATCTTCTCTGTTCCTGTGATCATTGGAAAATTTAATTTTACTAAGTGGTATTTAATATTTCATCATCTTGCAGATAACGTCGAAATCAAATTGGTGAAAAGATTTTTGTCTAATTTTCTACTTTTCCGGTCACAAGCATTGGTCCTGAAGGTTTTAATCATAACCAAGCAGTGGCAAAGTTAAAAAGAAAAATTTCGCTAATTGAATTATATATGTAAATTTATTGAAACCGATTCCAAGATGAATTTTAGCATTTTGAAAATGAAAATGTCTCTTGGTGATTCGTTTTGAACTTTTCGGTTAACACGCGTTTATCTGCTAAATAGTTATGGAAAACGTAATGCCGGCGTGAGTTCTGTACTAATGCGAGGTTTTCGAAATCGAAAAAAATTTATCAAATTATTTGATGAAATAAATGGCCATTTACATGTCTCAGATCAACTTCAGAGTTTAGAATGCGAGGGTGAACACAAAAGAGGCTAACTTTGATGTTGGGCTCTTCCGTTATTGTTCAGAGAATTTGTTTAGGTAATATTGTAGCGATTCTTTCTACTAACTTTTGCTAATAGGTGTGATGGGCAGCTTAGGATAAATGATTATATGAAAGAATCGGATGGATACTTGAAGTAATCGAAAAAAGCCACTACACTCAGCCGAGTCATTTGAGCCGGCACAGTTCATTCAATTACCCAACGGGAAAAGTAATGCTTCGACATATATTCGATAAGTATTTCACGTAATGCGTGGAAGCATTACCGATCCATTGCATGTTTATTTCTTTTTAACATTGCATGTTCTAGGCTGGGAAGATATATACAAGGGGAAACTTATACTTTTAGCTTTATAGCTTTATGTATAAGAGTTTTTTGGAAAGTCCGACATCATATTCTCGCATTTCCGTCATTTAGGGTGAATACGAATTGAAGCTTTGGCCGGCGGCCGATCGTACCTCTGCATGACCCGAAATGTGTGGTTATTACATGTTGAGTGATTGTAACGCTCATTGGAAATTCCAATAGCGAATTCTCTTTGCTGCTAGGGAGAATTGGTACTCTTGTTTTTTATATATTTTACTTACCCGTGATGATTTGAAATGCTCCGAAATTTTCATCTTTTCGCTTTATGTAGCACACCACCCATAGCCGATGTATGCTCGCAAGTTTTTTTCCTCCTATTTCTGCGAGTGATGTTCATTGGCCAGTCATATACTTTTGGGAAACCCCTTGCAAGCAGATTACATTTTCATTACCAAGATTGTTTGCTTCGTAAATTCTGTCCGGCATGCATTACAGCGATTCCCGTTGGGTACTGCCACATACCTACAAAACAAACCTCGTCAGCCCAACAACACCAGAAGCAGCGTTGCCAGATATTTACGGGACAAAATCGCTAAAAAGAGGGAGCTAGATAGCCAAAGTTGCCAAAAATCAGCGAAGAGAAGAATAATAGAATAGTGAATAATAGTGAATCAATAGTATATTTATTGTTTTATATTAATAACAGTAACAAAAAATAAAACGTCATTTTTACAGCTTTTAACAGAATTTAAAAAGGTATATTATATACATTTAACTAACAATAACAAAAAACCAAAACGAATTACTTTGCGTACATTGCACTATTTTTTATGGTACTCAAAGATTTTCAATTGTTTTTTTCATGTGGAAACAAATATATTCAACATTTCCCCTGTTAAAATCACCATTATAAGCGCAATTTTGTAAACTCAAAAAGGTATCATGACGGATACCCTAGCTCTTTTATATCTGACGGCATGGTCATTAATAACTCGCAAGCAATCAGTAACTTATTTGCAGATTACTTCCAATCCGCTTATGGACTACCTCTCTCCGATTTCAATAAACTTAATTTCAATTACCTAATAGACTCCCCTAAAACGACGTTGGGAATGAAAGACCTTTACATCGACATTCCCACTATCTTAAGACATATATCTCATCTTGAGAATAATTTTCACCCCTGTCCTGATGGATTACCGACCGTAGTGCTTAAACGTTGCGCTAATATCCTCTCACCACTATTAGCTCATCTTTTTAATCTATCGATTTCGTCCGGTATTTTCCCAAACTTATGGAAATATTCTTCACTTACTCCTATCCACAAAAAAGGCAGCAAAGAAGTCGTGCACAACTATAGGCCAATCGCCAAATTACCATGCGTCGCCAAGCTTTTTGAAGCCATAGTTACCGAGGTATTATCTTTTCACTCTAAGTCTTTAATCTCACCTTGCCAACATGGTTTTATTAAAGGTAAATCTACCACCACTAACCTTTTAGAACTTGCGAACTTAGTCATCCCTGCGATTGAAGAAGGTAAACAAGTTGACTGCATTTACACCGACCTCACGAAAGCTTTCGATAAGCTGGATCATGACATTCTTATATGTAAATTGCATCTTCTTGAGTTCCCTAATAAGTTTATAGACTGGGTTAAATCTTATCTCTCTAATCGCAAGCAAAACGTTCGATTTCGTGGCATTCTATCTACTGACATAATTGCTACATCAGGTGTTCCACAAGGCAGCCACCTTGGTCCCATTCTTTTTGCCATTTATATAAATGACCTGATCACTTTTGTTCCAGGTTCTTCCATTCTACTGTACGCTGATGACGCAAAGATTTTTAATACAATATCATCACTTAATGACTGTACGATCCTGCAACGCAACGTGTCAAACTTCGCTAATTGGTGCACTCTAAACCGACTTTCACTAAACGTTGAAAAATGCTTAGTTATCTCATTCTCCCACAAATCATCTCCGATTAATTTCAACTACACTTTAAACGATTCTCTTTTAACTCGCTCCAAGAAAGTTCGTGACCTAGGAGTACTATTAAACTCCGCTTTCACTTTTAATGACCACATTGACTCAATAATAATAAAAGCCAACTGTGCACTTGGCTTCTTAAAACGACGATCTAAAGAATTCAATGACATTTTTCTGACTAAAATCCTGTTCTGCTCTCTGGTTCGCCCTATCCTAGAATATGGGTGCCTGATGTGGTCTCCGTATTATAAGGAGCACATAGATCGCATTGAGTCTGTCCAAAAGAGATTTTTAATTTTTGTTCTTAGTTCTTTCCGCTGGTCTGATCCTATTCGTTTACCTCCTTATGAAAACCGCTTGCAATTATTGACCATGGACACTCTGGAAACTCGACGTCAAAATTTCAAGGCTCTATTCGCTGCAAAGTTACTCACTGGAAACGTGAACTCTGAGTTCTTGTTATCAAAACTTAACTTTCGTGTTTGCCACGGTGAACGTAGACATCATAGCGCCTTATCCATCCCGTTTCATAAAACCAATTATGGATTGAATGAACCAACCTGCGCAATAGCCCGAAGCTTTAACTCAGCGTATCAAATGTTCGACTTTAATTATACTGTTCATATGTTCAAGTGTCGGCTTAAACGACCGATTAATTATCTTTCATAATTACATGTGTAAATATTGTTTTTTTTTGTAGTAATCATTCCGTTGATGAAATTGTCAATAAATAAATAAATAAATAAATAAATAAATTTGTATTTCAACATTCTTACAATTAAAACGTACTATAGTATCGAACATTTTTACTGTTTCAAACGATTTCGGTGCTACAATTAGAGCATTTATGGTATGTACATTACGGATATAATTTTGAACTATAAATCAAAAATTGGGCTATAAATTCTTCCAAATATCTGGCCCCACTGCCCGTGAATGCTCGGGATTGCCCAGGAATGCCCGGGAATACCTGGATATACCCGGAAATGCCCGGAAATGCCCGGAAAACCGGTTCCTCACTGAAGTGGCATATAATTAAATATATAACAGCTGCAAAAGTTTAAATATTTGAGTAAAGCTTGCCCTACACTACCAATGTAAAGTGTGTGGCCCCAAACTTTGTGCAATAACTTTCAACAAACCATTGAAGTAGCCAAAAATATAGCCAATCGCCAAGGGATAAATTTCATTGCCAAATGACTGATTCAAGTAGCCAAAATGGCGATAAATCGCCAAATCTGGAAACGCTGACCAGAGGTAACAGACGCCAACCCAGAAACTCAAACAGCCAAAAGAGGAAACGAAAACCAAAATCGACCTTTTGAAGTTCGACCATTATACAAGAAAAACTAGAGATAGCGACACTAGAGTGTCCATATTGTTCTCTTTCTGCGGATGACGTCACCGGGAGAGTTTGTCGCGCGGCATGTTCACAAGCATTGGTGTGAAATGTATCCGTGATTAAAACATGTTTGCATACATTCTTGTGCATAAAATCGTCACTTAAGGAATCATAATATGTACAATTAAATTATGCACTTAGCAGTACCTGTCAAACGTTTGTATATTTTATGCAAAATATGATTAAAGTATATTTCAAAAGTAGTAATACGATGACATAACTAAATCTACGATGTAGATTTGGAACAAAATGTAGGTATATTGTTTGTAAATTTGAGAAATTCAAAGATCACTCTTCGGGATGTGGCTAAGCAACAATAATATTGTAAATAACACAATTTGATGATGCTTTTGATGATTTCAACTTAAAAAATAATAGGTTTAATTCAGTTCAATCGATTTTATTTTCAATACAAAAACTCCATTGCAAGTTTAAGACTCCTCTGGGGAGATGTCAGGGAAATACCTTACTGAATATATATAAAATATTGGAGCTGAGAAATGGATGACATCCGATATGACGGATTGAATAGCCCAACCTATCATTGTAGTACTTTACGCGGCTCACATAGTTCAAAAAATGTTGGTCGGTCTATAATAAGCAATTCATTTTCATATCTCTGGGGTTTTTTTTAAGTGCCTAAATTTTAAGTTTGAAAGCTGAGGTATTTCTAACTCCTTATGGATTGTGGGATTTTCACCTCATGAATAACTAACAATTGCATGGATTGAAAATTCACATGAATTTACAACATTTGTTAAATCAGTAGTCCCTTATTTTGTGATTCTACCTTGAAAGGCATAATATTGTATTTTGGTCGCTTGCAGTTTGCGAACAAGCCTTGAATCACATAATTTTCTGATGGAGTCAATTTCCATCTCATTGAATGAGAAAACAGATACTTTCAGAATGCAACTGAGTTCAGACCTCCACATAATTTTTTTCACCGTAATACGAAACCCTGATTGCATTTGGACTTTCTAGCACCATCTTGAAGAGTTTTTATTGAATAATTTGAAAAAGCTGTTAGCACATAATCTTTCAGTTCAATTTACGCTAGCTGATTTGTTTCCATTTAACAATAGAGCTGTCTTTTCTAATTTCAAATAAAAGATGAGAATTGGATTTTTCTTCTTTGAATTTTTAGACTGCAATTCACACTCAGGATCATCTTTAAAACTAATCTTTTCTTCAAATCTATCCTGAGAAGACTGTCAAGCATTTCATGTTTCAAATCCTGAACTTAATGTTCTTTTGGGGAATATTTCAAAAACAAACATGCAATAGACAAGTTCCCACACCTTTCCGCTCCTTTTACACATTACAAAAATTTGCATCTTTTGAATACATATAAAATAGTTTTTTCTTCCGCCACAGTATTCTTCTTTTGACCTTCAGTGCAGGAATAACACACAAATTACATTGCATATTTTCATTTTTCACACATATACTCCCATAAATAAAATCTACTATGATCTAAATAAGCTCAGTGATAGTTTATAATATTAAAACAATGCTGTAAAAGAAAACCATAAGCCATTTTTCATGCGTTTATTTGTACATATTCCATCACAGTTTAATGAACAGAACTCTCCCGGTGACGTCACGCAAAAGCAGTGAGCTGAGAGACACATCGTCGCTGTTAAATCAAACCGGCATATCTGCAAAAATTGCGTTTTTGAGTTTTTGGTATCAATAAATTCCTCTTTTACCCGTCTATTTTTATGTCGCAACGGCATATCGTATAGTTGAATACAAAGCCGTCTAATGGTGTTTTCCCGGTATGCATTTGTGAGGAAACACCCCACACGCGAAAACTTTAAAGCGCTCTGGTGAAAAATATGCTTTTTGCAGATATGCCGGTTTGATTTTACAGCGACGACATGTGCGTGTCGTAATCTTATAGTTCTTTGATTCATGGTATTCGACCCACTTAAGCAAATCAAGAACTATTCAGTTCTTCTGTGTCACTCATTCATTACGGTTAATAATGCTCAGTCGCTAAATAAAGCTAAATATTTTGCTGAGATTTTTGCAGCCAGCACTCACTTGCCACCAGTGTTTCCACTCCCAAATTTTCCGCCGTTTCAAATTTCTTCAAAATAGTAAAATACAAAAAATACTGATGACTTGGTGAATATCACGAATAAAAAGATATGTTTTGGGCAAGTATGTCATACAGCGGTACCCAAATATTGTTTGGTTTCTTGCTTCACAAAATTCCCCTAACCTCTTTTGAACTCGAATCAGTTCTTATTTACATTGCCATCCAAGTTTAATACAGTAAAACCTCGTCCTCAGGTAAACTATACGGTACAGCTAATAAAGTCTATATGAAGAAAGGTGGCAGATGACATTGATTCAACTAAATTGTTTTCAACTAAACTCGGTTGATCCCAAAACGCTTCAACATTCATTTTCTCGTTATTATTTAGATAGCTTGAAAACTTCAAATCTTCAGTGTTATCAAATATTAGATATCTTCCGTAGCTCAGAGTGTAAAGTAGGTTGAAGTTGGCAGTTATTACTGCTAGAGAGAGGAGATTTGGTTGACACATGGCAGCAAAATTAAACAAATTGAATATATTTACTGGATGAGCAAATGTATCATATTGCCATAATTCTGTGAGTTGCTGTATCATTGTATCAAAAATATAAGTTTCAAATAAAAATGTATCAAAATGATACAAATGTATTAAAAGTGGGAACCCTGCTTCCCACCTTTCTCGCTGAGACTACAATGTGCGCTTGCAATAAAGGCCCTTTATTATTTGAAACAAGAGAGGAAATGAAAACTTTCCCTCGCCACTCGTACTTAAGCGCTGCGGCTCTCCCTCCATCTTAGCTAGAAATCTGCGTAAACTAACGAAATGGTCAAATTTGGAATTTTCCGTATGTTTAACATACACTCAGACAAGAGAAGGTCTGTGATAAATTCCAGTGACAATCGATCGCTATCATTTTAATTACTTAAAAACAAAAAACTGATCGCATCGATATTGAATAAAGATCAATAACTATGTGTTTTGTTTTTTTTTTATTGTCATTTTGTATTCGAAGAACATTCATGCAAGTTAAGTAGGTACTGTACGTATGTAGCTATAACCCTCTAAACTCTAAAAATATTTTCTTACTGTGTCCGCAAAGAGTTAAAATTTTCTAAATAAGCTTTATTACTATTATTCTTATTATTATTACAAATTCAATTCAAATCAGAGGATATCACAAATCTACAAAAAAATTGTTAAGATTATTCTTGCGGTCTATAATCACACTGATATCTTTTTTTATTCTCCGCTGTTGCGATTACTGAGGCAACATAATGATCTACAGTTTGGTCCTCTACCACCGACATTATATGCCTTTAAAACTTTTCTAAAAAATAATGTTTTGCTTACTACTATTTCAACGTAGTCTTTTTTCCTTTTCTTTTTTTTCTCTATTATTTCTTATTTTGAATTTGTACTTTTTCACTTTGATTTTGTTTATTATTGTTCTTTATTTTATATCATTATCATCTCATTATTATTTTGTTCATTTTTTCATTCTTTCGTTAGTGAATTATTTGTATTTTATATTTTCTATATTCAGTAATTGGATTTTATCTGTTGAATAATAGTTAATAAATAAATAAATAAAAAAATTAATACTCTTTCCTCTTATGGTGACATATTCTTTTAATAGTCCGGGAGCCAGTGACATATTTTGGCGACTCATTTCATCGTCGATAAAAGCATATAATTATCCTCAATAAGGTCTAGTTAGTAACGAAAATCGACCACTTACAACCAGTTAGCGGGACAACGTTTACTGAGAGCATCAACAGTATGTAATAAACAATAGAAAAAAACCTCATATAATCGTCGTTCATATTTGCAGGAGTTGTCAATTGATATCAGAGATAGTCGAAAAACGACCACTTACATTTGTTTGGCGGGATAATCAACCACTTACAAGCGCAAACGTGCAAAAAATTTGAAAAATTGACTTATTTCATCGTTGCTCAAATTGGACATGGTTACAGAGGATCATGTTGCACATGTAAAAATACTGTGCTTACAGTCGATTCGCGGGACAAACCTACTTTAAGCGATCATCAAAGTCGCTGCTCCAAGAGTCACTCACTTGCAGTTTGAACGTTCAAATGCGCGCACGTGCTGTTAAATATATTTGGATGGTCTCACACGCGCTTGTCGTGTCCATTACACGAGGAATCTGACACAAAAATCATTTTTCACGCGTGTAAAATCAAGGACAAATCTAACATCGTCATTCGATGCTCAGATACCGATATTTTGGTTATAATGCTCGGTAACAAGCAACGCGTCTGGGAGAACGTTAAAATCTGGTTTCACGTTGGCGTAAAAAAATAATGAAATGTTCATCAACGTAACTGAGTAACAGAGTTGTGTTTGGCACTTCCAGGGTTTCATGCCTTCACAGGATGCGACTTTAATCCTGCTTTGTACAGAAAAGGGAAAGTGAAACGATTAAATATTTTGCGGAGTAGTGAAGAGTACTAGAGAGCTTTTTCAGATATGTCAAAGAACCCCGATTGCGACTTTGCGGCGATATTGTCGATTATAGAGAAATATGTTTGTCATTTGTACGACTGGACAAAAACAACGGAAGTTAATAAGGTGCGAGTAGAAACGTTTTTAAAGGCCTACAAATGCAAAGAAAACGAGCAAACACTCAACATCAATGTTAGAAACTTCGATGGATCGAGCCTTCCTCAATGCAAATCGGAAATCGTTCAGCATACCTTAAGGTCCGCTTATATCAGAAAAATAAGGAGCAACTCCTACTCACAAAACATCACGGATTTGGCACCAGAGGACTGTGGATGGCAAACAAATGGAGACAAATTTGACTTCAAATAGTTTCAGGGCGAACAGTTGCCAAACAGCGTCGAATACATTATACTCAAGAAAGAAGGTGAAGAAAAAAATCCAGATGGCGAAACTTTGCCAGGTACACAATAGCAATTACAATAATAGTAAAACATTCAATGTGCACACAATATTTTATCCGCCAGTGGTAGAAAACGCGAGTTTTCTGTCTGCCGGACCTTAGAGATTCCGAGTACGATCCAGCTTCTTCCGATGAAAGCGATGAAAATTAGTATATGAAAATGTTATTAAGTCACGAATAAATTTAGTAAATATCTACTTTTTTATCAATTTTATACTCATTTTCTCAAGTTTTGTTTTCGTGTATAAATTTATGATTGAAGTAATGTTCTGCTTCATAAAACATGGCATGATCGCTTAAAGTAGGTTTGTCCCGCGAATCGATTGTAAGCACAGTATTTTTACATGTGCAATATGGTCGTCTGTAAACATGTAGAATTTGAGCAACGATGAAAAAAATGTTGCACTTTTGCGCGTTTGTAAGTGGTTGATTGTCCCGTCAAACAAATGTAATTGGTCATTTTTTGACATCATCTGATGTCAATTGGTAGCCTCTTAAAATATCAACGGCGATGATAAGAGTTTCTTTACGTACTATTTATTACATGTTGTCAACGCTTCTGACAACAAAAGGTCTCGAGGTGCGATGTAAGTGGTCAGTTTCTGTGATGAGCACAAAAAAATTGAAGACCCTGATATATTTTCATTGACGATGAAATCGGCATATTTTTACTGTCGCTGGCTCCCGGACTATAACTTGTCATTTGAATCAATGCTACATTATAGTGTCAGATTTCAAATAAAAATTACAAAAGTTAATGTGATTTAGAATAACACTTTTCAGACAGATTTTAACCTAGTTTTATATAAATCTTCTTGTTTGGAATGTTCCATCATCAATGCAACAAAAGCAAATTAGCAGAGCCATTCTTCTGTTTGAATGAAATAATCATTACGAAAACATAAGTACATATACTTGAAGAAGAGCATTTCATTACAGCGACGAATCAAAGGCTCAAGACGTAATTAAAGTCAGAACCAGCTATTCAACTTCGTTTTCAGTAATTAGTTCTCGCTCTCATTTTCCTACAACATCCATTGAACAATTTTTCGTGTCGTTGCCGACTCCCTAAAGAAGTGCTAATTAGAAGCTGTTCGCAATTTTCGAATGAGCTTAACTGAGAACCACTCGTCTACTTGACCTGAGTGCAACTTTGATGGTGTCCATTTTCTTAGGATTTTGTTTATATATTTGTTTGTTACTTTCGGACCCACTTAGAATTCTTCGCAAATGACGGATCTATTGATTGAAGTCAATAACATCGAATAAAGTTCACGTGGCGTCAAAGCCAATAAGCTGCTTAATTTTGATTTGGAAAAAAAGGAAACTTGTGTTGAAAACAAGTGCAAAGATTTAAAAAATTTAATTGAAGGAATAAAGTAGCAATTTCATGCGCTGAAATCGAGCAATTTTTTCAAAAAAAAAAAAATGATGTTGATTTATTTGGCAATCTACGTAAAGTTGAATTAAGAAAAATTGTTGTAAAATCGTGGGTACTTATGAAGATATCACAGTTTTAAGGTAATATCTCCAATATGATGCGGTCAATCCTGCAAATGATTAGTTTGCTCTAAAGTAAATGTTCGAATGCGTTGATATCTTTTTTCAATTTTCACTCAAATCCGTAAAGTACCAAAAAACGTTTGCAATAAAATACAAATCCTTGATTTATTAATTGTCATCGCACTACCAATTCTTATCAGAATTTTAACACCTTGCCACGGAATATACCACATCGCTCTCGTGAACGTATCATCCAACTTCACCATATTTAATCCACAGAAAGTTCTATTGTCATGCTGAATTTCTCTGGTAAACGTCATGGTGCAGAAAAAACTATCACTATCATGATTGACAATCTGCTAATGTGGAAAAAAATTTATTGCGGATGATTGCAGAAAGTGTCATTATCCATGAGTCACACACGATCAATTGCTGTGTCCAAGATTACTTACAGTAAAATGATGATTATTCTGATAAATAATCTAGATTCAAGAAGACGGTAGATGTAAAATAAGGGAGATACAAGAGTAAATGGCCTCATAGGAACTGAAGTGTGAATCATTAGTCATCATGCTGGATAAGTTAGGTACAAATTGCTATTTGAATCACGTATGTAAAATTTTGATAATTCAATAAATAATTCACTACTTCAAACTAAAGCCGCCTCAATTCGTCAAGGGACTATTTAAAGGCCCCTGTTGAGTGTTTAAATTGTTCTTGACAATTATGAAGACCTAGTATCTCAAAATAAGAGCAACTAACAATACCAGTGACGTTTCATTCATTCATTTAGAACTGTTGTGCTGCTGCAATTAATTTACAACTCCCCTTACCTAATCACTACAAGTCATTTGAGATGAAACTTGGGAAAAATAATTATCATTTCAGCATCCTCTCAAAAAATTTCAATCGGCTTATAATTTATGACTTTGTTACTTTGTAAAGCTTTCAAACTAGCGTCAAAATATTATCCCGACAATGTTAGTAGATATCAAGTTACCTAGCAACAAAATCGCTCATAATAGTTTGAGAAAAGCCATTTATCATGAATTATCAACTTATTTTTCATATAAAGTAAACCATATTTTCATCAAAAACTTAATCGGTAAGCCTCTATGAAAGTTAGTATCTTAATGCAAGCTGCCAACTAGAAAATGAATTAAGTGAACGGATAAATTTAGTGGGTGGGAAAAATTATCACGGCGTGAGCGTGACTGGGAAGATTGTAAAGCAAGCAGCCCATATTTTCTGATTATTTAAATAGAACTTTCAAAGTTTCTTGGTCTCAAGCTCCCGCGTCCCATATTTACGAGGATTTTTTTTTTGTTCCAACCTATTGCATGCGTCCTATGCATGCGTCACAGCCAAATTATACATCGACCATAATGATGTTGGACAGAATAATTATGTAAACTTTTGAAATAAAATAGATGTTGTCGAGTAGAGTCTAAAGTAAAGAACTATTCAACCAGTTTTTATGAAAAGAAATTTAATGTAGATAAATCGTTTGAAGGTGCAGCTATGAAAATGATTCTCCTGCTAACTACAATATTTTTGACGAGGAAAGTTAGCTGTTGAGCTCTAACAAAAAAACTGACGCATTTTTTTTGTAGATTTTTTTTCCAGCAGTTTGTTTTTTATGTTATAAATGTCGAAGCTTCTTTACAATTTCTCAACAGGGTAAGAAATCAATCATAACGTTTTTTGTATACATATATGTATGTTTTCTAGAGGCTTCAGCATATACTTATACAAGGAAAAGCCTGTGATGTCTCAAACTACCGATTAATTTCTATCGTTTTAGCTCTATATCAAGTCTTTGAATCATCCGTAAATTCGAAATTATGGATTTATCTTAAGTTGAACCATTTTACTAGTAACTTTGAGTATGGTTTAAGTTCTGGGAGTTCCACTAGGGTCTTCTCTTACATTTCTTACATTTTTCACTCCATTGCTTTGGTGAAGTCTTGGTCGTATCTTTTGATATTCAAAGACATTTGACAGAGTGTAACACTCAGCCTTACTAGCCGAATTTCGTGCATTTTGTCTTCACCCTAGTCTCACTAACTGGATAAAAAGTTTTCTCGTCTACCGTCATTGTCAAGTTGTTCTGGATGAATGCAAATGAAACGTAGACAAATCAGATGTCCTCACTATACCGTTCACTGTACTGCGTACTGTTATACTCTAAATATCTTCCTTCTGTTCAGAAATGACCTCCTTTTACCATACCATAAGAAACCAAAGTTTTGCCGACGACAGCACCTTTGACTTTTGGTTAGCTAACTCTCACAGGAACGCTGCTTGTGTTAAAAGAGATCGTATGTTTAGTTTGCTAAACGCGGACGTCTAAAACACAATCGTCTTGAGCTCAGCAAACAGTTTTTTGTTTAGTGCCTACAAAATACAACCCTGCTTTCTTTTACTTAGACTTTACCCTCCTCCTGCCAGCTGCACTATTTTCTTTGATGGAGCGAATATTTGTGATTCAAAACTTTTAAAGAGTTTCGATATCTTTAGCAAACTTAGTTGGACTGATCTTATTTTCCGAATAGCAAAAAATGCTAGGATTTGCCTGGGTTTATAAATAAAACTCTAAAATAAAAATACTTGACTTCATCATCATTATCATTGGCTATGAAACCAGCGTCCGGTCATTGTCTCCTTCAATAAATTTTTAAGCTAATCCCGATTGCGGGCCGATGTCATCCAATTAGGCATCCTCAAGCTCCGAGCGTCCTGTTCAATGCCATCTTTCTAGTGTAAACACGGTTTCTCCCACTGTGGTATACAGTAAAGTCTGCTGCAAAGGGTTTTTCGAACAAGATTTTCTTTACTCATTCAAGCTAGGTGCCCTGCCCATCGCAGGATAATTAGCTTTTATTTTGTAATTTTCATTCTCATTTCACGCGAATTCACCGAAAGAATTTGCATGAATATTACCAAAATATTTCCGAAGCAATCTCTCGAATTTTCGATTTCTCCGTGCTACATTTCGTGGGAAGTTCATTCATCGTGAGCAAGAGCTGTAATCACAAACCAGAGCTGCTACTTCAGAAGTTTTGTACTTAACTGAAATCAAAGAGCGAAACATGTCCCGAGACAGGGACAGTGTAGTAACGACAAAGTGAAAATTTGCCTGAATGTTTTGGAAATATTTTGGAAATCTTTTGGAAATTGTTCGAACAATATATCGAGTCTGGTACAATTAAGAACATTTTCTACACGCAATACTCGACCCTCTTATTATTCTCACTCTCATACTCTTCAGGTAAGAGGAAGTCAAACCGATAAACATAGATATAAGAAGAATCGATACGAAATGAGCCGAGAGAAATGAAGCAATTTTCGACCTCTGGTCGCAATGTGTTTGTGTAAAACAACAACAAATGTCATGCAGAAAAGTTGATGTATTTGGAAATTTGTGTCCATGTATTAGTTTCCCCGTTATCCCAACCACCCCGTAGATTGGATGGATTGAAATGAATGTTTACATAGAGAATCTACAGCGCTGAGGGGTGGTGCGTGCGGCATTGAGGGGAAAGCTGTTTTACAGAGAGTAAATTGCATGTGTAGTAAAATTGCTTCATTCACGTACGGGTTCATGCATTGTGATTGCGGGTCCATTCTTTATATGTCTATGCCGATAAATAAAAGACCAACCCGAATGTTGAACAGTCTACCTGATGTGGTTTTTGCCTCTGACTATAAGCCGCAAATGTTTGAGCAAAACGTGCATCCTCATATCTTCCAATCAAGTTCGTCAATGCTAAGCTAGAGTATAACAAGATATCTTCTGAGTATCGGCATTATCATTGAATAAAATATTGGATCCGAAAGTAGAGTTTCTTGTACTTTTTATATTTATGGTGTCTGAAGTAAATAGTATGATTCAAATAATATTTTGACTAATTACATTAATTTATATTATATTATTTGTATTCATTACATTATTATTTGCTTTAATTTCCAGGCTGTGCCTTAATCGCTCAAAAAGAATAAAGTAAATAACTTTTCTCGAGAAAGTTATATTATCGTTATTAGATATTTATGTTTCTTTACGTTTTTTATGAGCCGTTCTTCGGTTACTTGGGATTTGGGGCTAAAATTACTGCATCATATTTACTCGAAGGCAAAATGTTAATTCGGAAATATCTTTTTTATTCCTAAAATTCAATTACTAGATCGCTTACACAAAATGTGACAATATATTTTGGTTGAATAAATTTATTTTTAGTTTAGCTAATAAAACATAAAAAAGATAGAACACAAAATGAACTTAATATGGCGGTGTTAGATTCCTTTTGAAATTTTGCAGATAGGTTTTCAAAAGTATCTGTACCGAAAATACTATCATAGTCCTGTGTCTGATACTAAATGTATCTGATCTTCATAAGTATTATTAATACAGGAAACATGCTCAATATCATCATCTAGAACCTACTTTAAATCTCGTTTCCCAGTTCTTAATTGCCAGTAGTCCAAGCCATAATGAATAATCTTGGTATTGACATGATTTGACATGCAACCACTTTTGTGGTTACAACCACTTTTTTTCACTTCTAAATTAATCAATCTTAATTTCTATTTTTTTTTTCTAAAAATTTATTGCAATTTGATTTTAATAATTAAGCTTTTAAACATTTCTGTTTAGAAATACCAGAAAATGGCCTTTACTAAGATATCCATGTCAAATCCGTATTCGTAAAATACTAGAGAACTGAAAATTTCCTGTTTAATTTAAGCTGTAAATGAAGTCCTGCGAAAACATTCAGTAGAGTTTTAGTAGATTCATTTATAAGTAATGCACTATGGGTTGAAGAGGAGCAAAAACTTCTGTGGAACTTAGTAGAATTGTTATGTACCAATCAATTTTAACCATTGCAACAGATCAACTATTGTAATAGCAAACAACAAAATGAGGTATAGCCAATAAACAATTTAAAATTACAGGTGCCGACACGCTGCCAGATGAATTTTCTTCGAAATTACAGAAGCTTTTAACAACCTAAAGGTTTTTATATTCAAAAGGAAGCAGAATTAATTAATTTAATGCAATAGCAGAATCTGCGGCAATTACATAGATACGAACAACTATTTTATCAATTTTTTGAAAAACAGTTGGATTGCGTTTTCTTTTTGCGAAAATAAATTTTCATAGCATTATGCACGTAAATAGGGATCGCCTTTTGGAGGTTGCAATGTCATGACATGAAATCAATGTGATGTTTCTTCGCCGCTGGATAAAAACCTGTTGTTCTCCATGATTCACGAATTTTATATATCTGATTCAATTGCTGTCAGCATGAGAGCGCAGCGTGTTATTTTGCGATTCCACCTGGTGTTTTATGCTTTCATTTTCCCAAAGTCTGGAAAAGTGGATCTCAATATTGGATGTGACTGCAGCTTTGCATTGTTCACGACTTCATTGAATATTCATTCTCAGTAAGCATTTCGATGCAAAAGATGGTACGTGACATCATTTTAACGACTACACTTTGGTTGATGTTAGAGCCAGACTGACTGCAGATGGTTTGAATTTTTTGTTACTTAGCGGGAAATTGTTGCTTGTTTGATTGCTGGCAGACACTTTTTATTACCCATAAATAAATACGTGAGTCAATAATTTCTCAGTAACGCATCATGTAAACAGAAAAGTATGCTTTGCATGTATGCTCAAATTCAAGTGTAATATCCCAGCAAAAAATTTGATCATATTAGGCTAAGGCGTAAATAATGAATAGTTAAAGTCTTAGTTAAGGCTTAGTCTAATATTTATATTGGTTTTGACATCTCCCAGCTTTCTGGAAAATCTCAAGCATTTTTCCTATCCACAAGTCTGGTGATCTAAACCTAGTCACTAACTATCGCCCGGTCTCTATCATTCCTTGCTCTTCTAAAATCTGTGATTCTCTTCGTCACGTTATTCCTGCTCAACAGCATGGTTTCGTGAAAGGCCAAATTACTAGCATTAACCTTGTAGAGTTTTCTCACTTTGCTGCTTCTGCTTTAGATAATCACAACCAAGTAGATGTCATATACATTGACTTCTAAAAGGTCTTTGACTCGGTCAATCATAAGCTCCTTTTTCAATCGGAGCCCCTTCTCTCCTGGCTGTCATCATTTGTATTTGATCGTATTTGTTATGTCTCTCTCCGTGGCTCCTCGTTCTTTACTTTTTTTCCTACCTCCGGTGTACCTTACGGATCTATTCTCGGGTCTTTGCTATTTAATATCTTCGTCAACAATCTTCATAATGTGTTTGAATCTCCTTGTCTAATGTACGCTGATGACCTGAAAGTTTTTCGCGTTATCAATGCTCCTTCCGATCATCTTGCTCTTCAAAACGATTTGAACCGTCTTGTTTCCTGGTGTGACTGCAATTACTTGTCCTTGAATATCTCCAAATGTTACCAAATGTCTTTTACATTGAAGTTTTGTGCTTTTGAGTTCATTTACTCTATTTGTGACATCACCCTTTTAGTTGTGGATCATTTTACTGATCGCGGTATTACCGTCAATCGGAAACTAAAGTTCGATATTCATATTCGTGCCATTACTCGTAAGGCGTCCCGGACCGCTGGTTTTGTTAAACGCGTTTGCAACAATTCCTTTAACATTTTCACTTGTGTGCGTCTTTTTCTTTCCCTTGAGTATTGCTCTGTAGTGTGGGATCCTCGTTTCTGCTATTTGTCTGAGGCGGTTGAATCTGTCTCGCTGTCTTATTTTCAAGTATAACCTACCATATTGTCCTTACAGTGAACGTTTATCAACCCTTAATATTCCTCGACTTGACCAGCGCAGAATTTACCTCGATGAATGTTTTCTTTTTAAAGTTTATTGCGGCTAGTTATCTTCATCTTTGACGTGTTTTTTTACGTCACGCCATCATGACAGACCTATCAGGGCAACCTCAATGTTCATTGTACCTTTTGCACGTACTGACGTTTTTTTTTTCATTCGTCTGTTTTGCGTTTACTGAGGACGCATAATAATCTTCAGCTCGGTTCTCTCCCACAGTCTATTTTAATTTTCAAAAATTTAGTTCGTAGTGCACTTTTTGCCTACTGAATCATTTTATTTATACATTCATGATCCTTTTTTTCTCTATTTTTACTCTTGCTGTATTCAAATTTTGTACTTCTATTCTTATTCTGTATTTTGCTGTTTTATTATATCCATAGTCCTTTTATTCTCTATTTTTACTAAACTGTATTCTAATTTTCGTACTTCTAATCGTGTTTTTTATTTTTAATGTTTTAGTATATCTTAATTCTTTATAATATTTTGATTCATTTTGTAACTAGGTATCTTGCCTGTAAAATGAATTATTTTGAATAAATTACAAAAAATTACCAAATTGTTAAGAAATTGCTCTACAGAACAATACCGTCTGCATTGGCATTTTTATGAATAGACTGTTGCAAATTAAAAAATCGATAGAATCGCCTTAAAAGTGAATGGGATAGGATCTACAGAATTGTATGTGATAAGAGTGAAAAGTCATAGGATTGATCGGATTATTTAGTCAGTGTAAGTGTACAATTAATTATATGGAATAAGTATGTCAAATAAGCTCGGTTATTCAAAACGCCACCATAAATGGTTTATACAGCAGGCAAAACCATTTTTTGTTTTTTTTAATAATAGCATCTACAAGGGGAAAAGGGAAAATAAGAAAGAATGATCTGCCTTTGATTTTAGTTATTTTAATATCATTACTGAAAACAGTCAAAACAGTGCTAATATTGAAAGTTTGGATAATGTATCGGAAAGTGCACTAAATAAGAAAATGGGCTAATTGGATGGTGATCGAGAATATTTCGTACAGAGCTGGGAATAAATTATTAGTTATATTCAAAAGTGTTGGGCTAGATTTACCTTTTTCGGTGTCAACCTTGTTAGAAGTTAATAAAATAGAAAGAAGTGCAATAACGGATATTAAACCCGGTGGTAACATACATTTTGGTGTTTGCAAAATGATTAAAAAATATGGTCATGTAAATATTATTACTAATGAAGTTATTCGTATAGACGTGAATGTTCATAGATTGTCTTCCACTATACAGAGCTATCTTAGATGCATTTGTTGACATAAATTATTATTATTATGATAAGCTCTTTTGTTGGTTGCACCAAACCGGAAAATGTTGATGAGTTTTTGTTTATTTTTGAGTTGAAAAACATAGATCAAAATAGCCTTCTGATTAACAATTTGAAATGCAATTTGAATTACAAGACTATTTGTTTGTGATGCCCCTGCAAAAGCATTTATGACTTCTACAATGTCCCATAATTTATATCATGGATGCCTATTTTGTAATTAAGTTGGTGCTCGAATTAACATAAGTATGGTGTATTCAACAACTGTCGGCCCCCTGAAGACAGACCAACTTTCTTTGTAGAATTGATGTAGATCATCATAGCTTACAATATTCTTTATATTAATAAACAAAATACATTGAAAACTTATGGTATAAAATTAGAAGCTCTATTCCCATATGATCTAGTACATTTAATTGATCTTGGTGTAAGCAAAAAAAATTTATAAAAACTAATAGGGGGACCCTACACGATCAATATGGATCGTGATATTTGGATTGTGATACTCAAGTAAATATTGATGGAAGGAAGACAAATGCCTACACGTTCAATCGGATCACACGTCAGTACGCCTGATAATCTCGTTTGGTGTAGACGTTTGCGAATTAATGTTTGCAAAATGAGTGATATAATGATAAAATCGATAATGATATTGTGGCGAGCTGTTGAGATCCCAGAATCGTCACATAGGGATGTTGGATATTTGTTCATGATAAATTCACTAGAAGTTGTTGGGCTATTGATATTTATAATGGATGGGCATGGTGAATATTGTTGAAAATAGTATGTTGGGGTGGCGGTTAAAATGTAAAAAAATATACTGGTGACGCTAAAAATGTCTTCCTCCATTGCCAATTAACTGAATACTGACGAAAATTTATTGACCGGTTGACTACACGTTCAATATTTATCGCAATCCAACTACATTGATTGATGGATTTCAAAATATCCGGATATTTTCGCGATTCGTATCGTGATCCATCAATACAGTACTCTACACGGTCAATACTTTGTATCGCGATCCAAATATCACGATCCATATTGAACGTGTAGGGTCCCTCATACTATGATCGATACAACATGAAAAACATTCAATGTTTTAAAGAAGATTAGAGTGGGGCTATCAATAATTAATATTTATTATAATAATTAATCAATAATTTTATGGGGACGATAGTGTCTCTTATGCTTATGGGTTGTCGGATATAGTAGAATCAATTAAAGGCATAAGATTTACTGATAGCTATCGCTTTGAAAACTATTTGCAAATCATCAAAAGGAAGGTTAGAAAATCATAGCATATTTTGATGCAATTAACTCTTTTACAATCAAAAGAAGATGTAATTGACAAATCTTTCATATCTTTGAAATTTAATCAAACTTATCTGTTAGCTAAGCGGCCAAAGAACATATTTCGTATAAATGAACATCCGATCCAAATAACAACATTGGGAATAATGAAGAATAAATATTATGCAGTTGGCAAAAAACTGTTAAGTATTACTTTTGTATTCTTGTATCCACTAAATTCATCCAAAATCGGAATAATTCGAGTTAATGGTTATTTGCCGTAGGGAGAAGTTTTTGCTATATATGCGAGCTTTACAAAACATTTTCCTATATCCATTAGCCAACGGGAGTATATTCTTTCGTCAATCTTGCACTAAAAATTAAAAATTAAAGATATATAAATAAATATAGCATCTGCTGCCAACTAGCATAATGAATGCAGAAATAGGTAATAATATTGTAATTATTTTCATTGTATGTAAAAAATATATTAATGATGTCAAATTGTGAAATGAAAATGAGCGAAGTAATACCAACAAATTCAACGGATTCTACTGTTTTGAATTTTTCGTCTATCAGATATGAAAATTTTCTATATAATTTGAGAATTTTACAAAGATTTACCATACAGACAATAGCCACATAATGTAAAATTGTAAAATTCAAATAATCTATAGAAAGTATGAAAAAAGCTCGGGAGCAACAAACAGCTGAAATTTCAGAACAATTTGTTCAAATTAATAAAATTTACGACATGCTGTTCGGACAAGAGGTTGCCTAAGTCTATAAATTTCCATTAAGTACTTGAGAGGAGCTTGAAAATTTGGAAAAAAAGATTGTAATCAGAAGTGAAATTTGAGAATGACGTACTGAGTTCATATGTTATTCAAATTATTTCAACTTTAAATCAATACTTAAATTGCGAACAGAAACTTTTAATAAATAAAAAAAATCAGAAGAACAGTTTCTTCTTATCTATGTTCAAAACTTTATTAACGAAAGTCAATTGAAACGGCCGAAAAAACATGAAAGCACTTAATAAATATACATTTTTGATTACAGCTCCACATAGCAAGCTATAAATATTTACTAAAATAAAATAATATAATAAATAAAATAAAATTGAAAATCTTTTAAGTGTATGTTGCCTCTTTTCTGCTCTAATTAATGAAGTTGCAGCACAAAACACGCAAAAACGACATTGAAACTCTTTTCATTTTTTGAATTTAAACTTTACATTTCAGTTGTTTTTTCTTTCTTTTCCAATGTGAAAAGATACTTTTTATAAGGAGATTTTAATACATTTTACATCATTTAAGAATAAATGACAAAAGTTTGATGATCGTTTAGCGAAATGCTAATGATAGATTGAAGATTCATTTAGCGGTAATTAGTCCAAATTACCATATGACACACAGAATTTTTACACAAATAATCATTTACGACAAATGGTCATTTAGGCTGCGCTGTCTGTTTAGGCTTTTAAAGTAAGTCTGCAACCGATGCTCCCATAACAGCGTGCTTAGAGAAAGTTTACTCTTCATATAAAGACTACAAAAGAGATTTAAAAGGGGTAATAAAAAAGGGGAAAAATTGTCTTGATCAGAGGTGGCATCTACAACGTTAACGGCAACTCAAAAACTAACAGCAGGAGCCGTATACTTAATTAGTTATTCTATTTCTGTTATAAATTTTTGATTTGTCTCTAAATTGGTACCTGACTTAATTTTTTTCACAGAGTATTTTTTTTTAGAATACTAAGTAATGCATTTACTTTTAAGTATAAGTGTCTATATTTTACAATGAAATAAAATGAACTAATTTACGAAATAAACAAATTTTTTAAACAACAATTGCTAGTAAGCGCAAACGTAAGGGTTATACATTAACAATATTAAACCTTAGAGTAAAGCTTAACCTAATCACTATCGTAGGGCACATGTAACGGTTAAAACTGCATAGCTTCTGGACCCACGTTAGAATAAGGGATAAAATAAGGTATATTATACAGACTTTTTTCCCTTGCAAGAGGCAATTCTTATGCAGTAAGTTATAGATTAAACGTAATTAAACATTGTTTGCTGGGATTTCACGTTGCTGACTTAAAGTGTAGTTCGCCCACAACAACCCATTTTGAGACTTGCAGATGGAGCCAACATATACTTTATTCGCGACAAATGCACTCGAGTGTGGAGTGATAGCTCATCTTACCCTTTGAATTCACTAAGGCACCTGCTTACAGTTAAATCAATTCAAGATCCGGTATAACGTACCACATTTTCAGATATTACTCACACTACCTGTTGGTTTCCCGCCCAATTAAATACACAAGCTTCACATT
The DNA here is from genome assembly GCA_963978885.1 of Nemotelus pantherinus. NCBI lineage: Eukaryota > Metazoa > Arthropoda > Insecta > Diptera > Stratiomyidae > Nemotelus > Nemotelus pantherinus. The sequence continues at coordinate 108,688,181 of OZ022265.1, forward strand.
CCGTAATTAAACTAGGCTAATTTAATGAAACCTGAATAAAAATTTCTTCAGAAATCATAAATTCTTCCAAATTTTCCTTGTTTGGATAGTACGTCGGTATGTTTCTTTCGTAGATTTGCATTTGAATCCGTCGATTCATAATGTATAATGCAGCAATTTTTCTTTCGATAAGTCAATATATCAATCAGTATATCAATAAATGAAGAACACAGTTGCGATTTATGAAATTCAAATCTAACAAGAATCTGATTAGCATTCATCCAAAAGTGCGCAGTTTCGACACTTTGTTCGTAATCAATAAACAAAAGCTCTGATCAAAGCCAAAGAAAAGTCCAGTATACTTTCAGGTTGTTCATCAATCTTATGATGAAAGTTATCATTTCCAGGATTTTTGCCTATCTCCAACCTAATAGCATTCGACCATCGTAAGTACCTATAAATTTTGACAACGGCAACGTCAGTTCCAACGAAAAAAACGAACGGCGAGCAGGTGAGACAAAATTCAATCTATCAGCGTTGCGTTTCGGCTTGGATGGATTTGAATCACTCCCATCTAGTAAATAACTTCCATTCATTTTCCTCTCCGGCTTTGTTTTTTCCTCTTCCGTTTTACTTGTCCCGACACCATTCAGGATCAGTGATAGCTGTGTGTGCCACTTAAAATCCCAACAACAAATTTAATTCTGATAAATTGGGGAAAAATTGATTGATCGACGAGAGTCGTCTCTTGATGAAATATTTACTACGGACAGCAAAAAATGTCCAACGATGGCGACGAAAATTTTACCGCAAAATTAACTTTCCATAAAATTAACTACAATCGAAGCATGGTGTTGGAGATTTAATGTAATTTGATCGGAAGAACATGGGAAAGCGTTCGAGAGCAAACAAAACTGAAGGAAAACATGTATTTTTTTTTTATCCCGAAAGGCATTTATTATTAACGTTGTTTATGGGGGGAGATAACGAAACAGGTATCATTGATAAATGAGACGTGTACGAGGGTAAACGAGTGGATGTTTTGATAGAACTTGGTTGGAGCTTGTTTGTAGAGCATCCTGTTGATAGCACTTTTTGGCACTTGATCTTATTAATTTAAACATGACCACGAGCACTTCAAGACCTTAGAAGTTTTATTGGTCGCACGGATTTTCTTTGACCTTTTTTTGTGATTGTGAGTTGATTTCATCAAATCTCAGGAAACAATGTGAAAATTAAGCGTTAAGTGGACCCACTTATATATTATGATGCCTTAAGTTACATTAGTTTTTGATATTCAAGAAAACAATGCTTTTTTATACATTCAATAACATTTATTAATCAAATAAATTTTGGCTATTTGTTACGACCGATTGGCCACATTACATCAATTTTTAAACACAAATTTACAAGAATGTCTGGTTTTAGTGGCAAAGAACTCAAGTAGTGCTTGATTGAAATCAGCCTCAGTTTCACATATACATACATTTGCAGGAAAAAATAATCGAAAGGTGGAGGATAATGGCGTGTTTAATTGGATTCTCCTGTCAAATGTTTCTAATTTTCGACGAATTATCAAATGGTTAGAGAAAGTTAAATCAAAATTATATTATATGCAAGCGTATTTCATTTATTCGCCTTCATATAATATATTATATTATCTTATATACAAAGAATTATTTTAAGAACTTAAAAATGCCCAATTCATAATTAAAAAAAAAGTCGGCATCCTGTTTTTAATTAAGTGGCTGCCATTATTGATCTTTTTTTTTTTTTTATTATAGTGCTTTATTTCCATATCATGACAGTAAATTACACAATTCAATTTAATACACTACTCCTCCTTTTAAGGTAAGGAACCTTGTATTAGGAGTGAGGAGTTGAAGATAATTTTTCATTTCAAAGTTGTACAATTAAAAAAGAAACGACTTCCAGCTCATTATAAAATAAATACATAAATAATATTTAAAGTTAAAAAAACAAAATTATTAAGAAATAGAAAATACATAAATAATATTTAAAGTTAAAAAACAAAATTATTAAGAAAAAGAAAATACACAAAAAATTAGCACAATAAAATAAAACTCGCACAGCCTTGAAAAAACTGGAAATAATAGAAATAAAAGCAACAATTTAATGGCTAGAACAATATAAAATAAGTTAGAATAGAAGCAATTCAATGAAAACACACCGCTAGCTAAAGCATGGAAGATATTATTATTTCAAGGCCAAGCAAAAACCAAAACTACGAATGGTGAGAGAGAAAGCGAATTTATGGTTAACTCCCGTAATAAAATTCTTTAAGTTTTTTTTTGAATATTTCTAAATTATTAGCTCTCTTGATGGACCTTGGCAAGCTATTGAAAAGTTTTATTCCCATATATGTATAATGGCTCTGACCTAGTTGCGTCATACGGTTTGGAAGTAACAAGAACTCTTCACTACCACCTCTCGTCCTATTTGTATTGGTTTGGAGTTTACCGGCTGAAAATTCTTTAAATGTTTGTATCACCGTACATAATTGATTGACTTGCTCCACTGTTAAAACATTGATTGTACTAAAGAGTTGTTCACTGCTAAATCGTCTGGGCTTGCGTAATAAGATTTTGAGTATAGTCTTCTGTATAACTTTCAGTGGGAGTAAAGCATTTTGTGATGCACAGCCCCATGCAACAATTCCATATTGAACAATAGAATGTATCAAAGCAAAGTAAAACATTCTTATTGTTTGCTTGCTCAGAAAAGAACGAACCTCGAAGCACATAGGAATAATTTTTCTTAACTTATTTACGACATTTTCAGTATGATGATCCCACCTTAAATGTTGGTCTACGATTACGCCCAAATATTTAGTTTTGGTAACTCTCTGCACAGGAGGGCAAAGGCAGCCAGATGCACAGTTCATCGAATGAATGGTTACATTTAGTCCTTCTGGTAGCCCACGTTGAGTAGAAGCAAAAGCTATGTACTGTGTTTTTTGTATATTTAAGGTAAGGGAATTATTTCTAAGCCACTCATTCAGTAAGCAAAGGCTATATTCCGTATTAACTTTTACCTCATTCCAGTTATTTTCTTCTATCAAAAGCACTGTATCATCAGCAAAAGAAATTAAATGCCCTTTGATATGTTGCGCAAAGATATCATTTACATAGATGAGAAACAGAATAGGGCCTAGTACAGTCCCTTGAGGAATTCCGTATTCGAAGTTTAAAACTTTACTTTGCTTTCCCGAAATTTTAACAGATTGTTTACGATGTCGCAAATAGTCTTCAATCCATGTAATCCATTTCAAATCAAAATTATGTTTGTAAAGTTTGGCAACAATCATTTTGTGCGGGATGGAATCAAAAGCTTTTGCTAAATCTAGAAATACAGCTAAAGGTTTGCGTCCTTTGTCCAAAGCTTCAACAACCAAACCAGTTAATTTTGCCAGCGCATCTTGTGTACTAAAAGTTGGTCTGAAACCAAATTGGTTTTCATTTATGAAATTACGCCTATTTAAAAATGACATTAAACGTTTTTTTGCAATTTTTTCTATAATCTTGCATATGTTAGACAGCAAAGAAATTGGACGGTAGTTATTGACATCTAATTTGCTATTACCCTTGTGAATTGGTGTTACAATTACCGTTTTATAAATTTGCGGAAAGACTCCGCAATCAAAACTGAGTGAAGCGAGATGTGCTAGAGGTTTGCTAATAAAAGTTTTAATTTTTTTGAGGCATTCTACTGAGATGTTATCGAATCCTGGGTTCGAGTTTCCTTTCATATTTTCAATGATTGAAATGACTTCATCCTCAGAAACCGAATTAATCATTCCTGACGATGCAGAATGAACTAATTCGCTAGTTGTGATACAATCATTTGAAATTGTAATTTTTTGCGCCATGCTTCTCCCTATGTTACAAAAGTGCTGGTTGAAAGTATTTGCCATTTGTTCTGCATTATCCTTAACTGATAGCAATTCTGTGTCCGTTTTTATATTGGATATGTGGCTTAGAGACTTTTTTCGCCCTGTTGCTAAATTTATTGCTTTCCATACTTTCATCCCATCGTTTTCGGAGTTTTGTAAAATTTTTCTAAAATAATTAGCCTTCGTTATATGAATGAGGTGGTTTAATTTGTTTCTATATTTTTTGAAATATAGCTTTAAACTATTGTTATTGGGATTATTTCGCAGTGCTACTCCTAGCTTGTTACGTGTTCTTATGGAATTTACAAGTCCGGCAGTTATCCACGGTTTAAGTTTACGACATTTTTTTTTACTTTCAGGAACGGATGTGCTACTTCTGTCAATAGCGGTGCGGAGGGTGTTGTGAAAAGCTTGAGCAGATTCGTCTACGTTACCCGCAAACAAAACTGTGGTCCAAGTTTCCTTGGCTAAAAGGTCTATCAATAGAGGAAAACTGATTTTTCTGGTGATCATTGGCTGTTCAACTGTTGGAGCTTTTTCCCTTGACTTGTATTTCAAAAGTAGAACCGTACTCTTATGATCAGTGATTCCCGTGTCAATCACTGCTGACTCGATGGAACCAAAATTCACAGGTCTTATGTTCGAAAATATGTGATCTAAACAATTATCCCCTCTAGTGCTTTGATTCACATATGAACGAAACCCTAATTGAAACCCTAATTAAATATAGCATGAATGTTTGCGTTGAGCTCGTCAATTGACAAGGGCTTGCTGGCGTACACTTTACTTTTCGAACAGTCCCACAAAAAGAACACCAGAGGGGTCAAATCTGGAGATCTAGGTGGCCAGTCAACGTTGCAGAAACTGAATTGTTTGATTTGCAGTGTGGCATGCATGGCGTGCCATTTTGTTGGAACCAATAATCATCAATACCTTTTTCACGCATTTGCGGGCAGATATAATGAGCAAATATCCACCAATATCGATTTCCGTCGACTGTCAACAGTCACTTTTTCGTCATGCAGTGGCATTTTATGGATCTCGTGTGGATTCTCCGTTCCCCAAATGGGAAAATTTTGCTTATTGACCCCTCCAGAGAGTGTGAAATGGGCTTCATTGGTCATAAAAATTTGCTTCCAAAAATCAGGTTCAGTCTCAACCTTTCGAGCGATTGTTTGGCCATATTCCAAGTGACGTGGATGGTTTGTCGGCAATATTTTTTGTGTCGAAATGCGCCGCCAAAATGCTGAGCGCGGTGACGATATGAAACTTTTGATTTCTGGGCAACGCTATCTCTGACCGCTTCAACCAGTTCATGGAACGTTTTGGCCGTTGATGAGCGGCATGTTGAATATCTTTCACTGTCCCTTGCTCAACAAAATTTGACACCGAACGACGAATAATCTTGTCAGATGGTGTTTGTTGGCCACGATATTTTCGACGATATGCATGTTTAATTTACACAACTGAACGACTATTTTCAATGTACAGCGTCACTATTTTACTTGATGCGACTCATGGTTAAAATTGTATTGAATTGGCGTTTCAAAGACATGTCAATCAAGTCAATCGGTTGGCAAATGTCAAAGCTATTCAAAGTCTACATAGCGACATAAAAGATGGCGCACCTTGTACTATCACTAAATTTATTTTATTCAAATGCCAAAGTGAATATTATAGGGAGTTTTATACCATTTATTGTATTTTTAAAGTATTAGCGTCACTAGCTATTTGACCTTTTTATATTAAGCAATGTCCCTGCAAAATTTAAAAAAAAATAATTTTTTAGCTTCAACCTTGAAGAAACTATTTTAATGCTTGTTAATTAATCAGCTGCGTATTAAAATTCGAGTAATAGGTCATTTTATACTTATGTTTTGAGACATAGGTTTTGGAGGCAAAAGTTTTATTTGCTCTGTACCAGAGCGAATAAGCGTTCAAAAAGCAGACCGTGGAACGATTCGCTCTATCGCTTGAGCAGAGGTTCTTCAAATATGTCGATTTTTAAGAAAGCACTTAAATGCAAGCCCTTCCAAAACCTTACTCTTAAAAAGTAATAATAAAATTGGAGTGCAAAAAAACGCACCTATTACAAGCATAATGAGTTATTCTATTATGAACAGCATAGTTGCAAATGAATAACTTCAGTTGGGTAGCGGGAGACTTGCAGAAGACGATATGCAAATCAAACGAACTTGTAAAAATAGATGGAACACTTAAAAACCGAAAAGCACCAGTGCTTCATATTCAAAAAGAAATCCATATTCCTACCTACCAAAAAGTCGAGAAAGACTTTCGAGATTCCGAAAGATTTTCGCCCCATCAGTCTGCTGCCCACATTGAGTAAGATCTTTGAAAAAAGGTTACTTTCATGGATCCAATCATTCCTACACACACCAAAAGTAATACCAGACATCCAGTTTGGCCTCAGGTAGAAACATTGAAACGTGCATCAGCTGTATAGAATAAAGCAAACACAGTTATAATAGAAAATAGACACGAATTGGCTATCCGTGTACCCATATGTGAGTTAACCTTTTCTAATACACGCAAAACAATGCCCTCTCACAAAAATTCCGCTCAATGCACCCCTTTCTACCGCACTCAAAACTGAAAAGCCCTAATGCTGTCTCTTATTTACGAAGAGTGTAAGAAATATCAGATCGGGGTAAAAGTGTGAAACGAGCAACACGAAAATAAATGTCAATGTCAGTTTGATTAGTGTCGTTGAATCAAAACATTGACTTTTAGTCAAAATTTCTCACAGAAGATTTTGAAATTGTTCGGCGTGTACAATAGAAATATCAATCTACGTGAGTGCGCGATAATCTGTGTCGGTTTTCCGAATAAATTAGCGGTCGAAAATTCCAATATAGTGCGAGAATGAAGTGCCGCGCTCCAGGCTGCAATAGTAGCCACAGAAGTGCTTCGCGGGGAATATCGTATATTGGGTAAGTGAAAATAGCCTTTGGCAGCAATTTCGTCTTCTTTTTGAGTGAAATCATAGCTAATTTCATTTCCAAAAACCATTTTAATCTTCATTCTCCGGTTGCCGAAAAAGAAATGTCAAACGACGTTCAACATGGCGATCTCTCATGGTTTTTACATTGGCGTTACCGCGTGAACTGTGGAAGGCACCCACCTGAACCTCATTATCACACTAAAAAGCAGAAAATCTCTTTCTTCTCTCGTTCGATTTGTAATTCATTCTCTCTTATATCTAAGGAAGCAATATATCACCAAAGCTTTAACTGACAGAAAATCTGTAGGACTAGTCACTCTCGTCATCGAAAAACTTCCGATTCTGTATGAAACAAGGGACTTATCTACAAGCTACATTATTAAATTCTCTTTTCCACGTTATATTATTAGAATTATTTTTCATCACCTCTTCATGATGAAAGTCATTGACAAATATTCATCTCCGCAACGTATTTTTGCTGGTGTCCTGCAAGGAGCTGTCCTAATTCTTAGACTTTATAGCATTCATACTGCAAATTTTCTTGTTGGTGCTCAACGTGAAAAAATCAATTACGCAGAAAATACATGCTTGTACGCTTTCAACGACTGTCTATGAAAAATTATCAATATTCTGGAAAGTAAGGTAGAAAAATAAGTGGAAAATAAAAATAAATGCTACAAAAACCAAAATTATTTTCTTCACGAGAAAGAGAAAGTCAAAGAGCTTTCTCAACAATTCCCTCAATTTCTTTAGGGCAAAACATCTAGCGGGTTAATGCTATTAAATACTCGAGAATAACCCAAGGCAAACAATTGTCATATAATCACGTTGAAAACATCTGCTCGAAAATATCAATGTTCATTAAAACTTTATATCCAATAATTAACCGAAGATTTCATCTGTATAGTATTAACGAATTGCTTATTTTCATTCAACCTACCATCTCTTGTGGATCCACCATATGAAATAATTGCGTAAACAGTCACATCCATAACTTACAAATAGCACAAAATAAATATCTCAAAATAACGTTTAACAAACCCTGGTACTATCCTTGTTATAATCTACATAATGATTTATAGTTTTTAACAGTCCATAAATTGCTAAAAATCATACGACGGCTTTTCAACATAAATTATATAAGTAGATTTAGTGTTTGGAATTAAGTTATCAAGAGTAAAGTTTTTTGAAAATTTTCATTGCTTATGCCTAGTACTATACTCTTCGCGAAACGAATTCAACGGTCGAATCCCATACAAAAAGAGCTTTTCATTTCGTCAGTAAAGCTCTTTTTGTAAGGGATTTGACCATTGAATTCGTTTCGCGAAGAGTATAGTACTAGGCATTACTGTGAAATAAAATCTTCAAAAATAATTTCATTTAATGATAAAACGAATTATATAGCGTGGAAAAACTGTTGCAGTCTATAATACTTAAGACATAATAATTTATAATATAATTTCATATATTAAATAAACGTGTTATCTACGAGTATCTACCAATAAGCTGAAATTCATAGCATGAACTAAAAATATTTGAAAATGAACACAAATAAAATCACATATTATTTTTGATATTATTTACCAACGTTATTATATTATTTACCAAAATTTGTCACCAGATAGATTTTAAACATTCCCAAGAAAAGTGTAAAAAGAGCTTTTCATCAAATTATCTCTCAATTAATTTTTAATTTGGAGGAAAATAAGCCATATTTGACTATTTGGTATTCTGCCGTTCGTAGTATAAACGGAATTTTAAAATTCTATGCTTTATTACGTCATTCTACTAAATCTGAAAAACCTATCTTTTGTACAAATGTGTTCCAAAACACGTAACCCTGGTTAGCAAAAACGCCCTAACAACATGCTGGTAAGAAGAATTTCATGTAACATCTAAAAATATAAATGCGCTAAATGCAGAATTAGGTAGAATAATTTTTGTTTTTTTGTATATTTTAATCAACCCATGATAGATGCGTAGCAAACTCCACACTTTGAACTAGAAGAAAATATAAATATTTTATTGTTAAAAAGGGTTTTTTATTTAACTTGTTAATTCGGATTCTTTTATTTTTTTTAGTAAACATGCATTAATTTTTTTCGAAAGCCACTTTTGTTTTACTAAAGACTATACCCACAACAGCTAAACTTTTTCCAAGATTCATTTTAAACTTAGTTTTACTAAGTAATTCCGTAAGTACTATATTTTCAGTCTTACACTTCGTCAATGTTATATTTTGTTATCAATATATAAACCTCTCTTCCGCAATTCTTTGCAACGTTAAAGCCTTTTCTTCAGATGTACCTCAAATAAGCGTATTTGTTTCCATGTTTAAATTTTCATAGCGCTTGATGATGTCTGCAGCATTTATAAAACTATAAATCAGCGATAATGCATTTATGCTACGTATGGCAGTATTAGTGAAAAAATAAAAGCATTTCTATTGAACCACTTCCCTGATTTTTGTGACCGAACTGACATTAGAAAAACATAATAAACATGTATATTTTAGTAATACGTTAGAGGATAGAAGGTTAATCATGAAATTATCGTCACAGTAAATTATTTGAGTAGGGTTTTTAGTCGGCACACACAATAAATGTTAAAATTAGGGTTTTTATAGGATTTTTACGCCAGACCAAAATTTAATAATTAATTACTTTCTACCGTTGATAGGAATCATATCCATCGCACGTGCACAGGTATAGCATTGAAATTCAATGCCAAGAGCCTAAAGGAAAATGTTTGGAAATAACATTAATTGCAAATTAATACCGTTAGTAAACAAATGAGTAGGTTTCAAATCAAAGTCGAACTATGACTTTAAATGAAAATTTGTCCAATGCTTAGCATTAGTAATTTTGAATATGATATCTCACATGAGGTTTCATAGCCGTCGGCTCAAATAACTTAGTTTATATATAGGGGAGATATGACGTACGTATTTGTATAATGAAAATAACTAAAATACCAAAAGTGTATAAGTATCGATTTTCAGGAATATATGTATCTTATACTTTACGTGTTTGATATGTTATTGGTATAACTCATGAAAACTCATCACACTCTTACCATGCATGGAAAACTAGCAACATCTAAAATATTAAAGCTAAATATACAGATTTGATTTATTTCTTGTTTCCAAAATAACACAAGCTTGAAATCAAAAGAACAAAAGCATAACCATCAGAGCATAATCTGGTAAAACAATTAAAAAAAAAGGTAATATATGCTAGCGCCCAACGTGGGTGAAATGTGTTTTTAAGAATGTAAGTTGAACTAAGAGCCAAGTAGTTTCGTATATTTACATTTGGTTTGAATTTAATTGGAAGCTTTAAAAGGTATAATTGAAACCCTTCAGAATCGCAAAACAGTGGTATTGAATAATTAAGCAGTATATTTAATTACTGTCAATAATTATGTCATTAAATTTTGAGTCATTTTTTCGTTCATTAAAACGAAATTAAAAATTCTAATAACATCATGATAAAACAAATATTTTAAAGAAGTTTTTTCAGATTACTTTTACAATTTTATAATATTTATAAAACTCAATGATAATGATTAAGGTTTGGTTTTATTTCCATAGCTGCTCAAAGTTCCGTGCTTTGACCATAATTTACTGCCAAAACAGGTCAGTATAGAAACTTAGCTGTAGAACCATTATTTTTATTCCAATGCCATCTGTATTTTTAAAGTTAAAGTGAGTACAACTGTGAAGAAGTGAGTACAACTCTTGCTAATTTTTCGTCGAAACGAATTTCACCTGAAAATTTGTATGAAAATTTCACGTGATTGGGAACTTTACTCGCAAAATATTAGTACGTTATTTAAGTTCCGAAAAGTTGCTATGAAAAATGCAATATACAATCCATATCAGAATAAATCGCATTTTTTTAAGTAGAAAATATATTCCTGTCTGCTTTATTCGGTGTGATTATCACGCCATAGGGCTACGAAGCCAGTGCTAATTTGCTTCAGTGCCACTCGGAACTTCGTTAATCTTCGTTAAACGTTACAAAGCGGCATAAATATGATCGCCCTTGAAAGGGCCAAAATTATCGTAATTCGGGGCTGCAAAAGTAATTAAGATATCGAAAAAGTTTGCTGTTATCAAAAATTTACAAAACTATTTGATGACTTTTCAGAACGGGGCCTGAAGCGGGTGAGTACGAGTAAGCAAGATAGGACGATTTTGGAGCTGTTTGAGCTGGATCCTTCTCTGCGGCGATACGAGGCTCGTACATTTGTCTCTAAATCTTAGTATTGACTTCGATTTTACGTGACAATTTCATAAAAAGCTTGAAATTCAGCAAAAATAGTACTCACTTCTTTCCGTGAAGACTTGATAGAAAGAAGCTTGAAATACAGATTGCATTGGCATAATACCATTCATTTCATGCCAACTGAATGAAAGCAGTTCATTTTTTGAGCTAAAATGTGATATTTGATGTCTATTGCTGTTATTTGTAATAAATTTATCTTCACGATTAAGTCAATATTGGCCTGAATAGGGGAATAAATGTCCGCACAAAGAACACTAAATGGCATTTGAAGGAAGAACGCATCGAACGTCAAATTTTGGGCTATCGAAAACATGCATCGCAATCAAACCAAGCTGGTTTTCTCGAGCGAAGCAACTTTTTTGGATATGGAGTTGGCTGGAGCAAGCTTGCTATTAAATATTCAGTGAAGGTGAATGTTTGCTGTTGCTGTTTTGAGCGTGGTTTTGGAAGTTGAAAACTCTTGACCCAGAATTTCATCGCTGAAAAAGCGGTCCCAGCATATCAATGTAGACTCTTAAAATTAGTAAAGAAGTTGTTTAATATTATAACTCCGAACCCTGAAGTCGACTCTGCAATTCTTGAAAAGAATAAAAAAGGCGTCACGAAAGTAGGCTGACTTCACGATCTCCACATGACAAGTCCATCGAAAATGTGTGAAGAATTATGAAAACCCATCCAAATTTGGCTACGATTTGTTCTTTTATCTACAAACAAAGTATTATGTAAACAATATTACAAATAAGTGAAATAAAATAGGAAAAAAAAATCGAATTATCTTAAAATATATTAACCTATTTAAAAACAGGTGTAAAATACAGTACAATACAAATAAATAGGTTTATATTAAATAAAAAGACATATAACAACTAAAAAGCATATAGGACACAATATTGACCACACTAAATAATGAAACAAATTTGCGCAAAATTGAAAATCAAAAACGAAATTAAATATTAAATAAACCAATCATAAAAAAGCAAACGCAGCTTTAACATACAGTCTAGGTGCATAGGAAGGATACTTGGTCAGTAGACTAGAAAAGGTGAGATAATATAGCCTTGGTAATTTTCTTTTTAAAGGACGCTTTGGATTTAGTAGGGGAAAAGTGTTGGCTTATGTTGTTGAATAACTTCCAGCATCTACTTATTGGCTCATTATCAGTATAAGTGGTGATATGCTTATATTTAACTAGCATTCGTAGGGATCAAGTGAAAATTGGTGCGCGTTATCTGCAAAGTTCCGTCCGATTTCGCACATTTTACTTCTCCTGCAATCAGCTCACTGGTTTTAGCATGAAGTCGTTTACAGCAGCGGTCTCTTACTAACAGACCAGCTGATCAGCAAGACACATCTCAAGCTGGCGTAGAGCGTTAGAAATAACAATTTAAACTGAACCAACTGCAAAGCTTTCTGCTGCCATCACCGTTTCAACATCAGCAACAGCAGCTTCATCAGGATAATTTCCCAGCCAGTATGCATCTTTCTCAACAATCTAGTCAGATGGTTCGTCATCCTGTAAGCCAGCAATCTACTGCGTCTAATTACCGTCGTCCAACATCCTCTGCTTCCAGCTCTTTCAGTTTACCTCACATCGTTTCTCTATTAATGGTTGTGAGCCCACCGTTAGAAATATTTATATCGCGACTTGCAAACTGCACAACGGTTGAGGACATTAAATCGTATGTGTCAGCTAGGCTAGGCTGCGTTTCTACGCTCCTTACGTGTACAAAATTTACAAAGGATAACCTGAATAACAAAGCAATTGCCTCGTTTCGAATCTTACTGTCTCCTGGCTCGAAAAAGGCCCTTTAAATCAATTTCTGGCCTCCCGGCACCTTAGTTAAGGAGCTTATTCCGTGACTTCGGAAAAGTTTTTGCTCGAATGCATCGCGGAGTTTACCAGAATGTTTGTGGTTTAAAGACCAAGCTTAACATCTTTAATCTCTCTTCTTCTTTGTATTCTGATTTAATTATTTGCCTTACCGAAACGTGGGTAACTAGGGATATCTATAATAATGCGATCGTATTGCGTCAATGATCGTACTGCGTCAATGTAAAAAAACGGTGGTGGTATTTTAGATGCTATCCACTGGTTCCTTCAAGGAACACTCTGTCATGACTTCCATCCTTCTGCTACCATTGAATGTATTGCTGTTCGTATCACCCTTGCTCCCTATAAAATTCTTATCGTCTCTTCGGTTTCTGTTCAATGCAGTTCCTCTGTTAGTGTTTACGACCGATTTTTGTCGAACGGTTCATTTTCCGCAACAATCGTTTCTCCTTTGCTTCATTTTTAATATTGGGTGACTTTAACTTGCCGAAACTAGTCTGGAATGTTAACTTTTTTTTCCAAACTTTCCTTTACTAATATTCCCATAATAATCACTTCCTTCCTCTATTCAATGATTCAATTTAACACTGTTCTTAACATTAACAATCAAGCTCTTGATTTTGTTCTTTCAAATACTCCCTCACACAACATTACTGTACAAGTTGATGACATGCCCTACAACCCACCTAGCCTACACCATCCTCCCATTTCTATAACATTTTCTTATGCCTTTGTATCTAGTACAACTCTTTCTCATGCTTCCGTGCTTCGGGCTGTCAGATTGACTACCTCGAATACTCAAAGCTTCGAACAGCTGCCAAAACTGCCGTCAAATAGGCTATGCGTGATTAATTCAACATCGAATCTTCTATTCGCTTTTACCAACACAAGCTCTTTTGGTCTTACGTCCATTCCTTTAAAAATTTCCACCGTTAATTCTCACTGTTTCCCAGATTCTATGTTCAATAATAGTGCCATTGCTGCTAATCCTCAGGAGATTTTTCATATCTTTGCAATGTACGTTTCATCATTCTTTTCCGAAAATAATCCGATCTTGCCCTATAAACTCTCTCATTTCCATCCATCTTCATCTCCTGTATCGAAACCAAACCCAAGAAATTAAGACGTTACTTCAATGTGTCGATGCCAATGTCGGTTGTGGTTCTGACGACATGGCGAACCTGTTTGCCAAATTTCTTTCGTCACCCCTATCTGTTCCATTCACTATTTTCTTCAATCTTAGTATCTTCTTGGGCTTTATTCTCTCTTACTTGAAGTCTGCTCATATTGCTTCGATACATAAATCCGGAAACCCAAGTTGTATATCCAATTATCGTTCTATTTCACTCCTTTCTTGTTTTAGTAAAGTACTCGAAAGACTTGTTTACAATTGGCTACTTTCTATATTTCATCCTTTCCTTACTCCTGAGCAGCATGGGTTTGTAAATGGTAGATCTTCCACTTCTAACCTCTTATCCTTCACCAAAAATCAGATTCAAGTCGATGTGGTATACACTGATTTTGTTACGGCTTTCGAATTTGTTGGTCACAAGCTTCTTCTTTTAAAACTCCAAGGCCATGGGGTATCTGATATTCTCTTGTCCTGATTCTCATCCTTTGTTTCTGGGCGTAACTGTGTTGTATCTATGTTCTTCTTCCCCATACTGCCCTCTTTCTGGGGTACCTCAAGGCTCAATAATGGGTCCTCTATTATTAATGCTATTTATTTACGACCTCCTTTCCTTTATCAGTTCTCTTTGTCTTCTATTTGCTGAAGTCTTTAACATGTTAAAAGTGATTGCTTCGCTTGATGATTGTCGCCAGTTGTAGCATAATCTTTGTGCTTTCACGGAGTGGTTATAAACTTTTTTACTCTGAACATATCTTAATGTCACCTCAAGTCTTATGCTTGTAAAATGTCTCGTCTAATGTTTTTCTACTTTTTTTCTTGTTTTCCTCCTCTTAAAACTGAAATGAATAAATAAATAAATTAATAAATAATAAATAAAATGCCAGGTCGTACTTGACAGCAATGAAGATTACATGGCATATTAAATACTTACGACTGGTAATTTGGGATATTCTTCTATGTAAAAAAAGCTAATATCTCTTAAAAAGTTGCTCGAAAATTGGATTCAGTAGAAAGATCCGAAATTTTTTTTATACAGGATTCCATTTATTACCTGAATGATGAGAAAAAATTATCGTTCTCCTTGAATGTAATTATTTTTTAAGTAAATGTTTTAATGAACAACGAACTTTTTCTACTACCCAATACTATTTTTAAAGTTTGTGCAAGAGTTTGATTATTTTGAGCAAATGGTCAGCGGTTAAATTATGCAAAAAATAGGGTTCTATTTTTTTTGTTTTGAAAAACACGTTTTTGTGATTCCTTACATTTAGGGAGAGTTTTTTCTTTTTTGTGATGAGACCTGGATAATTTTTTGAAACCTACGAGAAAATTTCTGTCGTTTTTTGATATTTTTTCTATTCGACAGTGAAATTGTTAATTTAGCTGTGTTTAAAATAAATAGAAGAAATGACATAAGATAATTATATGATCGGAAGCTTGAGTAGCCTAGTGGATAGAGCAATAGTTTCTGGCGTGTGAGGTCCCTGGTACGAATCCAGGTTCGAACGAGGGTCCGCGCACCAAGCTTTGAGTTCACATAGCTCTGATTCGGTACCTGATTTAAATCAGGAGTAAAGTGAGTCGTGGAACTAATAACTCCAGACTCGTATTCACAATGATTGAAAAATTATAATGAAGCTCTCTACCAGTTTCAACTCCTAGACCCGTACGAGGGTACTTTGCTTTTGAATCTATAATATTAAGTAAAATAAACATAAATAAATACTTCTCTGCAGGGTATTAATTTTCCACTGATGCTTTTATTTTCTAAGAAATAGTTTAAATTGTTTTACATATAACGATGGATTGTGATTGTTTTTCATAAATCCATTAATTCCAACAGCATACTCTACAAACAATCTAATTTAATTGCAGATGTTGTACCTACTATAAAACACAGAGCCAAGTATACATAGTATTTATTTATTCACGACTTAATTCATTTACTTGTCAGCATTACTTGTGTACATGTACTCCTTTTGAGATTTTCTGTGTAACTAAATACAAGTTATTAATATCTACATCGTCTGCTATAACTTTTAAGCATAATATCTTCTATAATTCTCATCTTAATTTTCTAAAGTACTTTTTGTATACCTTAAATTTGAAGACCAGAGTAAGATGCGAGTAAGTGAAAAATAGCAAACAACTATAGGCTTGATGTTTGTGTAAAATGCATCTTCTTATGCTATGAAAAACAAAACCAAAACCAGTTGAAGAAGTCGAACTATATGACAAAAATGTTTTGATAATTGATTTTATTTCGACTAGGCCTTAATCATATCTAAAGAAATTTCAATCGAAATTTCAATAAAATGCTAAAACAATGTGGCAAATAGGCGAAACTTTGTTCACTGTCCACTGTTAAACTGCTCAAAATGAACTTTTTTTTCCTGGACAAAATAAGCATCTGTGAACAAATTACCAAAAATATTTCATTAGTTTGACTATAAAGGACTGCACGGGCTTAAATTTAGAAAAAAAAAAAAAATTTTGACGATTTGGAAAACATTTTTTTGATTGAAAAAATGCAAAAAAAAAACTGGATAACCAATGTTCAAAAGTATCCCAAATTTTTTTCAATCGCTTTAGGGTTCTAAATTTAGGCCAGTGCAGTCCTTTATATTCAAAACTAATGAAATATTTTTGGTAGTTTGCTCACAGATGCTTATTTTGTCCAGGAATTTACGAGGCGCAATTTGCTTTTTTTTTTTGGCGGTGCTGCGGGGATCCATTGGGGGCGGTCGCCATTTTGTTTTCTAATAATTTTTCCAATGAAAATGTTAACTTTAAACTTCAACAAAGATGTGTGTAAAACTTCAAATCGATATCTTGAATAGTTTTTTTTTTGGTAGCTGTTTAAAAAAAAGTTCATTTTGAGCAGTTTAACAGTGGACTAACCACTTAAAGCAGTGTCATAAGCCTGGTCATAAAGCGATGTTTCAAATAAAAAATTATTTTCTCCCAAGTGTAACAAGATTTAAGTTGGGGCTAATATATTCGTTAAGATATTAGCGAATATGAATACCTACTCGTATATTAGTCACACCTCTGAACAATATTCATGCTATGATTATGCTTGGGAAAAAATTATTTTAAATTAATCACACAAACGAAGTGGAGTAATAAACAGATCGTATCTAGATACTGCATTTTTCCAGTGATACCTATTAATAATTTTCTTACAGACTATTGATTTTGTGCCTTCGAAGTGGCTTCCAATTTATAAACGAATTTATAAACGAATTGATTTCCACGCAGAAAACTTACATATTTGACTTGATTTAACAGGAAATTCAAACATCTGTCTAAAAAGTTCAATATGCTTAGCTAAAAAAACACTCCGTGTTGAAAGCCAAAGTCAAATGAATAAGAAAAGTCCAATGAATTGAACTCGATTCGGATCATCTCATTCTCATTCTTCTCACAACAGCGGTCTTCACGAAATTTCATTAGTTCTTTGAAATGAAATGAATTGAAATGGAGGAAAATCAGTTTTTGTGGGCTTTTGTTCAGCATTGCCGATAGCTCTTGTCGTCTTTCGCATTACGCCCTACGGTTTATTCAATGAACATTCGCCATCGGGCCTGGGACATTGACAAATGAACTTATGCTTTCCATCAGCGCGGCAACAAGCTGACAGAATCGGCGACAAGTGAAAAGTTGAAAAAAAAATTAAATCAATTCGAAAAGCGATCAAGTATATCTGGTATGAGAAATCAAGGTCTGATTTAAAGTTTCGCATTAAGGGGTCTATTGCGATTGTCGCAAAATAGTCGATATACGATGCTTATCGACTATCGTTCGTCGATTGTGAAGTCTGGTATTGTGAATGTCGATTGTGATCGATAAGTGTCGATTTGACAAACGCTTCTCATCGATGGTATTTTACATGGACGACGACTGACGATCACAAACGCGTCTGTTAAAAAATGTAAGTAATTTATAGTCTGTTTGCATTAGTTATTTTAAAATTTATTTTTAAGAGGAGTAAACTACTAAGAAATCGTAGGCAATTTGAAAGGTTCGTAAATTTAATGCAGGAGAATGCCGACATTGCAAGAGGTCGGCAAAAACACATGCAAAGCGGAGATGGGAAGCATTTGCCCAAGAATTGAATAGTTTGGGGCCTCTTGTTCGCGGGTGGGATAAATGGATTATGGTTAGTTACAGCAAAAACACTTATTTAATAATTTAGAGTTTATGTGCTATTTAGGTTTGGACTGATATGAAATTTAAAATTAAAAAGAAAATGATTGACAATAAAGCAGAATTGAATGCAACTGGTGGTGGACCTAATAGGTTGCATACTTTTAGTAATATAGAAGAAGCTGTGATTAGTTTGTTGGAAACAGTCTCGTCAGTAAATCCACCTGAGCAAGAATTTGGTTTATCACATACTGATGAACATGGAGATTGTGAGTTAAATAAGGAAAATGAAGTGTCCGTAATTCAACAGAGTAAAATTCGTGAGGAAAAGCCAGGAAAAAATACAAAAGAAAAAAATGATGTCTGGATAGAAATGTTAGAGAAGAAAACGCAAGCCCAACAGGAATTTTATGAAGTAACACAAAATGTAATGAAAGACATAAAAAAAAGTCTGAAAGGTAATAATAAATGTTCCAGGATGAGAACACGAACCAATAAGTGAAAAAGATAGAGCATACATACAATTCTTCATCTAATTCTAGTGGATTGGACGTATCTCTTAATTTCCTTCTAGCTCTACATAACTCCAGTAAATTATCGGAATCGGAACTATCCTCTTCATCAAAAAACAGCTCGACAGAACTCATATTTCTAATAAAAATGTTTGTTTCTTGCAATATTATACACTTGCTCAGGCGTTATTTTTTAATGAGCCACAAATTATTAAAAAAAAACACACCCTTTTCCTTCAACCAAACGAATAAAAATATAAACTCCACATTCGATATATTTACGCTGTCAACAAGTGCCAAGTACAATTCACAAGCTCTTATATCTAAATTCACAATAATACACATATTTGTCGATTGCACTTACACAATAAAATTTTATCGTTTCGAACGAGAGTAGTCGATTGGTCATCCAATCGACAATCGCGATACCAAACCAAATTTTATCGTTTCGAACGATAGCAGTCGATTGGTCATCCAATCGACAATCGCAATAGACCCCTAAGTGTGTTGAAGATTTTATTCATTTTATACCACGAATAATACAAGTGACATGACCTTACTGTTGTTAGAAAGGCTGTTCTTTTGATCCATGAGCTCTATCAATGAGTTATGGTCTGAGCAATCCAGTATCTCATAAGTATCAGAATAATTTATACCGATGTAATAAGATGTACCGAAAGAATTACAAAGATTTCAATAGCAGTTGAGTTGATATAAAGTACACCTTTAATTTAAAACTGAAAGACAAAAAATGAGTAAGCGTGCTACGATTGGTCGGGAGCATAAAATAAATAAGCCACCGTTGATTTGCGTTTGAATTTTTCATTTTCCCTCAAACATGACAATTTGAAAGCAACATAACGTAAAGCTTTTTAGACAGACATAAGTTTGTATTGAATAAAAAAGATAGGAACAGGAGGAGGATGCCATTGCCTTAGCAGTTTGATTCAAAAGTTTCAATTCTATTATAAATTGTAAAGGTAATTGCACAACAAAATATTTCAAACAAATTTCGAGTTGATTAAAAAACTTTATTTCAGTAAAGCATAAAACAGAATACTGACAATCCCAGACAATATGCAATACTTTTCATAGCTTCGTAGTCAAAAATCATTTCCAAGTATCAGCTAATGCACCAACATTTTCACAACGTCAGACAACTTGCCACTGAATCACGATTAGTTTCGGAAAACATTTTTGTCGTTTTTGTGGCCAAACGACAAACTTTGAACTAAAGGAACGAAAAATAATGTTTTTTTCTTCCTTAAATTCGAATTTCGAAAATACGAAAACTTTCTTCTTATTGTAAGGTAGAAATTTCCAACTACGAGCAGACGGATTTAAAATTTATATGAATTTTCTTTAAAAAAAAAAACCAGGTATTGCATCCATAATATGTAATTAGTGGTTGGATGTGAAGAACCTGCAATCAAAACATATACTGGCAGCTTGTGTTTTTTTCTGTAAAATTAAAATCGACAATGATGATGTGAAAACGTAAAATAAAAGTAGCATCGCTCGTTTTGTTTTGTAATCCTTTACTTTGTAAGAATAAATAATTAATGTTTTGGTAAAATCTAAAACATTAATATAGATATTTTTTGATTATATGATTGCTGTTTTTTGAATGGTTAGAGTGATTAGATGTTTTTTTTCGTTATTTTTGGTATAACGTTGATTTGCGAGAAAAGTGGAATATCGTAGTAAAACTAGATTACCGTTGATTAGCATTGCTTCTGCTGAGTTTCCTTAATGTTTAAGCATCAAACTGCATAATTTTGCAGGTATAGGTAACAATCTAAAAGAAACAGTAGTGTGAAGCTGAAAAAATGAACAATTTTCAAATTTATTCTGTTGTTAGATTATATGTTCATTGTTTTTCTTCTGATCGTTTCAAAAGATATTTTTAAAAGTTTTAACTAGATCATACTCCTACTGTAAAATAATCCCCATTGCACGCATCAATGACTTATATACTTTTTCTTCTTTATAGAATTCTGTAATGAGCTAGAACAAGTATATTGTACTCTTTGCCTCCAAGAGCTGCACAAAAGATTTAAATTCTTTTTTGTCTTAGATTTCCTAATTGTATATTAGAATAATTTCTTTTTCAGCTATAATGACCTGCGCCACGATAATTTCGAAGGCTGCAGCTACACAAAATTTCTACTAAATTTTTAAATATAATACAATAGTTTTGTTTTACTACCAACGTTATCCACATCGTTTCCGCCTTTTTATCTAAAAATATAATTAATTTAGAAAAAAACTCTAGCACATCAGAACTGCTAGAAAACTGATTTCCGAAGAAATTGTCTTTAAGTGATCAAAAAATGTGGAAAGACGTAATTCACTTTTTTGTAGTATCATATCAACCATTTCTTACCCAAAGCAACAAAAACTATTTCTCGACTATTACATAGATGATGAAAATATTCAGTGCTGGCAACACTTTTGCAACGAAGCAACAATAAGTATACCACAACAAAGTCACGCTAAAATCAACCTATCATTTAAATTTCGTTTGGATCCGAAGATTTCATCAAAAGCTTCAGCGATTAAACGTTGTTTGAAGCTTCCATTTCAAAACGCCCAAAAATTTCAAAACTCGAAAATTTAAACATTGGTTCCTTATTTTTATTGTAAATGCTATGCATATGAATGTATGTATAATGGAAGCATCTGAAAATTTCTGGTGCTGGAAACCCTGAGTTAAGAGCAAAGCCCAAAATATGCCAAATCTGTTTCACGTTAAGTTAAACCCACCCTGTGAATTTTCGATTGAATGACTGCGCTGGAAGCTATAGGGTTGAAAAGGATTTAAGGGCTACCACCTTCAAATTTTCGAAAACTCAATATTTGTTGACAATTGTCATTGCAGGATTATTCCCATTTGCAAATTTAATGATAACATCGCTTAGCATAAAAATGCCAACTATTATAATTACAAAAATTACCATAGCCGGCGGCCCTTTCATGATTTTTCTACGAAGTTCCTACAGAATTTGGCTTATAATAAGGTCCGTCGACTTCATGAATTTCATTTTGACATCATGACTGGATCGGAAGTTATAGGGAAAAAAGCTTTATTTTGCTGAGCAAATTCACAAGATTTTTATTTGACAACAAATTTCATAGCTGGCAGGTGTGTACCAATTTTTCAACCAAATTCCTACCAAATGTAGCTTAGAGTAAAGTTCAGATACTGTATGAATTTCGTTAGAAATTGAAGATGGCACCACTGCCACAAGGTTTCAAATTCGCATTCCACACTTCCGTTAAACCTGATCTTAGTTGATTTCAGCATGTTCTGTAAATTTCATAATGATCGGCTTATCCGGTCGTTAGTTCTCGCAAACAGAATTTTCGAGTGCTGAAAATGAAGGCTATTTGGTGAGGGGTTGCCGTTCATGTGTAACTTGGAATTTAAAAAATTTTAAATTTACATGGTAGACAAAAGCTAACATTTATCAATAATTTGAATTTTTTCGCCAAAATGCAATACCTTTTCAGGAGGATCGTTGATTTGAAGGATTTTTTTCACAAACCTGCCTTAGCTATAGGGTTGCCTGCACAGTCTTTTTGGGTATTGCTTTGGTTAATACCAATATGCTCTGAAAATTTCATGACGATCCAATGTTTCTGTCAAAAGCTATGACAAATCGAAATTTGAAATAAAATCGTTGCCTACTTTTAGGCACTCAGCGCACATATAGGGTTAATAGCTTTCAATTATTTATCATAGGCAAGCAGAAAATACAGCTGGCTTTCATTTTCAGTACCTACTTCTATCAAAAATGTACTCCGCATAGAAATATACTGCCCTAATAAGCGCAAAAGCTATATCTCAAAAAAAATCGAAATCTTGATTTTTATAACATTAAAAAGCTTAAAACAATACGCATCTAATGAACTAAATCTTTTAATGGTATCTTATTTAAAACATATATAAAACACATTAAGAAAGTTTTTTAAATCTAAGTACCCGATGCATCCAAGAGCGGAAGACCACGCACCGAGAAAAGTGGAGTAAGCAGAATCCTCTACTAGCTCTAAATGAACCCAGTTCCTCGTCGCCTATCTCAATTTGACCTAAAATCACTAAGGGAATCAGAAGTTTATCTATATTACTACTTTTACAAAACTTCAATTATCTCGAAACTCGTTTTCATTGAGATACCGCTTTTGCGTTTAGTAGGGCAGTATAGGCGTACCTGAAAAAACACTAAAATGCCCACCGTCACCAAAGGATTAAATATATCGCAATTTTAATAAGCCGCTGCACTAGTTCTTAAATACATCTGTGTCCTCTGAAAATTTCATTTCAATTCATTCTAGAGATTAACTCCCTTAATCTTTTTGCCGATATATATATATATATATATATATATATATATATATATATATATATATATATATATATATATATATATATATATATATATATATATATATATATATATATATATATATATATATATATATATATACATGATCAAAAAAATTCAGTGACTATTTCCCGGGAACGTGCCATCCGATTAAACTGAAACTTTCAGGATACATTTGTGTATATGCAAGATAAGTCCAGGTCTCACCAAATCTTAATTATCGGCGCCAGCGGCCGTTTTAGTGATATTTTAGATATGCCTATTATCCTATAAAAAAATGGTTTTCAAAAAAGTTTATTATCCGAAATAAATTTTGAACGTGCTCTTAAAAAAGATTTGATATGATTTTGGATATTTTTAATGATCTAGGAAATTTGAAAACTTTTGTGGGTGGTAGCCCTAAATTTCTTTGTATCCCCATAACTTCCAATGTAGTCGTCGGATAAATGCGAAATTCACAGAGTAGGTTGACTTCAACGCGAAGCAACGGTGCTAGTAAAGGGTTGCCAGCACGAGGCGTTTTTGTCATTTTCGTACCAACAAATGCTTAAGTGGCTAATGGTAGAATACTATCAAAGTCTGCACAAATCCTCTACAGTTCTTCGGACGTTAGTGTTTCTAGCGGATCTGACGCTTATTTAAGTAAACTTCACGGAAAGGTTATTTACAATAAGGATTGGGTGACAATTGCATATTTTCTCGATTTGGATCAATATTACTTTCTTAAAGGTAAGTCAACAGTATTCAATTTAATATCATTCATAGATACTGTTACTACCGCTATTGCACAGCAAAAATAAGAGGATGTTATGTCTACGAAACCATTAAATAGTTTTTTTTCAAAGCTGGTTGGCTCTGGTGTCTCGGGTCTACTTCATTTCAAGTTTTCCCCTTGCCTATGGAGACGTTGCTTGCTTCAAAACTGCTAATTCTTGTTTTTTTCCTCCTTTTTCATCCACGTCTGGTATTTCCCAAGGTTCTGCTCTTGGTCACTTTTCCTATTTTTTATAAAGATTCTTCCTTTCTTTATTCTTCCAATCCCCTTTTATATGCTAATACAAGAGAGGGTGATAAAAATAATGGATGACAGCTACCAGTTGCTGAATCTTTCTCTTACACCCTGCGTGGCTATGAATTGTATATTAACCTTTACACAAGTGTGACGGTGATGTACGATAAGAACTGAGTGTTTTTTTGTTTTGTTGAAAAGCTCTAATAACTGCGTAAAGATTTTTTTCATCGAAAAAATTAATAAGAATAAAATTGGAATTGTTTTTGCGGGATGATAAAAATTGAAAAAAAAATTATTTACATAGAAAATTTTATTTGACAAAGTGGTTTCGAAAGTATGCACTGATTCTCATCAGACACCAGCACACAGTGCATACTTGACTGATGTGACCACTTGCTGTTGGAAATCATTAATTTTTATTTATGCTAGTTGCGACAAATTTTAACATCTCCGACTTATATCCATCCATGAGAATCAGTGCATACTTTCGAAACCACTTTGTCAAATAAAATTTTATTTTAGTAAATAAAATTTTTTTCAATTTTAATCATCCCGCAAAAACAATTCCAATTTGATTCGGCTTCGGAGGCTTATTCCGCAAAACGATCGAGTTTGTCGAATCAATATTCTCTGCTTTGATAAGCTTTAGAGACGATATACGTTGTCAATGCTAATTTATAGACAAGAAGGGAACCATGATCACAAACAATAACCTTTACAATGAAAATAGCCAAAAATAATTACAACAGCTCACTTATTAACGACACCATCATAAGTGATTTGAAAATTGATTTGATATAGAAGTAAAGCATGGAATAATTTGTGGTTTCAAAAATTTTATAAAAGTTTAATATGACGGGTAGTGTGAAAACTATCCATAAAGGTGGATAGCCGAGAAAGATTACAGCACAGGAAGATGCCCTTATTATACGAAAAATTTAAATAGACCCATTTGTATCAGCAGATCTTGTTGAATGTTACTGATAGGACCATTAGAAATCGAATTGGTGAAGCCAAACTTTTTGCAAGACGTCCGGCGATATTCAGAGTAAACCGAAAAGCGAGAATTAAATTCACAAAAAAATATCACAAGGGCACGACTACAGTGGAAAACAGTTTTATTCTTAAATGAATCAAAATTTAATTTGCTTCAGTCTGGTGGAATGACAAGTGTCAGTTCCTACTGGAACAAGGTATTAATTCTGAGACACAGAAGAGGCTTTCTAATGGTTTCGGGATTTTTTTTTTTTGCAGGACCTGGACCCATTGTGAGAATCGAAGGGAACACAAAAAAAATCTTCGAAAGTTACTTATTGCCATATGCAGCAGAGGATATAGCAGTTTGTTGGATGTTTCCGCAGGATCGCGATCCAAAATATTCTTCAACATTGGTACGTGATTTGATCAGAGAAGAGCAAGTTGACGTTCTGGATTGGGTTGTGTGATCACCTGGCCTATATCCAATAGAAAATCATCGGGATGTAACCAAGAGACAATTGAGAGGTTAGAGGCTCTCCAACCGCAGACAGTTATTTACAACAATACAATCAGAGTGGTTAAAGATTAAAAAAAAACATTGAGAACCTGTCATTTTTTTGTGAGATATTTTAACCCATAATGATGTTTTTTTTTTATTTTTGCCAAACAATATTCATATAACTCTAACCACTGCAATATTCGGAACTCAGTCCAATATTATTTTATTGTTACATAGAACAATTTAAGAATATTGATGTAAATGAATTTTATTGATGTATTTTTCTTAAAAACTACCTTTATATAGATATAGTCAAAATGAAGTTAAGTTTTGATAACCTTGGAATGGAAAAATTTTCGCAAACAAGTAACAATATTGAAATAGTTAGCAGCTTTTAGTTTTACTAGTATATATTATTCAGGTTCATTAAAGTGATAGAAAACCAAACAAATGCACAAGTTTTACCATCAGTGCATATCGTAACATAAATTACGCAAAACCGGCATCAAATTACCAAAAAGAATTATTTTCCAGATAGTTAAGTTTCTCTATCATCTCGATTGGAGACAGTAGAGCGGAAATCTTAATTTCACGTACATATGTATGTGTCCTTGTAGCCAGAATCCGGGTCAGCATTGGAATGTTCCAAAAGGATAGCGCAAGTCAATTTCTTGATTTGATTATGCATTTAAATGTGTTTGTACAGTTATGTTGTCCTGTTGCCCCCATATAAAGCACTAAAACTTTGCACATACCATTCGTTCCGTTCCGTCCTCTAACACTGAAACGACACGATAGTCGCTGTTCATTTGAATAAATTCTAATTGAATGGACTGAAAGTAAACATACCAGAAAATGAAAGTTTCTTGGAAGTTTTAGTGGTTTTAGCTGTAAAGTAATGAAAATGTTAGCCCTCGTCTTTAGACTCGGTTTGATAGGTGTTGAGAAAACTTTTGTTTTCCGAAAATTTACTGTTGTTTGGATTGTCTTTTAAGGAAGTTTCGGAATTGTATTTGAATGGATGTTTTGAAAAAAAAGTTCAAAATCTGTTGCTGCTGAATTTTAAAGAGATGTAGATTAAGCGCTTTCAATTATTGGATAAGGTTTAAACAAAATGAAAGCAGCAACGGTAGAAACATGTTTAATCCTACTGCTAGTCTAAAAGAATTAGTAATCAAATTTCGGTTGCTAATGAAAACTTCTAATCTGAAATTAAATATTCAAATATAATTTTTTTTTATCAAATATGGAATAAGAATAAATGTTGTTCTAATTTTGCAAATTTCAGCTTTGAATTGAAAGGTTTTCATATTATTGTATTTTTTTTTTCAGGTGAACAGCATCAAGGTAAGACTTCAACAGCAAATCGCTCAAAGCAAAATCAAATTCGGATTATAGGCTTGCATATTTTCACACTATTTAGTCGTCACAAATGCCTAAGGTGGAATATATCTGAGTTGGAAAATTTTGTAGACATGTTTCAAATAATTTCAAATACATACATTTAATTAAAATGCGCTCGTTTTAAAATGTTAAGCTATGCTTAAGGACTCAGACAAGGACTTTAGAATATTTTATGCAGCTACTTATGCAGCCTAGAAGCAAAGTAAAATAACTCCCAAGCTGAATTGGAAACCATTCAAGATCTTCGTTTTTGGTATCAATAATTGAATTGAAAGTTGGGCTCCATTGAGACGAGTTTTTTCTCAGTAAATTATGAATTGCAGTTCATATTTGCAATTATATACCCATACGTCATTTCATCTTGAATTTATATTTCGTGGATTGGAAATGTTTGAATTATCAAAAGCGAATAGTTATGAGGAAAACCTAAAACTAACTGTTCGTTTGCTTGCTCAATTCCTGTTGAAATACCTCTAGCTTTTGTTTGGTTTATAAATTAGTTGACCATGCTGATAATAAATAATACGAGGGTTGATCAATAAGTAATGATAATGAATATAAACCTAGGTGATTAAACTTAAAAGATATATTTATTTTTCAACATCGTCTCAACAAGTTAATATATTTAGTCCATCATTTTTCTAAACCCAAGCTACCCTTAAAAAAAAATTATTTATTTTGACTCTCCCAAAATGCCTCAAAAGCGGCCATCGCTCCGCTATTATCTTCAAATTTCTTACCCCGAAGGTGTTGTTTGAGCCGAGGAAAGAAGCTAAAGTCACTGGGAGCTAGATCTGGTGAACATGGTGGGTGTTCAAGCAGTTCGAGTCCTGCTTCTTTAATTGCATCCATCGCAACTGCAGCCTTGTGAGTCGGTGCGTTATCTTGGTGAAACAGAACTTCGGCTCGCAGTTGGCCGCGTCTTTTTTCCTTCATTGCCTTTCATAATCTTCTTGTTTTTTTCTGCGTAGTAAAAGCCTAATATAGTGGCTCCCTTTTCCAAATATTGAACCATAATAATTCCTTCCGCGTCCCAAAAAACTCATGACAAAACCTTTCCTGCCGAACTCGACACTTTGATTTTTTTCGGCGTCGGTGAAGAGGAATGCTTCCACGTCGTCGGTTGCATTTTGGTTTCTGGATCAAAATGATGAATGTAGGTCTCGTCCATGATCACGAAACGTGACAAAAAATTATCCTGATCTGTCTAGAACTTTTCGAGATTCATCCTTGAAATATCAACTCGTTTCTCCTTATGCTCGTCCGTTAACATAGTTGAACACTACCATATGAGATACCTGTGACCTCAGCTACATGCCTGATGGTCACTTTTCGATCTGCCAACACGACATTTTCGACTTTTTTAACGTTGTCTTCAGTGAGGGATGTGGTTGGACGTCCTTCGTGGTGTTCAGCTTCAGTGGATGTTCACCCCACCTTAAACTCCTTGGCCCAGTGTGGAATGGTGGAATAGGGAGGAGTAGAGTCCCCTAATGTTTCCACCATGTCGCCGTGTATGTCTCTGGAGGACAATTTTTTCAAACAGATCTACTTAATGAGAGCTCTAATTTCGTTTTTTTTTTCCATTTTGATGTTCTCTCTTTGACTGTTGGTATTCAAATGAATGTACCTCCTTGGAATCGTGACCTTTTTACATTCTTTTTTTGTACTGACTTAGTGAGTATATGGGGTAGTAAAAAAATTTTTTTTTTTTAATTTTATGCGAACTGGAAATAACTGATTATCATTACTTATTGATCAACCCTCGTATATTGACATCTAGAACTAGAACTTTCTCCCAGAAGTACATATCTCAACACAATATGAAAATTTAGAGTTTCATTGTGACATTACTCTGACCCAATTGGCGAACCGAAGCTATTTCTCGTGTTAGATAAAGGCAAAAAAAATGCACTGAGTGTCATCTTTATTGGAAAAGTTGGTAAATTAAAATCAGATAACGATAGTGAAGACGATATTGACGAATAATATTAAAAGAAAGACCATATCCATTGTCTTAAAATCTTCTGTCTTCAAGTGATATAATATTGAAGTAATTCTGTCTTAGATTACAATTAGGTAAAATTATAATGTGTTTGTTTTTCTGCATAAGAAAACAATAAATTTTGGTTGCAATATTTCAATTATATCAATTTTCGTTTTGGAATACTCGTGTAAGATTGTGCATGCCTACACCTGATTATATTAAACCAGCCAGAGTATTTAAATTAAGTATACAATTTCGTAGATTATTGAAGCTCCTGGAATTGTGTTTTCGATATAATGAAGCTCCTGGAATTGTGTAACACAAAACATAAGCCTATGTAAAGCTGCTTCAATTTTATTTCAATAAGTGATAGTGTAATTATGAGTGTAACTTACAGCTAAGCATTTTTGGATAGCTCGTTTACATTAGAATGGTTAGTAAATTATATACGTGCTTTTGAATTGAGCGCATTCCTCTACGTATGTACGTATACAAATTAATGCAGCTCGAGAGCTATTGCGTTAATTTAGTGCTATTATCACACTCACGGTTGGATTTAAGTTTAATTATTGATTTTTTTCTAAAGTCCTCTAATTTTTTCGTACCTCTTACCATGCTTTCTTACACTCTCGAGACGTTTTTTACACCTTCTGAAATTTTTCCATGAATTTCCCTGGCTCCCAGAATTTTTTTTACAGTCTTCTGATTTTTCCTAGAACTTTCTGATTTTTTCTTGACTTTGATTACTTTTCCTAAAGGCCTCTGATTTATTCTTAGCTCCTATGATGTTTTCCTGGACACTCGTTATTCTATCTCCGTTTTTTGAACTTTTGCTAAGCTGTCATGATATTTTTCTAGACTTCTAGGTATTCTGCTTGAGTCTTTTGATTTTTTCGAAGATTCTATGGTTTTATCTTAGATAAAATATAAAAGTATCCAAATTTTTTCTTGACTGTTCTGATTTGTTATAGAGCAGGTGGTTAGAAGTTTGCTTTAGCAAGAAGTGTAATTTCATTGATCCAGGGGATCATAGCACAGTTGGTGATATCCATGGTGAGCACTTGATTTCTTATCTAAAATGCTTATAATTTGTTTGTTGATTTGTTTTCATATATTCGATTTTGAAAAGAATGCAAAGTGCTACAACTAGATAGTAGTGTCGTTTAAAAATACGCGACAAAACGATATAAAAATCGTAAAATATAATTATTTTATTGAAAAATTAAAACATTTTCGATGAAATCGATTAAATATTGCACCTGATTCAGCATTTGATAAAAAAGAATCGATGTATAATCATAATTCATAACGATCGATTAAAAGCTTTATGTTGCCGAGATGTTTTTTTAATGTAAAAAATCGATTTGAAGACACTTTTATATTTCAAATAGTTCTTAATTTCTCATTTTGTTTTTATCTTGTCAGACGGATTCGGAACAGTGCTGCCACTTTGGATACCTTCGTATCATTTTGGATACGAATCGAATTTAAAAAATCTGGATGATACTATGATACGTTGTCCCCAAAATGGATACTTTTCTCAATTTTAATTTACCTGCGCAAAAACGTGTGTTCATAACAATCACTTTTTTCAATTTCCATTACATTATATTTCAAATAGAAAAGTTTGATTGCACAATTTTATCATACTGTTATATAAATGGAAGTAGCAGGATTTTCTTTCGAAACGTTCTATTCAAAATGGGTATAAGCATGATGTGACTCAAGAAACGGACAAGAAAGATAGTAGCTCAGGAACTATCAAAAATGTACAATAATTTATAATACATAATAATTTATAATGTACAATAATTTATGTAGAGCTGAGTAGGTGAATTCTTCTAACCCTCAAAACACATAGGCCACTGCTGAAACATTGTTTATTCTAATATTGAATGCGTTTCCCGTCTTACCTAAGAGTTATGCAGCAGTCTTTGAGGAATTTCGAATGATTCCGTTGCAAAATTGCAAAATCCTTTCCAAAATCTTAAGCAGGACAAATTTAAGACTTATTGGCCGATAGTCCTTGGGCTTAACATTAAAAACTTTCCCTGTTTTATGGAACATACGATAAGCGCAGGCAAGCGT
Organism: Nemotelus pantherinus; assembly: GCA_963978885.1. NCBI lineage: Eukaryota > Metazoa > Arthropoda > Insecta > Diptera > Stratiomyidae > Nemotelus > Nemotelus pantherinus. The sequence goes on from OZ022265.1 coordinate 108,719,304, forward strand.
TATAAATCTCTCTGAGCCATTTTAGCGATACTTCCATGGTCTGCTGGATATCAGCAGCAAGGACGCCATCAGGGGCCGGAAATTTAAACGGCTCAAACGAGTTAATTGCCCTCCTCAGTTGAGAATGAGATATTCTGAGTGACGATGTTGAGCTCCTAGATTGCTGTATTTGTGCGTCCAAAAGAAGGTTTAGAGTACCTGCGCTCGAGCTAGTCTAGCTCTCAGGGTTCATGATGCACCACATAGTCTTCGGTGTCGTGCTTAAAACCTCACGAAGGTGATTTGCCTTGCTGATACTCTTTGCCTTGCGTACGGCATATTTAAAAGCCCTCAGCTTCGTTTTATACAGCGACCAGTCATTCGATTTTTCGAGCTATTGAAATCCTTCCTACACTCTCTTCGCTGAGTGCTGATCTCCATGATCTCCGGCCAGCCACGTTGAACGATATGAACCTATTATCGGAGAATGAACACTCTTGTAAAACCCTCCAGTCACGGAGAAGATGCAAGTGCCGCCCACTTCCCAAGGTAACGTCAAGAACCTCTTTACGGCTTGAGTAAAAGAAGGTCGGTTCGCTGCTAGTATTGGCGATAAAAAGGTGGTGGGCAATGAAGAAATCAAAAAGTTCCTCATCTCGGCCATTTGAGTAAGAGCTACCCTCTACCTCATTATGAGCATTAGAATCAGCCCTCAGAAAAAAAAGGTTCACCAATTTTCATGGCTTTAGCCACAACACCCTTGACAATGTCGCATAGATGGCTAATGACATGATCATATGCCATGTAGTAGGAAGCAAACCAGCATGTTATCCTGCAACAGCCATGTTATCCTTGTCACAGAAATTGTATGGTAAAAGGACGTTAGTGGTTTTCTTGACAACAATACAGACACGTGGCTTGTGTAAGCCGTCGGGTACTATCACAAACCGGTTGTTGGCAACCCATGGTTGTTGGATTCGGATTAGCTCTTCCTCTGTCCTAGACAAGCGGAGAAGCAGGGCAGCTGACGCTGCTTTGGTATGGTGTGGAGATCTGCAGTACCTTCCCCATCATTCATTGTTGATAAGGGTTAGGTCGAGGTCCTCCCCCTCGGACATAGAAGCTCCCCAAGCCCATTCCTCTGCGTCCAGAGTCATGAGGTCCAGGCAGCTACCCAACTCGGAGGTAGTCCCGACGCTGACCCCATCGGCATAGAGGATTCTGCATCCGATTCTTCCTCAAACGTTGCCTTCAGACAGGCGACAGTCCCCTCTTCAAGTAGTTTCTCGGTCATTTGAGTAACCTATTTTGAGTCAGGCTTTAAATTTATCGGATCGTTGGCCTGTCCCTTCAACAGATCCGTAGAGCCAATTTCTCGACTCCGTATCTGATAACGCCCTTACAGGGCATCTAAAACTAGCATTGCTTCTTCATTTATAATGAAAAGGGCCTTTCTTCCGTCGATTATCTACTATTAACAGAAAATTTGAAACAAAAATATTTTTAGATTCTGCCGAGTTTTATGCATTTGATTTGTTAAAAGCTGAATGTGATTTTTTGATTAAGATTTTGATATTTTTTAAAAATAAATTTTCGATTTCACAATATGCTGTGGCATAAATCGCCGATTTATGTTAAATGTCGAAAATGACATTTTATATTTCCGACAAAAATGGCTGTACAGAGCCATGCAGAGCTATTATACCAAGGTATCAATTTGATACGCATTGCTAAAATTGTGGATACGATGGATACGTTTTTCTTACTAATTTTGTAGAATTTGGATACGATATGAAAGCTCTGAAGCGGCAGCACTGATTCGGAATAGGTAAACCAAGTGAAATACGACAAATTGCTTCCTTTATAATATAATTATTGTTTCGGCTATTCTGTTTATCCAATATTTCATATATTTTATTTATACAGTCATTTGTGTTGAACATGTTTTAAATGTGAATATCATAATGAATATGAAATGTTTATGTATTTATTTATTTATTGAATAATTCAGGGAATAAAGTTCCATTACATTAGACTAACAATAGATTAATGAATCATAGTTCTATGCCTTAAAATTAGCTTAATTCTATGCCTTATGTGATATCCAAGCTACAATGGAAATAGTGTTTAAAAGTTTACATTAAAAAAATGCACATTATATCTTCGTTGCGGCCTTGCGGGCTAAATTATCATTGGAAATATCGGCTAGACAAGATTTATTATTATCAAGCCTTTTCAGCCTCTCAATGGGTGAATGCATTTGATAATTAACCCTATAGGTTTGTAGCATAAATATGTTATTGCACCTCGTGGTTCTAGAAGAAACTCTTAGCAAAAATTCACAAGAGAGAGGAGAGGGTAGATCGAGACTACCATGAACAATATTGAATAAACAAGTTGCGTCAAAACATATACGTCTATCTGCTAGAGATTTGATGTGTAAGAAATCCATTATATGGCGATAATTCAATTGATTGTGACCTACGTACCTCAGAAGCTTATTCCGAGCTTCCGAATGGACTCCGTAAGAAGTATTCCAGAGGACACAGGCATAATCGAGTTTACTTCTAACGATGTATGTATATAATATTTTCAATGCGTTTACGTAAAAAAATTCGCTGGTACTTTTAACTACAAAACAAATCATTTTGCGCGATCCACCTGCAATATTTCTCATGTGGTTTATAAAATTCAAAGATGGGTCAAAGTGATGCCTAAATTTTTTACGGAATCAACGACTCTTATGGGGCTATTGTCTACCATGTACAGATGATTAAAATTGTACGTTGTCCTATTGAAAACCATTAGCTGACATTTAGAAGCATTTAAGTCGAGACAATTATGAACACAATAATTAAATAAATTATCCAAGTTGGATTGTAATACCGAGATATCTGTCATTGACGTGATAGAATAAAAGATTTTACGGTCGTCAGCGAATAAGAGATACTGAATATGTCATTTATGAATATGAGCAAGAGTTGCGGACCCAAATGTGACCATTGAGAAACACCAGATGTGGGGGTAAATATGGTAAGTAAAAGTGACCATCAAAATTTACTATAAAACATCTATTAAGAATGTAATAGTTTCCCATCAATACCGATTAGTTTAAGTTTCTTCTGCAATACATTGAAGTTGATTCGGTCAAATGCCTTGATGAATTCCGTCTATATGGTATGAACCTGTTGTGGCGATGCAAAGGACTGGGAAATAAAATTGTGATAAGTAATGAGATTAGTAGTTGTTGATTTCCCAGCACAGAAACTTTGCTGGTTATCTATAATAATAGCCCGGGAGCCAGCAACAGTAAAAGTATGCCGATTTCATCGTCAATGAAAGTATATCAGGGTCTCTAATTTGTTTGTGCTTATCACAAAAACTGACCACTTACGAGTACATCGCACCTCGAGACCTTTTGTTGTCAGAAGCGTTGACAACATGTAATAAACAATACGTAAAAAAACTCGTATCATCGCCATTGATACTTTGAGGGGCTACCAATTGACATCAGAGGATGTCAAGAAAACGACCGCTTACATTTATTTGGCGGGACAATCAACCACTTACAAGCGCGCAAACGTGCAACATTTGTTTCAAAAATCTACTTTTTTCATCGTTGCTCGAATTCTACATGTTTACAGACGACCATATTGCGCATGTAAAAATATTGTGCTTACAAACCTACTTTAAGCGATCATCAAAGTCGCCGCTGTAAGAGTCCGCGCGCGGATTTTTTTCTGACAAAATGCCATGTTTTGTGAAGTAGAGCATTACTTCAATCATAAATTTATACACGAAAACAAAATTTTTGAAAATGAGTATAAAATTGATAAAAAAGTAGATATTTACTAAATTTATTCGTGACTTAATAACATTTTCATATACTAATTTTCATCGCTTTCATCGGAAGAATCTGGATCGTACTCGGAATCTCTAAGGTCCGGCAGACAGAAAACTCGCGTTTTCTACCGCTGGCGGATAAAATATTGTGTGCACCTTGAATATTTTACTATTATTGTAATTGCTATTGTGTACCTGGCAAAGTTTCGCCATCTAGATTGTTTTCTTCACCTTCTTTCTTGAGTACAATGTCTTCGACGATGTTTGGCAACTGTTCGCCCTGAAACCATTTGAAGTTAAATTTGTCTCCGTTTGTTTACCATCCACAGTCCTCTGGTACTAGATCCGTGATGTTTTCTGTGTAGGAGTTGCTCCACATTTTTCCGATATAAGCGGACCTTAGGGTCTGAACGATTTCCAATTTGCATGAAGGAAGGCTCGATCCATCGAAGTTTTTAGCATTGATGTTGAGTGTTTGCTCGTTTTCTTTGCATTTGTAGGCCTCTAAAAACGTTTTTACTCGCTTCTTATTAACTTCCGTTGTTTTTTCGTACCGTACGAATGACAAACATATTTCTCTACAATCGACAATATCGCCGCTAAGTCGCAATCGGGGTACTTTGACTTATCTGAAAAAGCTCTCAAGTACTTTTCGCTGCTCTGCAAAATATTTAATGGTTTCACTTTCCCTTTTCTGTACAAAGCAGGATTAAAGTCACATCCTGTGAAGGCATGAAACGCTGGAAGTGCCAAACATAGCTCTGGACCTAATTTCGCGTACATTTCAGTTACGTTGATGAACCTTTAATTATTTTTTTACGCCAACGTGAAACCAGATTTTAACGTTCTCGCAGACGCGTTGCATGTTACCGAGCATTATAACCAAAATATCGGTATCTGGGAATCGAATGACGATGTTAGATTTGTCCTTGATTTTACACGCGTGAAAAATGATTTTTGTGTCAGATTCCTCGTGTAATGTACACGACAAGCGCGTGTGAGACCATCCAAATATATATTCTCAGCACGTGCGCGCATTTGAACGTTCAAACTGCAAGTGAGTGACTCTTGTAGCGGCGACTTTGATGATCGCTTAAAGTAGGTTTGTCCCCCGAATCGATTGTAAGCACAGTATTTTTACATGTGCAACATGATCCTCTGTAACCATGTCCAATTTGAGCAACGATGAAATAAGTCAATTTTTGAAACTTTTTTGCACGTTTGCGCGCTTGTAAGTGGTTGATTGTAGTGGTAGTTTTTCGACAACGTCTGATGTCAATTGACAACTCCTCAAAACATAAACGACGATTATATGAGGTATTTTTTCTATTGTTTATTACATATTGTTGATGCTCTCAGTAAACGTTGTCCCGCTAACTGGTTGTAAGTGGTCGATTTTCGTTTCTAACTAGACCTTATTGAGGATAATTACATACTTTGATCGGCGATAAAATGAGTTGTCAAAATATGTTGCTGGCTCCCGGACTATAAGGGGCCTGATAAGAGGTCTTAGATAGTCCGTAATAAGGCTTTCAAATATTTTCGGCATAACTGATAAAATAAAAATGAGACGATGATTACTTACATCAGATTTGTCCTCAGACTTGAATAACGGAATTACATGCGAGGTCTTCCAAATTTTGGGAAAAGATCCCAGGGGAAATGAATGATTGAAGATATATAGTAGATGGGCTAGAAGTCATTCTGCGCATTTCTGAGCAAATATTGGTGGCAAACCGTCAGGCCCCCCACATTTACTTACATCAACAGATAGTTGCTTCTTCAAGAGCAAAAAAGAGCTTAAAATATGGCAATTAAGATTAAGATTTTAGCCCCATTCTGTGCGCTAGGTGCCTTAAATAAGATTAGAAAAATTTGGAAATTTGTGAATTACGATAATTTTTGAGCTTATGAAATTTAAAGGACATATTGATGTTACAATGTTGTATACTCTAGTAATTTCTTTATGAACGTGCTGGCAACTCTGCAGCTTCGGTAGGCATTAAAAGTGAAAACCTTCAAATCATCGACTCCCCTGAAAAATCTTCGTCTTTTCCAAGAAAAACCAACTCATCTAGAAGCCTTTGTTTACACAACCAATGCAAAACTTTTCAAATTTCTCACCGGACAAGAACAGTAACACCTCTCCAATTTACCTATATTTTAAGTATCAGAAACTTCTGTTCACGGGAACTCACGACCCAATAATCAGATACATCTCAAATTCACAGAATGTTTTGGTTTTAAGTAGCACCAGGTCTGATAGAAGTGATTTGTAAATGTGTGCAACTTACAAAATTGGCAAACAGCTTGAATACCAGTCAACATGGTTTCAAAAGTGCAAAAAGTTTCTTTTTTATATGAGTATAGCATATGTTACGAGTTGAAATGTAGAATCCTTTTTCAAAAGAATTTTCATGAAACTTGTCACCCACAGCCGATATAATTCAACGAAATTCAACGAAGATATATACATGTCACTCCCAGACAGAATTCCATCTTGAATCTCTCACTTTTAAAATGATTATCTTTTCATATGCGTCAGCACTTAAACTAAAAACAGTGTCACATAACACCTGCAGCTAGTGGTTTCATGGTTGAACGACCATTCAACTTATTTTAGCTCGGATTTTTCATTCTATGCCAGCGCTACCATGCAACGGCACGTATACCTTTCAGTTCAAGCTCATTCCCCCCTGCTTTCAGAATTTACCGAGTCACCTTGAATCGTATAAAATTGTCGACTATGTGCGTTCTAACGTTTCAACATAAATTTTGTTGCCGAGCCCGTTTTCTGTTTCAGGAAGATAAAGCAAATAATTTACGTTAATGAGCCTTTTAATGAGTTCCTGTCCCTATCAACTCAGAATCGTGTCAAGTCCGAAATGCTAACACGAAAGCTTCGGATAAGTGTAATGTGATATGTTCCCGGTTGTAGTCCTGGTATACCACGTAAGCAACGAGAGAGAGAGAGATTGCATCAGATCAGGACTTTGTATAACCCGGGAGTTTTTTTTATGAAACCGGATCCGAGCTCCTTACGGTCCTGTTCTACAATCTGTTTGAAAATATCTGAGGTAAATGTTATTAAAATCAGCAAAGGTTAAATTCTAGCTTTGAAAGTATTTTCTAAAGCGTCGAGGTGTGTCGGAATCTTTACAGACTGCTTGCTATCTGCCACATGGCGAGGTTCAGAGGACTTGACATTGCATTCTCGCCACCTATAAAAATTTACTGCAGCTCTGCTTTCACTCATAGGGTTAAAAAATACTGTTTGTGTGAAAATCTAGTAGGAAATATTTTGTGTTAGTCTGTAAGAAGTGACGCCAATCTGTGAGTACGGGATATACGTTTATATTCCCTAGCAAACGTAATTACATTTTGTTCCATAGAAATTCTTCATGATCTCGGTATATTTGACTTGTACTTGTTAAGTTTAAGCTTCAGACAGCTGAGCATTCTAAGCATGGCTGCAATAATATCTAGAGGGGAGAAATGATTTGCTATAAATGAAAAGGAGATCATACACATAAATCTTTGGGAAGATTTAACGAAAAGAGTTTTGGATTAATTTTGAGATACATGAACATTCTCTTTAGTGTATGTATTTCCATGATATTCTTGAAATATTTTGTTAGCAGGAAGCTTATGATTTATTTTTTCAAGGTCATTCAGACCTGGATTTATTTTGAGCTATGGCTTATCAGAACTTACGGGTCAAATCACAGTTAGAATTTAATACCTAGTCTGATACAAATATTTAAGTTCAATTCAGTATCGTTATGTGAAAACTCTCTTTATTGAGTAAGTATAAAAATAAATCAAATTTTTCCAAATAGTTTCTTAATTTTGCTCTGCTCATCTCTAAAATATTTTCATATTTATTCGAGAACCCGGAAATATTTCCAGTTTCTAAGGAACGTCAACTTGTAATTGCAACAAACGAAGGAAACTTGAGATTTTTGCTTGTTGGATGAGTTTTCAGGGTATTATATTTTTCCTGAAAACAAACATTATTTATATAATTCTGGTAGCTATCTAACATTTTTCTGCGATTCAGACTCGGATCCATAGATATACATACATACATATGTATGTTTATGCATAGATGCATTAATAATTTTGCTAAGTGGCTAAACATTTTTCTGCATAACGAAACACATTCAAATAATAAGATGATAGCAGAAACGCGTTTCATAGCCCAGGTTTCAATGAAACTTGTTTATTTCGTAGGTAGCTGCTCTTTATTTCCAGGTAGTTAATGAATCATCGTATCTTTCGTCAACGAGATTGATCAGCAATCAGAAGTAAGTTTCCACGACAGCCATTCTGTGAAATTTGAATATAAAGTCGAAACACAAGTTTGAAAATTAAGCTGGTGAGAAGTTTGGCAGAGCAGCGCGTGCAAAGAGTCCTTGAAAAGATATTTGATGAATCTAAATTAATTTGAAAGAGGTCTGAACCTATTAAAATCTTAAATCAAAACAAAGCAGAATTATTAGAATTACTGAAACATATGAAGAGTTTGAAAAATAATGCGCAACTTGATTTCTTTCTCGTACTTTCTACCATCAGATCTCTAGACATTGATTGCTTTTTTTACTAATGTTCGAAGAACATTAGTATGAAAATCATCACTTTTTTCATATTTCTATATAGAATAAATGTATATATATATATATATATATATATATATATATATATATATATATATATATATATATATATATATATATGTATATACATATATATGTTAGTATATACATATATATGTATGTATATACATATATATGTATGTATATACAATACATATATATACATATAAATGTATACATAATCAAAAAAATTCAGGAAAAAAATCTCAGGAACGCGCCCTCCGATTGAACTGAAATTTTCAGGATACATTGGTGTATATGCAGAATAGTGCCAAATCTCACAAAAAGTAAATAATCTTTGACACTTTTGCGCCGGCGGCCATTTAAGTGATATTTGAAATGTACCAATTATTCTGTGAACAAATAACTTTTGGAAAAATAAAGTTTATGGAATGAATTTCGAACGTGTTCTTAATGTGAATATAATGATATTTTTGAAATTTTTAATCCTATGTGTGCGCTAGGCGCCTAATATCTTATTATATTAAAATATTTATCTTGAAAAATTATAAAGAAAAAAATGTTTTTTGTCCTACGAATTCTGATTCAGTTACCAGATTTTCATGAAATTGACACAGTAGGTGAACCTTACTCTAAATTTAGTTTGAACGATTCGGTTGGTACTGCCAGCTATGGTAATTTTGGTGTCTTGGGTTTTGAACTTTGACTCAGGAAAGTAAAGCTTTCTGCCCTATAATTTCCAGTGCAGTCATGTAATCAACACGAATTTCGTACTATAAATGGAACTTAATATAGACATTATTCAGAAGGAATCTGGTTGCTAGCTATTGCAAGTTTTGTATTTATTTGCAATATCTTTATTAAGGGATTTTATCGTAAAATTTTAAAACGGTTATAATCTTGTAGTGACAGTAAATAACAAATATTTAGTCTTCGGAAATTTGAAAACTTTCGCGATTGGTAGCCCTAAATATCTTTGTATTCCTATAATCGTCAACGCAGTCATCGGATCCAAACGAAATTCGCAGGGTTAGTTGATTTGAATGTGAAGCAGGTGAGATATATTTTTGGCTTTGATGCTAGCAAAGGTTTGTCAGCGCAAGGCGTTTTTTGCTATTTTTGTTTCTATAAATGTTTACATTAAGTATTCATATAGTGAACATTTACAATGAAAATAAAACCAATAAACCAATGTTTAAGTTTTCTGAGTTCTAGAAATTTTTCGGTCCCAAACATCTTTCGTCTTTTGATGTCAAACATCTTTCTATCCCTCTAGCTTTCGACGAAGTAATCGGATAAAATTGCGATCGATAGAGTTATTTGATTTTGATGTGAGGCAATTGTGGGAGACTTTTAGTTGCAGTGCTGGTAAAGTGTTGCAAGCACTAAGCATTTTCTTTGTTTATGTTATGTTATGCTGCTTTCAAAATTTTGCAGTGTTTGGTTTTCCTGAATCTTGAAATGTATGCAAGTGGTAGTCCTGAATTCCTCTCCACCCTATGAGTTTAGCCCTAACCAGACATAAGTCTGCAAACATAAACATCTGTCAAAAACAACCGGTTTTAGAGCAAAAAAAGGCACTTTTTGGCATACGCAAACACGAGTGAACATAAGTGCCCATACAGCGCATAAGCGAACGTATGTCAAGTCGTATCTCATCACCACTTTACGTACGGACAGCTCATAGCAACAATTGAGCAAAAGATTGCTTAATGAGCATGCCACTTTTCTGGCTGTTCGGAAAGTTATGTTTGGGTGCAACATATGCTTTGCGTGGTTTACCTCGTACGTACGCAGACTCATCACTGGTTGGACCAAAGTGATTTTGTACTCGAAACAGGTTGGAGCACGTGTGGTAGAATATGCACTCAAAATCTGCACGATTCTTCTATTGTTCATCGAACATTAGTATTTCTAGCGGTTCAGATGCGCTTGAGTTTTTTTTCATGATTCGGGTGTTCGAAGAAAAAAATGGTTAAACTCGACTTGATGCACCACACAGCAGTTACATGAATTCCACCGATAGATGTCTCGCTAGTATGTTTGTGTTTTTGTGGTTGTGTGTTTGCTTTTGGGGTTTCTGGTGTTTGTTTGTTTTGCTTAATTGTATTTTCTTTTTGAGCATTTTTTTTGCATAATTTTGTGTGTTTTTCTTCAATATTCGACCCCTGCTACCACCTGTTTGCCCTCTGGTGGTAGAATTTTCCGGCTGTGTTGGATCAAGTCGAGTTTACCTAAAAAATTTATACTGAAGCCAATTCAGAATCAAATTCTTTTAAAACTTCGATACCATTTTTGAAAAAAAAGACACGTACGCAGACGTGAAGAGCCGTAAACAGCTTAAGCTTTGAATCTCCCAAGAATTCTTCAGGGAAAACTTCTGCTGAGTATGATTTAAATTGTATTTGTATCTTTGTTTTTATCGAAACTGTACAGACACGAATTATTATAAATACTAAAAAAATTTGCAATACTAAAGTAATCACTTTGAGGTAAAAGTTACCTTAAAAATTCATTCATTTGAGCTTTACAAAATTCATACTTATGCTTCTAGGTCTTCTTATTCCAATTCGAACATCTATGACGTGCTTCGCATACATATAGGAAAAGTGACCAGTTGCGTCGGCAGGTAATCTTTGAATTTCAAGTTTATCATGTGTCTGTCTCAAGGTCGTCGTTCTATTTGGCACTATGAGAATGCTGTTAATATGCATGTTGATCAGCAAATGCGAGGTGTTTCCCTAAAAATTAAATGTTCTCTTTCAACTGATTCATTACAGGCTGCCTCCACTAGCAATTTCCCATGGTATGCCATTTGAAATTGCTAGTGGATGCGGCCTTTGGCATGCCATCTTTGATGGTAGGCAATATGGAATCCCACTTGCTTGGCCATCTGCCTGGCCATATTTTGACAGTTCTTCATATTCAAAATGGCGTTGAACCGTGGTCATGCTCCGTTTCTTATAAGAAAATGTAGGAATTCTGAATTTACAGGGATTTTAAGATCTCGTTGAGTAATAAAAATAGTTAGCAGAATATGGAATGGTGGGAAATTGCGAAAAAGTAGAGTTATGATGCGGAAATTCTGAATAATAAAATTAAATACTTGTTATTTTTAAACAGATATAATATGAATTTTGAAGGAAGGGTAACTAAATGGAACTACCTAAAGATGATCGGCGGATGTTTTTAATGACTTCTACCCCATCCGCCTTCATACCCAAGCAAATCATATAATAGTTTCACTTTCATCTGAAATTTCACCCGCTTATCAAAAAAGAGATTAGCCTACATGCGGAGTTTTCATCAACAGCAGAATTTCTTCGCACTCCACTTTAAATAACTTTTTAAGAGCATTCAAAGCACAGATGAAACACACGTCCTCACCGTTCAGAGGCATTTTCGGAATGATATGGCATGCCGTGAAATTGCCCACGCATCAGATGGCATACCATAAATTGACAGTCGCTGCCATCGGATATGGTACGGTAAATTGCTAATCGAGTCCCGGTGTTAAAATAATTGAAATTTAGAGAAGCTTCAATATAAGGGGATGTTGGAAAATCGTTGAGCGATAACTGGTTTTATGTTAGGCAGGGGCGATTTTGGCATTTTCCAAGTGATTGAGCTTTCACGTTTGCTGTAAAATCTGTTGCATTGAATCTTGCTGCAGCTTCACCCCAACAGTCGAGGATGTTCAAAATCGCAGCGATCGAAATGACCAAAAATTTTCCAAAGTTTATCTAACTAAAGATTTTTCCCTAGATTGCAATAATCTCCATAAACTTGGTGTTTGTCAACATGTAGCTCTTCAAACATTTCCAGGAATTCACGTGTCTCAGAATGTGATTGTTTTAATGGTGGTAAGACCTGGACGTTGCGTCCTTCTTTCAAAATGTTATTTTGTTGATTGATCCTGGTCAATTCGTTCTTGAGCTTGATGAGAAAACTGCTATTAACATTTTTGGCTCTACCTTTAATTTCAACGATATTTTTGAAGTTGTTAAAGAGCATAGACTTGGTACTCTGTTCTTTACCGTTGATATTGGCCGTTCTGCACTGATTGGTATGACTTTTCAATAGTTTCGAGATCCATTTAGTACTGCTTATATCTATTACATTAGGTGCGTTTTTTCGCACCTTGTGAAGAACAGATTAAGGTAAGGTTGCAATAAAAACGATCCGGAGCAGAAAAGTTTTTGTATTCGAAAATCTTGCTGCTTTTGCTGAGCTTTGTTTTAGGTTAGTTGTAAAGCTAGAATGACGCATAGAAAACTCTTGAATGAAATCTTATCTAGGTTTTAATTGAAATCAGACATGAAACTTGCATATGAAATAATCTACAATGTAATGCACCTTAGAACATTTGAAAACAGTCTGCACAACAGTCTGCAAGTAAAATAATTGACAATTAAGCTGTGCTTTGCAAATTCATTCAATTCAAACTGCCGGTTTCACAATAGTCACCAGAAGTGATAAGAACCATTAAGAACTCTCCTACTGTTATCAACACACTCTACATGTAAGTCTATGAGCAACTGCTCCCGAGCTAAATTCCTGCCTCACTGACATTTCAGCAACAGCGGTTGTTGTTATTTTCAATCAAATTGCCCAGATCTGATCTGCCCATGAGAGCAAAAAACTCACTTATTATTGTTTTTTTTCATATCATTTGGCAATTGATTGGTTTGCATGGAAATATAATGCCAAAAATTTTGTTGTTTTTTTAGGATATAGTTAAGTGGAAGTTTCATTGCCACTTTACTTCTTTTGTTTTTTTTTATGAAAAAAAAATTAAAATATTCTTTATCAGATATTAGAACGTCGAAAACACAAAACAGTTCTGTAGCAGTTTGAATCACTTTCACATCAACTTCCGTATTATTGTCATAAGAAATAATGTTTTTCCAAAAATGTCCAAAATTTTATGTAAATCAGTTTTCAAAATGTTGTTTGCCAAATATGGTAAATAATTAGCTTTGCCTTTAATATCGGTTTCATTATCATGGTTATGCGCTGCAGCCAAGTCTTTCGAAGAAAAACTTAATTCTATAAATACACAGCTCAGGGAAATCAATAACACTGCAAGTGTTGATTCGTCGTCACTAGGTGTTGAGCTAATGTTCGCAGAGGTGAAAGATATGTTGCACAATGCTAGTATAAGTCAAAACAAAAATCATGTGACTAGAGTGCAATCTAAGGACACATCCACTTCCCCAATGAAACAAAATGCCATACAACACAGGCTCAGTCTGTCAGCACCACCAGTTCCTCAGACCGAAAATTTGATTTTCAACTTCGGTACTCTCTGGACAAAATCGAAAAAATTAAGAACGTAAATGCGGCTCAAGCTAAAACAAATTGTCATGTTAAATCAAAATCAGAATCACCTCTAAGGTACGAGCTGTTTTTTGTAAAATGAGCTCCCTACTCTGCCGATGAAAACTGGATGCAGAAATTCTTAGAAAATCAAATGTTGATCAAAGACTGCAAAGTTGCAATTTTACAAGGGCGAGTAAAAGGCAAAAAGTTGTTCAGGTGCTTTAAAGTGGCGATTCCAGCAAAATATGCATGGCTATTCACGAGCTTCAATGGATCAGTCGAAGATCAAGTCTGGTGAGGGACATCATTCAGCAGCTGGAAACCCAAGGCTAGTCGTAAGAAACACATTTCCTGTAATTCTAGATTAAGTAAAGATAAAAAATGTAATAATGCCTCCTTCCAAAACGATTCCCATCCTTATTCCCCAATACGAGCTACCAAGAATTTAGCATTCAAACCCTCAAAGCTAGATACCTTGACAACTGCGCCGCAAAAAGAAGTTATTTCGAGCAACCATATTCAAATGGTCCCCGTGCAGGCAGATATGAGTGCCGACCAGTCGCCCAGCGCGGAGTCGATCAATTCTCTGACCAGTCCTCAAATAACCGTTCGTCCTAGCATGCCCACCAGCGCAGCAACAAATTCTCCATACAAAAAATTTTTTCAGGAAATGAAAAAGAAAATTTCGGCAAAAAAGAATGTCGGGGTTAAAAACAATAAAAATTGTGAAACTGCACATAGCGGCCAAAATGATACCAATAAAGCTAGGAAAGACTCTCTGCATGAAAATCCTACTCCAGCCTAGTTATCACCTTCTCCATATACAAATTTCATCGGTGGTGAAGATCAAATACCATCCACAACCACCTTAGCTACAAAGTTTCCATCACAACCTGCATCCAGTTTTTTAGACCCGTTAGTGCCTCCACATGTGAAAGCTACCATTACATCAAGTGCTGATTTAGAAAATAGGTACCTACTTTCTCGGCTAAGGGATGGTAAAATATACGACAATGTTCGTCTTTTCCTGGCTTATATACACAAAGCCAGCGACTGCGCATGTTTTGAGGGTAAAACTAAAACCCATTTGAAAATTATGATCCAGCAAGAGGGTCTACCAATCGACTTTGATACCCTTCATCTTATCTTTACTCGGTACCACGAACAACTTGGAGTATCCGCAGACCAAGTCAAAAGTGACCTAAAACTATACGCTTCACATGTCTCCTCAAAATATATTTCTCAGCTTCAGAAAGCAAGGGAAGATTTCAATAGGTATCGATCCTAACAGAAAACAATCTAAACATGGCCTCAAACTTTTTTACCACAATTGCGGTGGTATGAGAGGCAAACTAAATCAACTCTTCCTTGACGCCAAATCTTGCAAATTTAATGTGCTTACCTTTTCCGAAACCTGGTTAAACCACTCTCATTTAAACGAGGAAATATTCGACGGTTGCTGGACCATATACAGAAATGACCGTAATTATATCCATACTGGACAAACCAGAGGTGGTGGTGTACTCATTGCCGCTCATAACTCCCTCTCAAGTGAAATAGTCGAGACCGAACCACAATATCAGTTTGAACACAAATTTATTCGAATTTCTTGGTCCAAAGGTTTCTTGTACATTGGTACTTTCTACGTCCCGCCTAATTCAGACGATACCGTTTACAATGACATATGCGAAACCATATCTTCTCTGGTCTCATCACTTAATGATAATGATAAGATTATAATACTAGGAGATTTCAACCCTCCAAATTTAAAGTTCATGGAAGATGAAAACGACAACAACCTCCTTCCGTTCAATATCGTTGATTCATCTGATTTAAATCTTGTAAGTACATTTTACAGCAATGATTTGCAGCAAATCGCCCCGACTTCTAACCAAAATGGCAATTGGTTAGATCTAATTTTTACCAACAGTTACGACGATGTAGTAGCTAATTTGACAGTAGATGCAGAGCATCTTTTTTCCAATACTTTTCACCACTCTGCTTTTACAGTCGAGCTATCTATATCTGATTTGACAAACTCAAAATCATACAACAATTCAGTTGTATATGATTTTCGAAATGCTGACTATGAGAGCATTAATCACCATTTGAATAATATTGACTGGAATAGTTCTCTATTAACGTTGGAATTGAACGATGCTGTGTCTTTATTCTACCAGTTGATTTTTGATGCCGTTGAAAAATTCGTCCCGAAAATAAAGAAAAAAGATAAACTATCTGAGCCTTGGTTGGATAGAACTCTGAGGTGTTTACGAAATGAGAGAAACAAACTATATAAGATAATAAAAACCGACATCAATGCTAGCGAAGATATCAAGAGAAGATACAATGAACTAGCTAAAGAATTCTTAAGGAAGTCTCGCGAAGCATATGAATGTTATATTAATATAGTTGGGGAAAATATAGTCTTGGACCCCAAAAAATTTTTTGACTTCGTGAACACCAAGCGCAAAACTTCAGGCTATCCCACAGCAATGTATAAAAATGACTCACTTTCTTCTGACCCACTAAAAATATGTGACATGTTTGCCGACCATTTTCAAGAAGTTTTCTGTCCACCCGGTGGATTATGTAACATGTCGCTTGTCTCAACACCTCAGTTTGCTATCGCTGATGAAATATATTTAACTAGAGAGGATATTGTAAAAGCGATAAGGGAACTTGACATGAAAAAAGGCCCTGGACCAGATCTACTTCCTCCGAGCTTCATAATCAACAGTGCAGAAAATATCATCTCACCCCTGCTTATAATTTTCACCAAATCACTATCATGTGGTAGATTTCCTCAATTCTGGAAATCTTCTCATCTCACGCCAATTCATAAAAGTGGTGACAAGCGCTCGGTTAAAAATTATAGAGGCATTGCAATTTTGTCAGCTATACCTAAACTATTTGAAAAAATTGTTTGTGATAAACTCATTATAGCTATTGATCCTCTTCTTAACGAACAGCAACATGGGTTCAGAAAAGGCAGGTCAACTACCACCAACCTTTTGATATTTATCTCGGATGTACTTTGCAATATGGAGAAAGGGTGTCAGGTCGATGCCATATATACTGATTTCAGCAAAGCTTTTGACCGTGTTGACCATTATGTTTTGAAATATAAACTGCAAAAACTAGGCATTTCCGGAAACTTGCTAGGATGGCTGGATTGCTACCTTCGGAATCGAACACAACATGTAAAATTCCAAGGTTTTCTCTCAAAAATAATTACGGTCTCCTCGGGGGTACCTCAAGACAGCCACTTAGGTCCACTCCTGTTCAATATTTTTATTTCGGATCTTTCGGAAGTGTTATCCGATATTCCACACCTTTTTTGTGCGGACGATCTAAAATTATACCACACTATTCAATCGGAATCCGATTCAAACTTCCTTCAGTCAAAACTCTTATCGTTGGAGCGATGGTGTGACCGCAATAGACTTTTTCTTAACGTAGACAAATGCCATGCCATAAGCTTTTCCCGCAAGTCATGCTCTTTAAATTTTGATTACCGCCTTAGTAATCAGTTGCTGAAAAAAGTGGATAGTGTTGTAGATCTCGGAGTCGTTCTAGATAAAAAGCTGCGCTTCAATCTTCAGTACGACAAAGTTCTAGCAAGAGCCAGCAAGCAATTAGGATTCATTAAGAGACGTGCGAAAGAATTTAAGAACTTATGGGTCACAAAATCTCTTTACGTATCATTAGTTCGCCCAATATTGGAATATGGTTGCATCGTTTGGAATCCCATTTTCAACTGCCATAGCGATAGATTGGAATCCATCCAAAAGCAGTTTGTTATTTTTGCTTTGAGAGATATGTATAACCCACACGATTTTGAAAGTTTGCCATCTTATAATTACAGATTAAGCCTTTTAAACCTTGAGACACTTTCTTCGAGGAGAACGGTATTATGCTCTTGTTTCATTTTTGATGCAATTAGGGGCTTGATCAACGTTGAGTATCTCTCGAATAAAATCACTTTCAATAACCCTGTAAGACGTACTAGGTATACACGTATTCTCAATGAACATCAGCATCGGACTGTTTATGGAGACAGGGAGCCCATCAACAGATGCTGCAAAATATTTAACAATTTTTCCAACTACTATTCCTTATCTATTCCCAAGACAAGTTTCAAATATGCTCTATTCAAGGCTCTAAAATCTTAAAAAAACATTTTTCCTTACAAATTCTTCAAGTTGACTTCAAATATAAGTCTGGAATATGTACTTAAAATTATTTATGCTATTTTGTTATAGTTTAGTGTAAGAAAACTTATAATTAATTCAAATTGTAATTTGTTATTATTTTTATGTTATATGCCTTGTTTGGCTTGAAATAAATAAAATAAAATAAAATAAACATGTCTTTCTAAATAATTTCACTCTTACTTTTTATGTAGCCAAAGCTAACGAATTCTTTTTTTTACTCAAACCAATCCTCCCTCTGCCGCAACTAAGGGAACGATTTGGTGGTAACAGTTTTGCTAATGGTTACTCTTTCACTACGATGAGTCAAATACTTTAATTAGTTAAATTAGCATTACAACCAGTTTTTAAAAATTCTTATATATTTATCTATATATAGATATAGTACGTATAGTACGTAACATTTTCGGAAATATGAACGTATGCAAGGAGGATATCTTTTATCCTTTGGCGGTGCTGTGCATGTTAGAGAATTTTCGGCTACCTTTTATTTTTATAAAAATAAGGCCTAATATTTGATTCCGATAACGGTTCGTAATTTTTAAAACCGTTGTAGATATTGGGTGCCTGTTTTTATGTTCAGCTGTCACGTTTTTCGGCAATAGCATGCCGATGCGTAATTGTTGACTGGCTTGTTTCGAAAACACATAACTCCTCTTATACTTTCTTTGTGTTCAATCTCAAAGAATGAACTTTTCATAATATGTAAATGTTTGAGTCGTGAAATTTCCTTGAGAAGTGAATTCAAAAAAAAAAAAATGCTTCAAATCTATTGAATAATTTGGTTCCCGTATAAACCCACGTTGGGCGCTGAATTGTTTAAGCTTTGCCTGAAAGATTTTTACGTATAGTTAGATATAGCTCAATTTAATGTGATACTTTTTGCATCATTTAGATCATAACAACTTAAATACATAAAAAAAATGTGAAAAACAACCATAAGGTTTCAAATTGATTACATTTTTTGTTAAATTTTC
Source organism: Nemotelus pantherinus (assembly GCA_963978885.1). NCBI lineage: Eukaryota > Metazoa > Arthropoda > Insecta > Diptera > Stratiomyidae > Nemotelus > Nemotelus pantherinus. Next base: position 108,738,255 of record OZ022265.1, read on the forward strand.
AAACTTTTATGCATATTGTTACGCCATTAGCTTTTGTTATTTTACATTTTTGATATGTTTTTTGTTTGATTCAGTAGTGTTTTTTTTCAAATTTGTTGTGTTTAATATAACAGTAAAACGAATATAATACAAACAATATGATGCAGGACGATGACAAAAAACCGCGAAATGAAAAGAAAAAGTACAAATATCTCAGAAATTGACTTTGTTCAACACATAACTTTGTTTGTTAGTTGAGATACTGTTTGTTAATTTTGTTGATTCAGATAGTTATACTTCTTGGTGAAATATCTTAAAAGCAATTTTATTGTTTTCGTAAGATTTACAAATTTTTTCACAAAACTATAAAATCTAATACATAAAGCCAGCACATTATTGGTATTCTCTTTTTCAAGGCAAAATAAATATAGGTTGTTTCATTAAGTATAGAAAACATCAAAATGTCATTATAATCAGCCGTTTTTCGGAAAAGAGCTGATTGTTTTTAACAATGATAAACTCTACGATCCGATGATTATTGTTAGGGGAGGAAATTATATTTTTTAATTTTTTTAGTTGTTATTTTTTTTCAATATATACATTGGCATGAAGTAATTATATGCAATCACTCAGAAAAATGTCATTTAATAGAATCAAATTTAAATCAAAAGTTGAAATCACTTTGAAATAAAAAGCGAATCTTATTTGAATTCCACTTTATTATAAAAATTTTATTTTAAAATCAAAATTTTTCATCATTGAATTACAAAGAAACGTATTTGAAAATTTTTGAATCAAAATTGTTCAAATATGATTTGGCGCCATATAAGTTTTCTTTTTAATTCAATGATGAAAAATTTTGATTTGAAAAGAAAATTTTTATAATAAAGTGGAATTCAAATAAGATTCGTTTTTTATTTCAAAGTGATTTCAACTTTTGATTTAAAGTGATTCTAAAAAAGTGTTAAGTGGTGAAATTTTTCTGAGTGATGCTGTGGTGCAGCTTTTCAACTTTTTTCAATGAGCTTACAAAGCTATTAGTTGAACTACAAAAATCATAAATTGGGTTTCCACATAGAGCCCATTTATTAAAGTTTGGCCCTAATTTTTTTTTGTAGCAAATAGCTCATAGAGTAAAAAAATTAACTCACAGCCCAACTGCCAGAAAAATAGCCCAATACGAAACTCAATGCCGGCAAATGCTCTAAAAATTCATAAATGAACAAATAAACTGACCTTATTACTACAAAATGCCGAAAAACACACAAAACAAAAGTCAATTTTCCGAAATTGATGATACTGTCGTATGGATAAGTTCTAAATGTGGTAGTGAATCATTGAAACCTATTCTATAAGTTTCAAGTTTTTAAAATTTTGTGTCCGACAGGACCGGCAACACTTCATCAAACCGTCTATATTTTACTTGTTGCTTTTGGCACAAAAAAATCGTTAGATTGATTGTACACTTCTTGAAGGGTCTGGTCACTTTGGCCGCTTGGAAAATGCGGTTTTATGATAGTAAACAAAAATTTAAAAGGAAAAATAGATTTTTTTTTTTACTGAAGGTAGATAACGGTTTGAAGAATTCCTCCCGCACAAAGGGGCGGGGGCTGACTATGGCGCCATCGACATTTCCGTTAACTTGCATCTGAAAAAATATGAGTTTATTTGTGAGTAGTACAGTTACAACATAGCACAGCGACTTTTGCCCGACTATTTGGGAAATTTTAGTGAACCGAAGAAAAAAAGTATATTTTTCACCTAAATTTTACGACAAAAAACGTCAAGAAAAAAAAGCTAACCAAGTAATTAAAAAAATAATACGCTATGTTTTAGGCAATATTTCTAAAAGTAATGTGCAAAAATTTCAAAATCGGACAGATAGTTTACGAGATTTCGATGACCATGATATAGTTTCGAAATAAAAGCGTTAGAAATTAAGTGTGGAGTTATTCGGCTGACGATGCAGTTTTTCTTTCTAAGTCTGAGCCTTACTTTCAATCAGCGATTCCGATACATTTTTCCCTCAGCAGCACTTTGGTCATTCTGGGCCGTTTTTCAAGCGGATATGCGTGCTTGACGACCTTTTTTTGAGTTTTTTTTTCTGCTCGAAGTTTTGCGTTAGCGCAATTCTCTTCATCGGCTGCCATGCAGAAATCGTAGTAGCAATCTCCAAAAGTTAGAATCAGGATATTCATAATCAGCAAAATATTGTTATAGTCATCGTCGAAAATGTTGGTACACTAGCGATTTCGATAATATTCGCAAACCCAGGAACTAGTTTAAGGAGCAATTGAACAGATGTCGAGGTTGACGATTCCACTACTGTTTTGCTTGAAGACTCTTTCACTCCGTTCTAATAATTTATCTAAAGTGAAGTTCTCATAACAAGGTCAAATTAAATTTGGAATACTTAGAGGTAGAGTGATCTTTTGTGTATATCCATCTAAGCTGCCGGACATTTTTGATACTTCGCAACATCACCATGAGTCTTCTACCGCAAGGCAATTTTCATTCTGCGGCTTTTCAATGGTTGAGCTCCTGTGATTGAATGTTGCCCAAATGGCTTTCTTCACTTCATCTTTTGAATTGAAGAATCTTTGAATAGCGAGACACTAATAAACCATTAGCTCGTTGATCAGCTTATTCGTTAGCTTTCCTTTGCCATCAATACCTGTTTGTTCTTCTTTAATTTTACGAAGTTGTGTGGCCATTCTTTCTGCACATGATCTCTACATTCCGTTTTCATCACTTTTTCTTCTTATGTATTTTCATCAACAATCCTTTATGTGTCTTTGAATCTCCGTCTGCGATGAAATTCATATAAGGGACATTATAATTCTCTATAGACCTTGTAAATATTTCTAGTATGCAGTCGACTTCGATTTTGGCAGCGGACGCTTCATGATTGGCGAAACCTTTTTCTTTGTGAAATTCTTTCCACAGATCGAATTCATATTTATTGGAACACTTTTCACAATATTCATGACCTTTACAGTAAGAAGATTTGATCATCAAATCTATCACTTTCTCTGAGTAATATCCAATAATTGACGATACTCCGTAATCCGAAGTATAACTGCGTTTGTGCCACGTTTCATCACCAGATACAGTCAATTTGTTCTTCTTTTACAGTATTTTCCATGGGTATATTACATTCAGTCTCTGCAGTAATTTGGATCTTTTTGACTTTATCATTAAAAGAGTAGCGCATCGCTTTTGGTAGATCCATGATGTTGCAAAATTTATCATTCCCATTCTCATTATTTTCCAACATTTGCAATGCGAATGCGATTCACCTGTTTCTGTCATACGCCACGTGATTGATAAAAGCACTTGCTTCGATACAGGCTGATTCGCACAAATCATGAGAACTCACTAATTTGAAACCGAGTCCACGAATATATGATTCTGAGAAGTTAACGTCACCGTTGCATTAAACTCATTAAACTCGTTTCGCCGAAAATTCATATTTCTTTATATATATATATATATATATATATATATATATATATATATATATATATATATATATATATATATATATATATATATATATATATATATATATATATATATATATATATATATATATATATATATATATATATATATAGGGTAACATGGTCCCATACCGACCGGTGGTCCCATCCCGACCTCCACCTGTTTCTCAGTAATCGTACTTTCCATTTAAATGTCGGTATATGTATTTGAAAGCTCCTTCAATACCGACAATTTGGAGATATGACGCAGCTTTCTGACACATTTCATTTTGTGGTTATGTGACGTGTTGTGTTTTGGCGAGTGTAGAATTTAATTTGGCAGTGGACACAAAACTTTGACTTTGAGTGCTTTATTGTCTCTTGGAAAATCGGAAGGTAAGTTTTTTATATTCCTTATGGACTAGACTTTTAGAGGTGCTATAACATTTTGATCGCTTTTATTGTTATAAGAGAATAACAAGTCATTGTTTGTAAAATGTCATGGTGGTCCGAAACCGACCGCTTTGAGGTGGTCCGATACCGACCCCCCGTATTTTTACGCATAAAAATTTTTTTACTGTGTTTTTTGTGGTCAAACTTTGGTTCAATGTATTGAAATAGTAAACCCCCCCCCCCTTTTTTTTTCCTAGAAATGGGACGATCCTTCAAGCGGAAAACGGAAAAACGAGATCCGGCAATTCTGCGGCGCGCAGTTGCCGCAATGGCATTAGGAACTTCGCTACGTGCAGTTGCGCGTGAATTTGGAATTCCTCGGTCCACATTACTACTGCATCAAAAAAAAAACGTGATTACTCCCGAAGAAGGCACCGCAAGACCGACGGAAGTAAATGTCGAAGATTTGAAGATAGCGGAGAAAGGCTTTAAAACGGTAATTTTTTTTTAAATAAGTAGGTATAATAATTAAACTGGAGTAGAATTGTAATTAAAGCATAACGAAATTAGAATTTGACTGGAAAATTGTACTTTAAGACGACACGGAAGCTACTGTATATATTAGAATGGAAACTGAATGAGAGGAAAAAAGACGAAAAAAGAATGCCTTCCGAGTCGTCTTAAAGGCCCGTGCTCAAGATTTACCGTTGGCGGAGGGGATTTAAATTTCAAAAATATATTAAATGTAATTTCTGAAATAAAAGTCGTCAAACTTTTTAATTTTAAAAAAAAGGTCATCCAACTTTCCAATTCCGTTTATAAGGGAAAAAAAGTCGTCAAATAAAATTGAACGATGAGATTGAGAATTATTAGCGTTATGAGTGGGAAAAATTTTTTTCAATACCTACATGATTATCAGTCCGAAATTCTATAAAAAAATGTCAAATTGTGTTGCAATGGGGAGGGAAGGAGGTTAAACCCCCAACCCCCCGCCCTTGCGGACGGGCCAGGTACTTTTCATTACAATATATTGTGATCGTTGTTCAGTCTAAAAAATTATATTTCTTGGTCAAAATTTTATTTATATTTCACATTATTTGTTATAGGAATGACAAAAATATTATTATTTGCTATAAAAGTAGGTATATCACATAAATAAAAATGAGACAACTAATTTCTGGCTGTACTATCGGTTATGCAATCTTTAAAAACTTTTTTTTTTTAATCTCGTGTATGCTTTACTCTAATATTTTCATATTTTTTGGTTTTATAGATACTCAGCGAACAGCAAGAAAAGTGTCTGGAGCAGCATCTTCTTTATTTGTCTGCTATTTATTTTGGACTGAATTCAGTAGACGCACGATCATTGGCCTACCAGTACGCACTAACTTTGAAAGTTTCCTTTCCATCTTCGTGGGCTCGGGACGAAATGGCCGGATTAGAATGGTTTCGGGGTTTTATGTCTCGACACCCTCAATTATCTCTGAGGAAGCCTGAAGCGACCACCTTGGCCAGAGCCAGCGCCTTTAACTCAACGAACGTTGCTGCTTTTTTCAAAAATTACTTAGAAGTAATGGACGTCGTCAAAGTTGGACCAAACGATATTTGGAACGTCGACGAAACCGGAGTGTCCACAGTGCACAAAGCAGTCCGCGTAATCTCACGTCGTGGTCAAAAACGAGTTGGTCATATTACTTCAGGTGAGCGTGGAAACTTGGTGACACTCGTCCAAGCCGTGTCTGCGACTGGAATGCGCGCAACCCCCTTTTTCGTCTTTCCACGTGCCCGGTTCCGACCGCATTTTTTAAATGGTGGGCCTGTAGGTGCAAAAGGAGGAGCGAATCCCAGCGGGTGGATAACCGCAGAATTGTTCGTCGAATTTTTGAAAATGTTTCAGTCCTTCACTCGCTGCACCGTTGATCATCCGGTTGTCCTTCTCTTGGATAATCACGAATCGCATTGTTCTTTGGCAGCATTGCAATTTTGTCGCGACAATGGAATTCATGTTATTTCGTTTCCACCTCACTGTTCCCATCGCCTTCAGCCGCTTGACGTAGGAGTGTTTAAGCCTTTTAAAACTGCCATCAACAAGCAATTCGAGACATTTATGCGCATGCATCCAGGGCGCAATGTTCAAGTTTTCGATATCCCGGAGATGGTGTCGCGTGCGTTGGAGATTGGTGTCAACGAGTGCAATATAAAATCTGGATTTCGATCGACAGGAATTTGGCCAATCAATCCAGAAATTTTTCAAGAAGTGGATTTCCTGCCAAGCACGACAACGGATAGAGCAGATCCAAATGACACCCCAAATGCACTGGATGTTGAGAAAGAAATAGAAAACGATGGGGAAAATCAACAAGAAATCTCGTTGGAGACATTAACACCGCGCGAATCAACGTCTTCTTTGAACTCTACTTTACAGTCTCTCGCACCCGTCCCCAAAGCTCCGCCGCGAAGTCAAAAAAGGAAAGGTCGTCCACCCGGTCGGACTTCAATTTTGACTTCTGACCTTGAAATCAACCGAGCCATCAAAAAAGAAAATGCAAAAGAAGAAAAAATTAGAAAGGAAGAAGAAAAAAAGGAACGAAAAAAGAAAAATCAAAAAAAGGAGCAGAAAGGAAAAGAAGAAAAGAAAAAACAGCGAGGGAAAAAATTGCAAAAAAAACAAGAAGAAAAAAACAGTGACTTTCAATCGCGAAAAACATCTCGTGTACTGAGAACTCAGAATTACAATGAAGCACATGATGTTTCAGACAGTGACTAAAAGTTTGAATTAATGTAAAAATTATATTGTATTTCATGAATAAAGTCTTTAAATATTTGTGAATAAAATCCAAAATTTTCGAAAATTCTACTATTTTTCGGTATATTGTATTCTACAAACCAAGTCTCTAAATATTTGTTATTTAATCCAAAATTTTTCCGAACTCCATTATTTTGATACTTAGTTACACAAAAAATTCCAGTTTTGCCTTTTCCCTTGATTTGCAGCAAAAAAATATGGGGGGTCGGGTTCGGACCACGGGGAGGTCGGTTTGGGACCACCCATTTTGAGAACGGCAAATATGCATACTTTCACTTTGACCTCGTTACCTAAAAAATAAAGTACATAAGAACCTTGTCAAGCTGCTTAGAACTTAGAATAATGTTCCCACCAATAAATAAAAACGTGGTTTGTGAAAAAAATCAAGTTAAAGGACTTTTATTGCATCCGCCAATTAGGGGGTCGGTATGGGACCATGTTACCCTATATATATATATATATATATATACTATATATATATATATATATATATATATATATATCAGCAAAATGATTTTCCCAGATAATCTCTGGAGTGGCCGATCCGATTGAGCTGAAATTTTCGGAGGACGTAGATGTACACAGTAGGTAGGTCCATGATTTGCTAAAATTCAGATATCCTAAACTTTTTGGCGGAGGCGAGCGTTTTAGTGAACTTTGAGGTACTCTTATATTTCCAAGCAGTGTCAATTTTTGTTGAAAAAAAGTATAAGAAGTGAAAATTTATTATGTTATAAGCTTGTCTATGGTAAAGAATTGGAAATTTTAGGCCGTGTGTAGGTGCAACGTGCTTAAAAGTAGACAAGTATTTTTTTTCAAATTTTGATTTGTCATTACTTCTGACAAAAACATTGGATCATCGTGAAAATTGCAGAGCGTATTGAAGTTGACTAGGACTTAGCATATATTGGTTTTCAAGGTTGTGCGGGTAACCCTGTAGCTACGGCAGGCTCCTAAAAAAAATCCATCAAATCATTGACCCTCCTCAAAAATTTTTGACAAAAATTTCAAATCATTGATAAATTTTGATCTTTGTCCATCATGCCAAATTGAAATTTTTAAAATTCCGATTTGCACAAGAACGGCAACCCATTACCAAATTACCTCTATTTTCAGCACTCGAAAGTTCTGTTCACGAGAACTGACGACCGGATTATCCGATCATAATGAAATTAACAGGACATGTTGGCATTAGCTAGGACCAGGTCAGATAGAGGTGATTTTAAAATGCGGGCAACCCTGTAGCAGTGGTACCATCTTGAAAAATCACTGAGAAAAAAAACTGGTTTTTGGCCTATAATTTCCGCTTCGGCCATCAGATTTTCACAAAATTCACACAGTATTTGAATCTTACTTAAGATAACATTTGCTAAAAAGTTGGCTGAAAAATTATTGTAAAATAGAGTTGCCAGCTATGGTGATTTTTGTCTCCTAAATCTTGCAAATTTGCTCAGCAAAATAAAGCTTTTTTCCCTATAACTTCCGGTCCAGTCATGAAATCAAAACGAACTTCATGCAGTAAATGGACCTTAATGTGAAGTAAATGTCGTGGAAATTTCGTAAGAAAATCATGAAAGTGCTGCCAGCTATGACAAATTTTGTAATTTCTTTACTGAGCGATTTGTCATTAGATTTGCAAATGGGAATGATCCTGCAATGAAAATCAACAACAAATATTAACGATTTAAAAATTTGAAAAGTTTTGAGGGTGGTAGCCCTAAAATTCTTTTCACCCGTATAACTTCCAGCGCAGTGATTCAATCGAAACGAAATTTACTGGTTGAGTTTAACTTAACGTGAAGCAGATTTGGTATATATTTTGCTTTGCTGCTGACACAGGCTAACCAGCATTGGCCATTTTCGTAAATATTGCACCAACGGTTGCTTCAAATTACGTACTTATATGCAAAGTATTTGCACTAAAAATAAGAAAACAATTTTTTAATTTTCCGAGTTTTGAACATTTTTCGGATGGCAGCCTCAAGCAACGTTTAATCGCTGAAACTTTCGATGAAATCCTCCGATGAGAACGAAATTCAAAGGATAAGTTGATTTAAATATGAGCTTGTCATGGTAAACTTATTGCTGCTTCGTTTGAAAAGTGTTGCCAGCACTGAACATTTTCATCATTTGTGTTATAGTTGAGTTTTGTTGCTATGGATAAGGAATGGTTGATATGATTCTACAAAAAAAGTGTAGTACGTCTTTCCACATTTTTTTGTCATTCAATGACAATTTCTTCGAAAATTAGTTTTCTAGCGGTTCTGATGCGCTAGACTTTTTACACTTTACGACGTTACTAAAAAAGGTCTTTGTAATCGGTACATCCATCTCTTTCCGATTTTTCAATTTTTTCCTGACCGATTCGTACTAACCTCTTCCTGCACCATTTTGTATCGAGTCAACAGACAATGTCTTTTTTTTCGCATTCTTCGACCGACTCCGTTTAAGTTTCGATTCACAAAATTTCGGAACGTCGGTGTTTTTTCCATTTTTTTCGTGAAATTATTGTTCGGAATTATTGCTCGTGAAATACTGGCTGTACTCACGAAATTTGAAATAACGGGTTCGGCTTTATAGTATTCTTGTGCTAGGTTAGGTTAGGTTGTACTGGCTGGCACATGGCCACACATAGACCTACCGGTCCGTAGTGATACCAGATAAATGGACCTCGAGAAAGGAATTCAGTCCAAGCGGCCATCAAAGGCCCCGGACTTTTTCGCGAACTGAAGGATGTCCTTCAGCTTTTGCTCTGCCACGTGCGAGAGATCCACCAGCCAGGGCTCACCAAAGTATCGCAGTCTGGTTTTCCCCAGTGCCGGGTAGTGACACAGGAGATGCTGGATGGTTTCTGACACCCCCGGCTCTTGACACCTTCTACAGGTGTCGCTCGTTAGGAGTCCCATTTTCATAGCATGTGCTGCTACAAGACAATGACCAGTAATGATACCAACGAGTCGTTTGCAGTCAATCCGCGCTAACTCGAGGAGGTACTTGGTCGATGCGAGATTGTACGACCCCCACATGATTTTGGTTACCCTGCAGGTCTGAGTTGCACCCCATCTGCGCGTCGCTCCCTGCATCATTTTGGAGTCGATTGAGTACTTAATCGTCTGGATAGGAGTAAGGATGTTAACCGCTTCCAAAAGGGGAAGACTAGCCCCATACTTGGCTAACGCATCCGCCTTTTCATTTCCATCAATACCCTTATGACCGGGAGCCCAGAAGATTCTGACTCTTCTGATGTTACCCAGTCTGTTCAGAACCTGAATGCAATCGAATACACACTTCGATTTGTATGTGTGAGACAGCAGTGCTTTTACCATCGCTTGACTGTCCGTAAAGATGTTTAGTACTTTGCTAGTAGTATCTTTGGCGTATATGAGGTCTGCGGCTTTACGTATCGCAAACAACCTCCGCCCGGAAAATACTACTGTGATTCGGAAGCCTGAAAGCTGCTGCCATAGCTGCATCTGCAGAATATACTGCAGCACCCACTCCTGCAGCTGTCTTCGAGCCGTCAGTGTAGATGCTAAGAGCTTGTCGATTCCATTCTTGCCCATCTCCCACAGTCGCTCGATATCCCCGCTCAAAGCACAGAGTGGGAACCAGGTAGTCAGTGCTTCCTGCGTAGCATCGTTCAATACTGCTGTGGCCAAAGGATCCTGGCTCGAAGTGCCCTGATTCCCTAAGCCTGACAGCAGTCTTTGCGGCAGTGCCTCTAATAAAGAGATCAAGCGGAGGGAGATGAAGCAGGACGTTCAGAGCAGACGAAGGAGTCGAGGCTAAGGCACCTGTAGTGCAGAGGGCCGCCAACCGCTGAACTCTATTCGCCATGGTAGCAAAGGTGCTTTTATTCACTGCTGGCCACCAGACCAAGCATCCGTAAACAAGGATCGGCCTAGCTATCGCCAAGTAGATCCAGTGCGTTAAAGCAGGGCTTAGACCCCACGTTTTACCCAGCACTCTCTTGCTGGCATAAATCGCGTTGCTTGCCCGCTTAACTCTTTCCTCTAAATTCGCCTTCCATGTGAGCTTGCTGTCCAGAATAAGACCCAAGTACTTAGTTTGTAACTTGAGACCTAGCCTGGAGCCGCTCAGCATGATATGGTCTAAATCCGGGGTTTTATACTTCCTAGTGAAGAGCACAATATCCATCTTATTGGAGTTAATGCCAAGACCCACGGTATTCGCCCACTCCTCAACCAGCCCTAGAGAGTACTCGATGAGCTGACCAAGGGTGTGTGGAAACCTACCCGAGACTAAAATTGCAATGTCTTCAGCGTAGGCCACAACCGTGAGTCCCTTGCTTTCCAACTTTTCCAGAATTGAGTTTGTTACAAGGTTCCACAAGAGAGGAGATAGGACCCCTCCCTGCGGAGTGCCTCTGCAGACTTTTCTTGTAATTTGCGCACCCGACCACTTCGCTGATATGAGCCTGTGGTTAAGCATGTTGCCTATGAAGCTACAAATAGCGGGGTGAGTGTTGTATGCGTGGAGGCTCTCCATAATAGCTGTTGTGTGCACATTATTGAAGGCGCCTTCAATATCTAGAAAGGCTCCCAAGGCGTATTCTTTGTAATGGAGTGCCCTTTCAATTTTGAGGATTACCCTATGGAGAGCCGTTTCAACAGATTTTCCTTTCATATACGCGTTTTGGGCTCTCGATAGAGTTTGAGTACCAAGTCTTTGTTTGATGTGAAGATCAAGTAATCTTTCGAAAACTTTAAGGAGGAAGGAAGTCAGGCTAATTGGTCTGTAGTCCTTCGGATACGCATGGTTGACCTGCCTTGGGTATAAATACAACCTTAGCAGTCCTCCAGGCTGCAGGTACATGGCTTAGCACTAGGCAACCTTTGTAAATTTGTGTTAGCCAGGAAACAGCAAGCATACCTGTTTTTTGAAGCATGACCGGCAGAATCCCATCCGGACCTGGAGACTTGAAGGGCTTGAAGGTGCCAATTGCCCAGACAAGGTGATAACTGGTGATAACTTCGCCAATGCCTTCGATGTCATGCAGATCAGACGTCTGCACACGAGTTAAAGGGGTGGAGTCATCCAAACAGTGTCTACGAGTATCTTCAGCGTTTCCGAGCTGTTGCTCGTCCACTCCCCATCAGACCTGCATAACAGGCTAGGCGTGACAGGGCGTTTAGCCAGCAAGTTTCTAAGTCTTGCCGTCTCCGAGGTGGATTCAATCCTACCGCACAGCTCTTTCCAGGAGCTCCATTTGGTTTTCCTAATTTCCGTTTTGTAGAGCCTAAGTATGTCATTGTATTCGTCCCAACATTCCCTACAGTCAGCTACTTTGGCCAACTTAAAGAGTTGTGCTAGGTTGCTATAATATATAGACGACAAATAAAAGCAAAGGACACAATAGAACAATTGCATGTACGTTCAGTAGTCGTGCGAGTCGTATACCTGAGGTCGACCGTCTGCAGCGGCTCCACTTACCTACCTAAAAATACCAGTAACTTCGAAATTTAAGCAATTTTCAATACCACCAATGGCTTAAAATGTACGTAACATTTCAAAGGTTATGACAAGAATATTAAAACAGAAAATTGTTTGATGTTGACCAGACCCCTTAAAGAAAATCAAGCTGAAATACTGATAAGTTGACTCGATTGAGGACTTTTCTGTCGATGTGTTTTTTGCAGTGCTTTATTAATGTAAATTAAATTTCATCCGTCAAATTTGACTCGACTGGTTGGATCACAAACTACAATTTTGTCAAAAATCAGTAAAATTGGAAGCACTTACAAGAGTATTTTGGCTGTTCTGTTCTATCTTCCAAACATGGATTTAGTAGGGTAACAATTTGTTTTATGAATATTTATTTAATTTTAAAATATTTAATTGTTACGAGTTTAACTTGAAAAAATTCAATATATTTCAACAACCAATTGACATTAATTATTTTTTTTTTTGACACACATTTTTTATCTTAACTTACTCGTGTTTTATAATATAAATTAGTGTATAGTGTTTGTGGATAGTTGAGGAATCTATGTATCTGAAGTGTATTTATGTTAGTGTATTCACAATATAATTTAAGTTTTATTTTACAATTATAGCTTGTAGTTGTTGGGGTAATCAAAAGTATTGAAAATTACATGAAATTTATTATCTCTCTGCTTATTATCTCTCTAAATTTTGACATTTGAAACTAAGTAATTTAAAAGAAAACTTACTCTACTTCATAATAAGCTCAAAGCTACAGCTCACTTGCAATGAAAAGTAATCACCTTCTTATACTTTACTACACACTTCAAGACAGCAAAAGGACTAAATCGAAGTTTGACATCAATTCAATCCAAAATCGAATTTGTATTTATCTAAACTCATACGAAAAAAAGAACTGGGACACTTACTGGTCACATTAAAGCGCTGACATATTGATTTCTTGTCAAAATGGGTGAATGGCGTCGTACTATGACACATTTTATTACAACACTTGCTTTATGCACAAAAACCTTGGATTTCGGCTCGTGATTTTCGCTATTGCCATGAAACATTCACGATCTCTTTGTCGTAGACAGGATTCAGGACTTCAAACTCATGCTCAGCAGACAGAAATCGAACAAAATAACTTTGTTTGCAGCCGAGACTGAATCAGTAGTAAATAAATAGGATGAGAGGCGTCTCCTCTCCCTTTCCACTTCGCAACCTATCAACAAAATCTCTTCTAGGCCAAATCGAATCGGATATGTACTATAAAAACAGCCATCAAATTCGAGGAAAACAAACTTTCTCAATTGTTTTGCTTCGATTGGGTATAGAAATAGATGAGCAATATGTAGAGGATGTGAGTGACCACGTCAGTTATTGCCGAAAACAAGATTTAGTGTGTGTTGTTTTTTAATGAATAAATAATCAGTCTGATGTCAACTCCAACATCGACTGCCTACATGCTAGACAAAAGAAATCAAAGTTGAGCGTCAGGCAATTCGAAATAAACAGATATTTTAGTAAAAACACTATTAAATGCGTGAGTCAACTAAAGTCATTAGCCGCATTGAGGACTTCTTTCTGTTTGATTTCTGTTGGAAGAATTGAGGTGATATTGTTTGTCATGAGTTAATCGACTCTGAGGCTACTTGTGGTTAAATACCAACCAAATTAAAACAAAACAACAAAATAATTTAATTAATAGGATTTTTCGAGGTTGGCGTTCATAATGAATTTAAGACTGAACACACATTGCTATCATGAAATCAACAGAATAGCAGCAATCACAAAAACATCTAAAAATAAATGATTTATTTTTGGCTTCGTAGATAGAATTTACAGACATCGATGTAATCAAGCTATCACCGAATTGATCGATGTTTGCCAAAACTGCCGGCAGCCAGCGTCAAAAAGACACCCATAGACACTATAGAACACTATCAATATCGGCTGGAACGAGATGGACCATAAACGATATGGCACCAGCCTGAGCAACGAAACGAGATTCATTTTCATGTGGGAGTAAATGAAGTTTGTGGGACGTCATACAAACTGATTTTATCGCTTCACAAGGTTACAGCATTTCGTCATGTTTTCAGAGGAGCTGTACGTTTGACTATCTACAGTTTTCCGTGGTAGATTAAAGGGTTTGCCTATTTCATATTGAATATGTCATTTAGAATATAATCATTTGGTCGGACGTTAATATCTCCATCGGTTTTTGGGCAGGCTTGCGAGACGAGAATGTTGTTATTCAAATTTTCATTACGATGGCTTGTGGTTAATGTTTTCAGAGCGACCAGTGAAGCATGTCACCATGTGTGGCAAAGTTTTAATGAAGTTCCAAGCGATGGGGTGAATTTAGAGGCATCTAGTATATCGATACATTCAAGCTATCACAGGTTTCAGGAAAACATAATATTTAGGCGAAAATTGTAGGTCATTTATTGATGGGTCATGGTGTTGATAGAAGTGGGCGCAAACGAATGATATTGTTGCCTAAACATCAACAATGCTCTATCCACGCTTATATTGGGAAAGCAAATTGAAATTCATGACTTTTCTGTATGAAAGCATTTTGTGTATATTTTACAGACAATTTTGTTGGAATACAATTTTTGGAATTAAGTGAGAGAGATTCCATAGCAAGACTCAGTACATAACTTGCTGAAATTAATACATAAAGTTTTGATACTACGTAAATAAAGTATGATAATGGAAAATTGGTGTCAAATGAGATTCTGCGCATCTTGTTTGAAATTATTGATTATATTATATCAGTCTGTTATGTTTTGTGTTTTTTACTTACTTATGGTCAAAGAAAATCTAATTAAATCGCGAATGTAGAAAATGCGTTATATTTAGAGAGATAGAAAGTGCTTATTATTTTTCAGAATTCTTACTTACTTTACTGTGCTCATCTCCAATGTAGGTGGTACTGAAAGCCACCATTATTTAAAACTAAGAAATGCGCGTAACCTTGAAATGTCGTGAACTCTCTTCATAATATTGAATTTAACTGTTTCTCAAAAACTATATAATTCGCTTCTAATCGTCTAATCTTCATCTAATCATGGTCTATCTAATATTTCGAATCAATTGATCTTATATTTTCGAATCAATTGATCACTCTAAAAAGTGGGTCTAAAATTAATTATTTGATATAAGTAAATATGCTCATTATCCTGTTTAAAATAACGAATCACAATTTTTTTTACACATTGAATATGTATTTTTTGCTTTAACGTCATATCAGCTGAATAATAAATAGTATTTTGTAAACCTTAGCAAAAAGAGTGTAAATTTACTACTTCGCTACTCTCATTGACACCAAAGCTATAAAATTGTATCATTTGCTCGAATTTGACTTATTTTTGCTGTAAAATTGTGACGAAAGACGCTAATTTGGTTAGACTGAACGAGTCTGATATTTCGTGATCTTTGCTTTGAATAGCAGCAGTTAAGTGTCGGTCTTTTCGTGTAATAAGTATAGAAGTGTACCTATAAGTTAATTAGAAGTGTAGCTATAAGTTAAATAGAAGTGTAGCAATAAGTGCTATAAGTTAATGTGTATAATGTGTTTATAGTGTATATATCAAATTAAAATAAATTATAAACTTAAAGGAATTGCAAAAGTTTTTGTATTTGACGAGAAAAATATTTATATTTTGCTTACTTGATTTGATAGGACTTTCGCCTTTTTTAACATTTTAAGTTACCTTTTTACAGGCTTTTGTTAGTGATATTTAATTTTGGGGTAATATTTTATGTTATGACAGTTACCTGTCTTGAGGGGCTGACTTTTGGATCATTAAATTTTTTCAATTTTATTGAAAATGAAACTTATCTAGAGTTTAGCTGAAACTCCTGCTTCAGTAGTCCAAACTTCCTAAAATTGTTCGCAAGAATGTCATTTGTTTGATAAAACATTCTGTAGGTACGTTTTTTGCACTCTTGGGCAGGGTAAGTTACCTAAACTTACCGTAACTTACCCTGCCCAAGAGTGCAAAAAACGCACCTTTTAATATCGTTTTTTTTTAAACATTTTTATGGACATTCACGAATAAATTGCGCTTATTACCCTAAAAGACTCGTAAAAAGTAGCCTTTGGTACATACATTTCATGCGTTTTCGTCTTAAATTTACGTCTTTTTAGGGTAAAATTACACGATTTGCTCGTAAAAAAAATTACACATTTAAGACGTAACATATTCTTTGTACGCACTTTTGTAAATTTACATCTTTAATAGTAGGAAACCAGTTTCCTACTATTATAAGGGTAAAATTAAACCAAAATTTTTTTGAGTGGTAGAAAATTGAAGACTAGAATTAATGATGAATTGACATGATAAACCGCATTGATGAAACAAAACAATTAGTTATAGTTATTATTTCGCATAGAAATTTGGCTTTCGCATAGAAACTGATGTAAGGTTTTGTCAGTGGCTATGGGCCTGAGAGTTTTGTTATGACTGATATATGGTAGCTCTGAAGTTATTACCTAGCAAAGCATTTCAAGAAAGCATTCGACAATGTGCTCAATGATGGTAGTCAGTATGTAAAATTTTTAGTTTTTTCCCAATCAAAAGTAACAGCGCCTAAGCTTAGAAAAATTTTCAATCCCAGGTAAGCTATGTTATGGTATTTGCTAACACAAAGAGGAAGCTGTTGGTTGAAACAAAAACATTCTTATCTTCAAAAGTATGAAACATTGGATTACTAGCTGCAATTTTGTGTATGAAGGTTAATAAGTCATAGTTAAGAAAAAAAAGATTTCCTCAATCAGACTCAACATTTCCCCTGAAAACAATACTGAATAAAAGATTCAAGATCAGCGAACACATACTGGAACCATACTGCAAAATTTAATAATAAACAACATTTAAACTATCTACTCAGCGGAAGAAGAAAAGGATCTGGAAATGCTTCAAGAATATGGTACACAGCAGAATATTTCTCACCAGATTTTCCAGCCCCTAACAAAAGAACTGTCAAGGACGCTGCAGACCTTTGTGTTTTCTTCACGATGTTGAACCCAGCCCGAACATCGAAGGTGTGGGTTACAACCTTATGTGCGGAAAACGTCGTGGAAAAAATCTGTAGCCGTTTGATATTTTCCTATACATTGTCAGCTCGTACTTCATGCATCGCGAGTGTGGATGCACCATCGGGTTTGTAGACAAGTTTGCCCTGTAAAATGTAAAATGTTGGGGTTTTATTTGTAGTTTTCTGAAAGAATCTCTCCTTGTGTTTTTGAAACTACGTAAACAGTTGGTCTATTTAAGTAAAGTCAAAAGTATGGATTACTTTTATTGTAAAAAATATAAGTCATCAATACATCTAGTGAAGATATTGCATGATATAATAAAATATTTAATATAAATTGTACAATTGTTACCGTTACGAAAACTTTAAGATCTCGTATTTTTACTCACTGTCATGAGACAATGGTATATAGAAGACAATTGATGTTAAAAGAAGGTATAAGATAGCAGGCATACTTTAATGAGAGATATAGCTTTTCTAAGTACTCATTTTTCGTAATTATATACGCAATATGTGCCGTTGAATCGAAATATGTCTCATTACCTATTTTTAAGTATTTTTTTGAATCAGCTGGTACTATTCATTTAAGTATAAAAATAGTTTTTAACTTGATAAAAACTCTTTGAAATGCTTAGTTAACTTTCTTTTTATGATCACAGCAAAAATTGCCGCCACTACTAGAAATTCATCTTTGTTCTTCTCTAAATAAAAACACAGTTGCCCAAACATAGTGTAGTTTGGCTGATTTTCCAGGCAGGTGAATGTTATAAGCCTCGTACATCGTATACTGTCCGCGTACATCGTGCATCAAAGGTATGTAGCGAACTTAAAGCTGAAGGTCTATCGCTTTCTTAATACTCACAACAACCCACTGGCAATATCTCCGAGATTCTAACATTTGAAAATCCTTCATATGATCCAAAAAACCGAGATGATCTTGACTTTGTTAGTAATGGATAATAACCGCTGTTTAAGAGGCAAACAATCTTCTGGGCATGATAGAAAGTAAAATTTCATTATTATACATCTCTGGACACAACGTTTAATTTTACTTAACAATGCCCTGAACATCGGTTATTTTCCAGACCGATGAAATAAGAATTTACTAGAAGATCAAAAGTAAACAGGCCAGAATCTCAAAAATCTCTATTTCCTAATTAAGAGAAGATTTTCGAAAAAGTTTGCAGGGAAATGATGATGAAGCACTCTGGACCGATGTACAAGCAAGAGATGAGCTTTATATGCAAGCAAGGGACGCGGTATGTCATTTCGTACTTACACGAACAAATTGTATCCCATTTTAATGGTCTGGTCTCACCTGAGACGATCATGGATGCAATGCTGTGAAATGAGGAGACCCGGCGCTTAGTCTTAGCAAACGTTAAGAAAATACTACGAATAAAGCAGCTCTTCTGCTTTGCCAATTCATGAGCTGTGGCAGCTTTTGAAGACCATGGTTACCAAAAGGTGAGTCCGCATGACCGACTTAATGCTATGCTTAGCCTGATCCCGACTCGAAATTTCATGGGCTAACCTTATATATCAGACTTTGCGCTAAATGCGGTAGTTCCGATTTTTTGCTGACTTGTTTATGGTGCTGCCCCAATGAATAAGCCAAGTTTGCGACATCGAGCGACAAACGCAACCTTGTCAAAATCGAGCAAAACTCGAAACATTTTTGAATGGTTTTTTTCATTTTTGCCAATTTCTACCATAAAGGGCTTGTTTTACGAGTATGATTAACACTATGCGGCAGCAAAAAATCAGAGGTACCGGATTTGACGCTATGTATCTACTTACATCAATCAAGCTTACTGGATAAATATTGAATTGAAATAAAACCAAAAGTTTTAGTATATTACGAAAATTACTGGTGAGCTTGAGATTAAGGCACCTTACAATTGATCTAATTCTCGAACGACGAAGCAGCTAATGATTCAAACGTTGTCTGATGACAACGAGCAAAAAATATTGTACATATAGCGGCAAGCCATATGTACATATAGCGGCAAGCCAATGACATCAGTATAAAATTGACAGTGATTCGTTTATAAACAGCAGATTAAGCAGGAGCTTGTTAAAATCTCAAGGACCAGGGATAAAGTCCAAAGGCCAGACGTGTCAATCACAAGTGAACATTGTATTAGATTTCTACAGCTTCGAGGATTCATCAGAGCATTCAAACCAAAAACAAGTTTTATCGCAAACTATCTGGGGCGAATTCTTTCTGGGACGCGATTACGTTGCTCTTTTTACTAGATCCTGAACGTTAAGTAATATAGCTGAAAAAATTCAAAAATGTTACGTCTGAGAAGTGACAGTGTTCTACAATGAACATTGCATAAGCTTCAGTAGCAGCAAACACAGGCAAACAAGCTATTAAGCAAGTAGCTCCAAATCAAATTTACGAGAAAGTATCATCAGAGTCAACAGTCAAAGTCATTACCCATAGTTTTTATAATGCTACGGTAATAACTACTTAAATGTTTATCCTTATTTTTTTTAATCTTTAACATGGTTAACAGCCGCAAAAATGTCTTTAAAATACACATTCGCAGCCTTTATTCGCCTCCACGCTTCCATTCGCTTCGCCACTTCCTTCGCGACGACATTATTTTTCGTCAACAACAACTTATGAGCTCTTGTTAGCTCGTTGACACTTTTGTTGGACAAGTCAGCATTTTGGTCCGCCCAGCTTGAAAGCCAGATTGTCAACAAAAAATTAATATTTGATGCCAACATGGAAATTTTGTGTTTCTGGCCCAAATCTGCAACTTTACATCTATGTCGCATCCTATGAAATTACCGCAAAGAAGCACATACTATTACAATTCTTCTGAAATTCCATGAACAACTACTTTCCCTCTTGGGCTCGAGAATACAAGAGGGCCAGATATATAAGTTAACTTGTATTGACCTTTCCTGTGGCCTCCAATCGTATTAAGGTTATTCATGTCGACATAGTTATATCTAATACACTCATAGGGACAGATTAACTGTCTTACTATCTGGGACCATTATACCACATGCTTCAATAAGGGAAGTACCCAGCACCAAGTTTCACTCAAATCATAAAAAAGGTTTCTTTTTTGCCAGTTAATGCTGTCTTTTGAAAGGATAAACGTCAAGTTTAATGTGTCTGTGTCAATTAGTTTGTGTTTGGCAGCCATTGTAAGCGAAGAGCTTTTTAGTCCGGGGAAATTTAACATGGTGCTTCGGAAAAATTAGGGGAAAGCTGAATTTTGGTGTGAACATTGGTACTGACGTGTTGAACAAAATGTCAAATAATAAAACCGATAAACCAAATGTATTGCCATTTGACAATTGACGGAAGAATAAAATCAATTTCACTTGGATTTTTTTTCCTTTTTGAAGTAAGCTTGAGTACTTGAAGCGACTCCACTGGGCATCATTAATGTCAATAATTATACTTTTGCTCTATTGAGCAACGATTACAAGTACCTCAATACATTGTCATCGAAAAACTCTCATGACTCGAATCATCCTTCCGCGAAGAACTTGGTTGAATCATAACATGAGTAACTACCTCTACTAAACCAACGTTTTCTTATAAAAATGGTAACGTACTCTCAAATCAGTTGTAATGACACACAACGATACGCTCTGTACTAGAAAATCGCCCCGGATTTTTCTTGGACTAAGATCTCGAATCCGAGAAAAACTCACTGCATCACTGACACAACTCTTAAGCAAGAGAATCATCATTTTCCAAGCAATTTCTGGTAAGAAAATCTTACTATCAGCCAAACCGACTACAAATCCGCTATTTCAGCAACTCTGGGAAATTTTCGGTTATCTGGTCCAACAAATGACGCAGCACCGAAGATATTCATCTTCAGATAACTCAACTCTTGCTCACATGTTTTTGTAACAGCTGACTTTGTTTGTCCGTCACTTCTTCCACTGTATGATGGTTCTATCAAAGCCCTAGCCCAGCTTGGCATACCACTACTTCACACTCGATACTAGAAACAAATCTGTCAAAATCTCCTACCATAAGGCTCAATCCTTGTTAATCACCATCTTCACCGGATATTCTTATAAATAAAGTACCAGAAAATGTTCGATGGACCCTACTAAACGCCCGTAGTGTAATTTTTACGCTACTTAAATATGCTTCCTTGCTGTTTCTGTAATTATTTTTTCGCCGGTGTTACGACTTTGGCTCTGTGAAAAGCTTGGAATTCGTATCTGGAGATATTCTATTCTTTTTTTGGTAAGAAAAAAACTTGAGATAAAAACTTTTTTCATGATAAATATAAAAATCATTCAAACGAATGTAAACTAAGCTATACTGCCCCTTCATCCATGAACCCCACGCCTGCGTTATATTTCATTAATAAATCTAGTCTTTTTGAGTAAAAAAGAATATACATATATAGCACACAATGTTATGAGTTTAATACATAAATGACTGATACCATAAATATATCACTGACGTCAAAAACCACAGCTCCCAAAGTCCCAAAAATCAATATTCGATAAAATTCACTTAAACTTCATTCAATTCACAAGCAATGCATCTGCAACCCACTAAAAACAAATTGGTAATGGTGCTATACATACATCCCTCACAAGTTTTGCCCGTTCAATGCACATTGCGCTCAGAATTAGGTCACAAAACGTTTCAATATCCGTTTAAAACGAAACTGTGCCAAGTTTAATTTATACAATATTGCATGGTATGTATGTTATGATACAAAATACATTTAAGGGCTATTTGAGTGGAGTGGCAATGGTTCTCCGCCTATTTTTGCCATTCTTCATAGTTTTATGCCAAGTAGTCGATAGCCTGATTGTGCAAAATGGCAAATCTTAATCGTGATATATAAATCGAATTGTTTTAATCCCTACAATATACAATACTATACAATGATAACAAAGCATTTTGCGCAGTAATAGTCTGAATGCAAAATTTTGAAAAACTTTACTTACACAAAGCTTAATCTTAATTTAGAATACCCATTTTTCGTTTTTGCAACTATTTTACTAAATATAATGCGTTGTCATTACTTGTAACAATTGAACTTTCATTTCCCGAAAGCTGTACATTTTCAACTCTACACGGAGCATTAAATCTCTTTCCAAAAAGCATCCACTTTTCAAAGCTGTGACTTCTAGTCAGCAAAATTAAATCACCTTGTCTTTGCATATGTTAACCGAAAAAGGATTAAATTCTATGCTCTGAAACTCAAATTACTACCTTTCTAAAGTTACAGGTTTCTATTTAGTTCGAACTGCTGGCGTTCTACCGTTCACTCGCAGGGACTTATGAAAAATTCATAGTCATGCTTTTTGCTGGTCTTTCACTTTGCAAGGTAGGTAACATCTGCCCTTTAAACTTCCAGTTAGGTCCATCAAAAAGGCAAAACTGTATGTCAGACTACGAATGCACTCGTGCAGAAATCATATTTCGATATTATGATACGCTTGGGACCGTAGTACGGATCTCGTAGAAAAAAATCATGTTGTGGAAACTTTTGAACTTCAATCGAAATGTTCGAAGTGTGGGCGGGGGCGGAACGTAGTTTACATGATGTTCATGCGATTAATAGGCGAAAAAAGATGGGCGCGCATGGCCATGTATAGGAAAAATATTTGTGGATGGAACTGCTATAATACGAACTTCCACAAAATTATATTCAAAATCAAAAACTGAAATCCCAAGTTGGATTAAAAAAGTCGAACAATACAAAATGTATCTTAGTATTATTTACATTTTTAGATCGAAGTAAAAAAGTATACGCAATTTCTTTATTTCCTACTTTGACAACTTACAATCTTTGACTTAAAATAATCTACTTTCACTGTCAGAATACACCATATCGTATTCTATTTCTCGTTTCTCCCCCTAGAGATTTTCATTTTTATTTGCCTCTGAAATAGCTTTTACTGGCATTATTAGCAAGTATTTCATTTCATATAACTCCGTTTCGTAAAATGAACTGCAGCGTTCTTTTGAATTGTCTAAGAAGAGAAGATAAAATCTCAATCTTTCATCGCTGAGCTGAAAACTCTTTTTACTAATGTTCGAAGAAGAACATTAGTATTAAAATCACTTTGGCCAAAAATTCATATTTCTATATATATATATATATATATATCATCAAAAAATTTCAGTGAAAAAATCTCAGGAACGCGCCATCCGATTGAGCTGAAATTTTCAGGACACATTGATGTATATGCAGAATAGTGCCAGGTCTCAGAAAAAGTTAATAATCTTTAACCCTTTGGCGCCGGCGGCCATTTTAGTGATATTTTTAATATACCTATTATTCCGTACACAAATAAGTTTTGCAAAAATAAAGTTGACGAAATAAATTTTGAACGTGTTTTACATGTGAATCGGATAATTTTTTGGAATTTTTTAACCCTATGTGTGCGCTGGGTGCCTAAAAACAGAACGGGAAAACTTGAAAATTTTTAAATTGCGATAACTTTTGACAGAGTTATTCAATCATTACGAAATTTTTAGAACATATTGGTATTATTTAGTTGTAGATATGTGTAGCTTTTGATGAGCGTGCTGGCAACCCTGTAGCTAGGGCAGGCCCTGAAAGTGAAAACCTTCAAATCATCGTTTCTCTTGCAAAACTGCCGCTTCTTCAAAAAAAAGCCACTCATATGTAAATCTTGTGCTTTGTTTACATAAACAAAAAAAAAAATTTGATATGGTATAACGGGAACGCCTGGTAACCCTTGCCCAATTTACCTATATTTTTAGCATCAAAAACTTCTGTTCACGGAAACTCACGATCCAATGAGCAGAATTAATTGAAATTTGCAGAATGTATTGGTCCTATATAGGACCAGGTCTGATAGAAGTGATTTTGAAATGCGGGTGATGCTGCGCCAGTGGTGCCATCTTGAAAAATCACTAAAAAAGATAACTGCTTTTAGCCCTATAAATTCTGATTGAATCGTTCGATTTTGACGAAATTCACACAGTACTTGGACCTTACTTCAAACCACGTTTGGTAGAAATTTGGTCGAAAAATTCGGTTGGAGCTGCCAGCTATGATAATTTTGGTGTCTGAAATTTGAAAAAATTAAAATTTGGAAGTGAAAACATTAAACCATCGAATTTCCAAAAACTGTCCGTTTCTTACAATAAAACCAATCTGTATACAAATCTTATGCTTAATCCACACAGTCAAAGTAAAACTTTGGAAATTTCATGTCGGACAAGAACGGTAACCCTTTCTCAGTTAACCTATATTTTTAGCTTCAAAAACTTCTGTTCACGGGAACTCACGAATCAATAATCAGATAGAATTGAAATTTACAGAATGCATTGGACTTAAGTAGCGCCAGGTCTGACAGAAGCGATTTTGAATTGTGGGCAACTCTGTGCCAGTGGTGCCATGTTGAAAAATTACAAAGAAAAAAAACTGCTTTTTGCCCTATGAAATGTGAATAAGTTACCAGATTTTCATGAAATTGACACAGTAGCTGAACCTCACATTAAACTCTGTTTAATAGAAATTTGGTTGAAAAATTCGATTAGTGCTGCCAGCTATGGTAATTTTTGTGTCTTTGGATTTGAAAATTCGCTCAGGAAAATAAAACTTTTTGCCCTATAACTTCCAGTGCAGTCATGAAATCAATACGAATTTCATACAATTAATGAAACCTGTCATAAACATTATTCAGGCCAAATTTGGTTGAAAAGCCACGATAGGAATAGAATAAATATAGAAATAAATAAATAAATAAATAAATAAATAAATATATAACAACGTGAAGCAGATGTGATATATTTTTGGCTTTGATACTGGCGAAAGGTTGCCAGCACGAGTCGGTTGTGCTACTTTTGTATCAATAAATGCTTACAGTTAGTATTCATACCGGAAACATTTACAATGAAAATAAATAACCGATGTTTCAATTCACAAAGTTCTGCAAATTTTTCGGATCGCAGCCCCAAACTCCAACTTCAGTTACAGTGCTGCAGGCACTGAGCATTTTCTTCATTGATGTTATATGAGATGCTACTTTCAAAATTTTGTGAAATAAGCAACTGATAACGAATATAATTAACCCGTGTTTTGCTCTCATAAACGTTGAAATTCATGCCAGTGGTAATATCTGAAACCTTCCACCATATGAGTTATAATGCATTCTTGAGACCAAAGTAGAACGTGGCGTTTGAAACAGTTTGGCCGTAATAAGCAGCTCATGTGGTGGAATATGCACTCAAAACCTGCACGATTCTTCTACTGTTCTTCGAACATTAGTGTTTCTAGCGGTTCAGGTGCGCTAGAGTTTTTTTTCATTTCACTTGTCATCGTTGCCGTCACCGCTCTTCTCTTTGGATGCCATCCACTTTCTCGGAATACTCGAAGCCACGATGTAATCATGCCCCGGGAGTGTGACCTTTTCACAACTGATTGAACATAGTTTTTGTGAACTCGGAAATAAGGAAATTTCTTCATTTTCTTCTTTGATTTTCATAATTTTCGGTCTGCATCATTTGCAGACATGATGATTCAAGGTTCAATGGCCAACTATCGAGGGAAATTCTTTTATCGTTTCGAAAATGACCGAATTTTGGGAGTAAAAAATATTATGAGAATGGAAGGAAGCAATTTGTATGATGTTTAAAAATCTTAGTATATGTACAGTGCAGTGCTGCCAGATAGGAGATGCGGCTTACCCCCAGACAATTCCTATTTATCCCTGAAAAAACCCTTAGTAGCCAAAGCGACGTTATTTCCGGGAAATTTTTTGGGATTCTCAAAAACCAGGTTATTTAAATATAAATTTTTAAATGTGTAAGACTTTCGTCACATGAAGCAAACTTTTTTAAGGTGAGGTGAAACTTTCCGCCACTCAACCTAATCTTTTCTGATTAATTTTTTCCTGGGTGCGCTGAGCTATCACTCAGAAAAATTAGTCCCGAAAGGTTTATTATCGACAGAGTCGCGAGAGACAGTTAGACAGTACCATGGGCATATTTCATCGGTTGATTAATAAATAAGCGAGCTCGGAGAAACGAATATGACTTATTCCGATATTTTGGGATATCCCCGTGTTAAATGCAATACACATCAAACAAAGATAGAGCAAGGGGAGTTAACTGACCCCATCATGGATTTGACGACAGCGTATTGTAAATAGTACCTACGAAAAAGTGAATTGGTCACTCAGCTGAATAGATAGAGATATAGGGTACGGCAATCGCGGCCTCTGTCGTCAATCGGTAAGGTAGAAATATCAGTTTTGAAGCAACATCACCAATATCTGCTTATTGGTATGATTGAAGATTGATATTTTATATTTTCTTATATCAGAAAAAGGTGGGCATGACCTATTTCGAAATTATTATTTATCGAAACATCCGTTCCGGAAAAATGCATTATCAAATTTCAAAATACCCTAAACAAAACCCTGAATATTTTGTCCCCCTGTTTGTCCCCTGAAGTTTTTAAAATATCCCTAAATCTAGGGTTAAAATCCCTTATATGGCAGCACTGGTACAGTGGCTCAAATCTCAAACGATGCAATCCTGAACTACACAGCTTAAAGGACTCACACAAAAACATACTTAGCGCCAAAAGTTAAATAAATAAATTTATTCAGGAAACAAGAAATGAATATTAAGTCCTTTTTTGTAGACGATAGAAGATAGCCAAATCAAAAACGTCGGACTATGTGGGTTTGTTTTTTTTACTAAAAAAAAGTTCCTATACAAGCCACTTCATATTTTTTAGGATACTCTTTCAACAAAAGTGAAGTTTTCTTGTTAAAATCAGAAATTGTTTTTTATATATAATGGTATAAATATCGATCCATATTTTCTTAAATAATGAAAAGCTCCCCACTCCAGACACCGACATGCAGCCCCCGACCATACCATATTTAAATTTTGTTGTTGAAACTCTATATTTGGCTGTCGAAAATATACATATGTGTTACCATCATATCCTGGTATACTATATTTGCTTTCGTCTGCAAAAAAGGCAATTTCCTAGAGATGCGTGCACATAGGACCAAGGCCAATGGCCAAAGCATGCGTTGGCCCGGATTGGCTTAGTGTGTGTGAAGTTACATCAAAGCGATGGCGACGTATTGGATTTGGCATTTGTATCACATTAATGAACGATGTAGTTTTTGATATTATTTTGTTCTTACAACTTGAACATCCTTTGTACACCCCTTAAAAGCATTTTGCTGCCTATGAAAATGTTCGTGGTACTCATGCAATAAAGTTTAAATCCGCAACGCGGGAAAGGTCTCAACGCAACTGTGCCCGTTGCTCAGCTTGCACGCAGTAGCATAGCGATAAATGCATCTAAAAACGCGCTCGTGTAGTGTAGTTCATATTCATATTGTTCATATTGTGTACAGTGCTGCCATTTATTTTTTTGGAATAATGCTAGATTCAATTTTATTTAATGCTAAATAATGCTTTCTTATTTAATTGAAATAAACATGGTTCAATATGAGAACAATATGTATATTTATATGAGAGTTGATCAATAAGTAATGATAATCGGTTATTGTTCGCATAAAATTAAAAAAAAAAAACTTTTACTACTACATATACTCACTAAGTCATCCTGAAAAAAAACATGCAAATTGACCATGGTTCCAGGCATTTAGCTGAGGTCAAAGGGATCTCATATGGAAGTGTTCGAAAGATCATTGCCAACAAATTGCATATGAAGGAGGTCTCTGCGCGTTGGGTACCGAGAATGTTAACGGACGATCATAAGAAGAAATGAGTCGACATTTCAAGGATGAATCTCAAAAAGTTCCAGGCAGATCAGGAGAACTTTTTGTCACATTTCATGACCGTGGATGATATCTGGATCTAGCTCTCAATGGCTTCTACCTCTTTCCTCGAGTCAAACATCACCTTCGGAGTAAGAAATTTGAAGATGATAGGGAAATGATGGCCGTTGTTGAGGCATTTTGGGAGAGTCAAGAAAAAGCATTTTTCTTCTAAGGGTAACCTGGGTTTGGAGAAAAGATGGACTAAATTTATTAGCTTGTTAGAAGACTATGTTGAAAAATAAATATATCTTATAAGTTTAATCACCTTGATTTATATTCATTATCATTACTTATTGATCAACCCTCGTATGTAACACAAAAACAAATTAGAAGTTTAAAATTTACATCTCAAAATGACTCTATATCGATTACAGACATATCAGTTATATCCAAATCTTCTTCTCTTGTGTAAAGCTCATTTCTACCAATATTTTTCAAAACATCGTTTGGAATTTCACAATCAAAACAGCAACAATTATTCATTTTTAAGTGAAGAAAAAGTAATAGTTTCGGATTTTTCTCCAGCGGTATCCGTGCAATTGCTTGCATTTGAAGCCCTCACAAAACAATTGATTCTGATTCAGGAAAAAATATCTAACTAGAATGCACATACTTTGGTAAACTTGAACTTGTAGACGCCCGAGGCTCCTGGGAGTCTGAAGTGAATGGGGCCATTTCTCTGATTTTTAGCATCATCACGATTTAATGGAACGTTTCCATATTTAAAGCAATATAGATTACTTTATAATCTTTATATTTTAGACTTTATAATCACTATCATTATTTCAAAATCAGACAAATGTCACTTCTGTGGTTGTCACTTCTAAGAAAATGCCATGAGCTGGTTTTGTATTTTTCATGAAACTCCGCCACCACATGAGTCAGGAAGTTTCCTTTGATGAACCCGACTGAAAGTACACAAACAGAGCTATTATTGAAAAAAATTTGATGGGTGAGATTGTAAATAGATGAAAACCAGATTATTCCGAAATCTAAATTTAAATGCTAAAAATAATGCTAGATGCTAACTCCGAATTTCGAATGCCGTTTCGGAAAAAATAATGCCAGATCTAGCATTCCAAATGCTAAAATGGCAGCACTGATTAACCCTTGTGTTCCATTTTCAAGCTCAAAAGCTCCGCAAAAAATACGGCGATAGTTATAAAAAACTATATGCGAGAATTAATAATTAAAAGAAAGCTATATATTATTAGATCTTTATATTAGAGCTATATACTAGAACTAATTAAAAAGCTTAAAAATAGAGTAAAAATTAAAAAGCTTTATAAAGAATAAAAAGCTATATGGTAGATATGACTCACCGTTGACGTTTTGAGTGTGAGGCGATTCCATTGATTTACCCTCACCTAAAAGTTCCAAACGCTCCTAAAGAAGCTATCACTTAATTAATTTGAATAAAACTTCGATTCAAACTGTATTTATCAATTTTTATTAAATACTACTTTACTAGAAACATTATCAGCTCAACGGATTAAAAGATTGAAGAAAGGTGTGAAAGCTAAACTTTACTATACGATGCCAGTGTCAAACAACTTGATGTTAAAAAAAGTCTAGCGCATCAGAACCGCTAGAAAACTAATTTTCGAAAAAGTTATCTTTGAGGGATTTAAAAATGTGTGAAGCCGTTATACACTTCTTTGTAGTATCATATCAACCATTTCTTACTCAAAGGAACAAATATCATTTTCTGACAGCATTGCCTACAACACAAATGATGAAACAACATTTGTCCAACACAGCAGCAATAAATCTATCAGAGCATGCTCGTGTTTAACCAACCTATCCTTTGAATTCCGTTTTCACCCAAGCACGTCATCGAAAGTTTCAGCGATTAAACTAGATCTGGGGCTGCCATCCGGAAAATTTCCACAACTCGGAAATATCGGTTGCTTATTTTATTGTAAATGTTTTGCTTATGAATAGAAAATAGAAGCATATGTTGGTGCAATATTTACGAAATTGTCCGGTGCTGGCAATCATGTGCTAGCACCATAGCTGTTTCACTTTGTGTGAAACCCACCCTACGAATTTCGTTTCAATTGAATGGCTGCGCTGTAAGGTGGTAGGAGTGAATATAATTTTAAGGTACCACCGCCCAAACTATTTAAATTTTTTTTTTGTTTTTGTTTTTTTTTACCTCCTTCCTTCCACTCTCTCCATCACTCAATCAAAATGCACGGTCCGTGTGCATCAATTCTCCTCAATATAATATATGTTCTTTTCTGTTCTTTCCTCAATATAATATATAATATATTTCTTACTTCCCAGACAATAAAATATTGGTATAAGGGAAAGCACTTCATTCTAAAATATCGTCTACAGATGATATCGCCTATTTCTTGTCGTTAAGACTTATGCCCAGAGGAAAGTTTAGAAAAAACTCTGGTTGGCGTCTTCATTATCTTTGTAAAAGGAATGATCGTAAATTTTCCTTAAATTTAACCAAATTCGCTGATTTTCTTATATCTTCAGGTAAGGTATTGTAATAAGCCAAAGACTGTTGCACTGGATCCATTTTCAAACGATCTGTCCTAGCTTTTTTAATCGCAAGGCTATTCGCCGATCTTGTGGCTATCTGAGTTATTTCTCCAACATTTCTTATAACATATGGCCATTTGAATTTTTTGTTCAGTATCTTAAATATTAGCTTCCCTTGTTCAAGACACATTATTTGTTGTATGCTTAGTAGTCCTGTTTCACGATACACATGTGAACTTGGAGTCAAAGTTGGCATTTTGAATATAGTCTTGATAGCCTTAGTGATTAGTCTTCCGATCAAATCGATGTTTTGTTTCGATGTTTGCTTCAACAAAACTGCTCCATAAGAGATGTTCGACAAAATAAAAGCATTGAATATGTTAAGTTTGATGTTGTGAGATAAAAAATCATATTTTTTTAGGATTCCTATCATAGGCGCTACTTTAAGTCTGATGTTATTTATATGTTGTAGCCAAGACATTTTCTCATCTAAAGTTAGCCCTAAGTATGACCTTTTCCAATTGCATTCCATTGATTTGTATTGATGGATTAATTTGCTGCTTGTTTTTTTGTTGGAATACTAAATATTTAGTCTTTTGGATGTTTATTATTAATTTACTTTGTTCTAGCCAATTCCAATATTTTCCTAGGTCATCATTTATATTTTGCTGGAGAGTTAATTCATTTTTACCGGAATACAGCAGTAGTGTGTCATCAGCAAATAAAACTATTTTTCCCAACAGATAAATGTCCTGTACGCTGTTAATGTACAGTAAAAACAGTAATGGCCTAAGGATTAATCCTTGAGGAACGCCGATGTTAATAGTGCATTCTTGACTTTTATGCACATTGTTAGCTGTAATAATACGCCTGTTGAAGAGATAATTCTTTATCAACAGCTTGAAGTTGTGATGGATTCCGTATATTTCGAGCCTTTGAAGCAGGATGTCGTGGTTAATGGTGTCAAAGGCCTTTTTCAGATCCACGAAGATTGCCGCTACATAGTCGCCCTTATCCAATCTACTGTTGATGAAATGAACTGCATCTAATGTTGCTGCTAGTGTACTACTGTTTTCTTGAAAGCCATGTTGAACTGGCGTCAAAATTGAGTTAGTCTTAATAAATTGAAGCAATTGTTTTTGAATGGCTCTTTCAAATATTTTACTTAGGGCACTTGTGACAGCTATTGGGCGATAATTTGATGGATCTGCTGGATCACCACCTTTGAAGATTGGAGTGATTTTTGCTAGTTTAAGGCAATCGGGGAATGTGCCAGCTGCTAGGTGTTTATTTATTATTGCAGTTAGAAGCTCCAAAATATGGTTTTTCAGCAATTTAATATCCTCTGATGTTATACTATCCAGACCAGGAGAAACCTTTGATTTAAGGTTGTCAATTATTTCAGATTTTTCAACAGGATCAGTGGGAAGAAAGTGAATCGAAGTGAACATATTAGGCTCAATATGAAAACTCGAGCGTGATGAAAGTTGCAGTTGTTTGGTGACTAGTGCTCCAATGGTAGCGAAGAAGTTGTTTAAATGCTGTGCTACTTCTTCGGGGTCTGTAATGGATGTTCCATTTATCAACAGTTGTTCAATGCCCGTTGATGATTTGTTTTGTTGTTTAGACAAGAGCTCATTTACTAGTTGCCAATATCTGGAGGTATTTCCGGCTGAAGCTTCAAACTTATTTCTATAGAAACGTTTTTTAGCCTCCATGATAGCTCGATTTGATTCCTTCTTCATAGAGAAATAGATCTGCTTCTTGGACGTGGAGTTTGGATCTGCTTTGTATTTTTTGTAAGCAGTTCGTTTTCGATTTGCAGCATCAATTACATTCCTATTGATCCAAGATTGCACTCGTACACGAACTTGTTTCGTTGTGGTTGCTTTTACCTTAGCTTCGGTTATCTTCTCAATCAGCTCATCAAAGTCGAAAGTTGGAGACCCTTGGAGACTATCTATGAAGTTCCTTAAGAAATCTTTATTATTGGTTCTGCTCATCGATATTTTTTTAGGCCGTATTTTAGCTTTGACGAGATTTTCGATGGATAAGTTGATTACTTTATGGTCTAAGCCGGGTCAGTCGTCATCATTGTAAGACATACGTTCATTCATATTTGGATGTTTTATGATCACATGATCGAGTAGTGTTTTGGACGTCATAGTGATGGCTTTTTTTATTGGCTTTGTCTTGTTAAATACAACTCCATTATTTGTCGCAATTATATCGAGATATTCGCTGGATATGGCAGAAGATGTTAAAATATCAATATTTGTATCTGCTACAGTGATTAATTTCTCGATAGTCGAATAGAAAGTAAATCTATGTTGTTAATTTTGAAAAGTAAATCTTTGTTGTTAATTGTCATTGCAGGATCATTCCCGTTTGAAAATTTTATGACAACATCGCTCGATAAAGAAATGTCAAGAAATTACGAAATGCATCATAGCTGGCAACCCTTTCAAGATTTTTTATTGAAATTCCTACAGAATTAGAAACGTAACAAGATACGCTTATTGTTTTGATGTCGTTACTGCGTCGCAAGTTATAGGGGAAAAAATTTTATTTTCCTGAGCAAATTTACAATATTTAGTAGACAAAAATTGCCGTAACTGGCGTCCGTAAACTAATTTTCAACCGAATTTCTATGAAATCTATCTGAGAGTAAGGTTGACATACTGCGTGAATTTTGTTAAAATCTGGTGGCTAAATCGGAAGCTATAGGCCAAAAACCCGTTTTTTTCTCAGCGATTTTTCCAAATGGCATCACTACCACAGTGTTGCTTGTTTTTCAAAATCACTTCTATCAGACCTGGTCCTAACAAATTCCAACATGTTCTGTAAATTTCATATTGATCGCATCATCCGATCGTCAGTTCTCGTGAACAGAAATTTTGAGTGCTGAAAATTAGTGTACGTTAAACATCGATAGTTGGATGTTTCGATAATTTCGATGTTTTTTTTAAAAACTATCGATAGGCTGTCGATAGACTATCGATGGTGTATATGTGTCTTGCGAAATTAGTAGATACACCCAGGATTCATTAATATTTTTAAAAATAACTGAGAATTCAATTACTATTATAGAGAAACACAGAAATATAGAATTTTATTCATTTCCGAAATGCTGAGCATTTTGATTTAGGTAAAGCAATTCATTGAGACGCTTTTAGACTTTAAGAGCTTTCTGCGATCACTCTGAATTACACCAGTTTTCGAAAGAATTCGTTTACTCGGAATAGAAGACGCAATTATACATGGATGCTAGAGAGCAAACATTTACTTTGTCTCTGTATTTGAATCTAACCAGTAGTCGATGGGACATTTGTCGTTTCCACTGGGAGGTTTCTTCAGGTTTTGGTATGTATCTATGTCTTATTGCATCATTATTTGGGCAGCTATAAGCTTTGTCTTTGAATAGATCTTCCTTGGATTTTTTTGCTTTCCACTATTCCTTCGTTAGTAAATTTCCCCAGTTTCACCAGTTCAGTTGCTTGTAGATGCAGCTGCCGTAAATTCATAAGTACTCTGAGTTGACTCCGGCTTTTGTGTCATCAGAAAAGAAGTATATTCTATTTGAAGAGATTGGGCAGCTATGTTTCCATCGTGTTCTTTTATTTTTTGAAAATTGGATCCAGAGTGGTGGCTAACATTATAAGGAACCTTTTCTCAAACGGTATTAATCGTTCCCGCACTGACTTGCATAAAGATTATAAATATTCTTTCCAGCAGTGCTTTTTATGTTAATTCCCACTTTCGATAATTGTAGAGTCAGCCCTCGTAATAACGGAGTTATATAAGAAAGGGTACTGCAATTTGCGCCAGATATTGTTGTCGTAGCCACATCAAATGGTTCTAATAGCAGAATTTTATTCGGCAGCACATTCAAATCTTCGACGAGTAACGTTTCAGGTGCCTTCACACATTTGGCTAATTCCAAAGTCAGTTCTTGCCTGATATCAAAGAAACATTTGATCTTGGTGTATGCGTTATTCCAACGAGAACGGAACTGCTGAATTAGTTTCAGTTCAGGTTTGTTGAGCTGCCGTTGTGCAATTGTCAGTATGTCTGAAACAGCCAAACTCGATTGAAAAGAAGTATCAATATCTTTGCACTTTTTCGTGATAAAATGAAAATCAGGTGTTATAAATATCAGACACAGTCAAATTTAAAGTATGCGCGAGGCATGGAATATGATTAAATTGAAGAAGTTTTGTTTGCATTAACATGCGAGCAGCATTATCAGTGACGATCGCATTTATTTTTGATCAAATGTTCCATTTGCTTAGTGTAGTGTTTCACGCCTAAACAAGAAATAACGTGTCTGAATATTTGTCTTTTCAACTACACCAACGATAGTATTCATCAAACAGGCATAGAATAAATATGCACTTACTTCTGCCATTTGTCCACATATCAGTAGTTAAAGAAATATGTTGAACTGCATTTATGGCATATTAAACCCGCGTTTTAGCATCTTCGAAGTATCAGGTAGTTTCATACCAAATGTCGGATTTTGAAGGGTAAAGAAAAACTCGATTATTTTCAAATAAAATGGTTTTATTTCTCAAAATATTCACCGTTGGAGTCTATAGTTTGTTGCCAATGTGTTGGCAAATCGAAAATTCCTTTTTTGAAAAAATTAATATTTTTTTGCCCCAAAAACTCTTCAAAGGACGCAATTACAGCGTTTTGGTTGGAGTAGCGCTTTTCTTGTAAATAGTTTCCCAGGCTCCGGAAAAGATGATAGTCTGTTGGTGACAGGTCTGGAGAATATGGAGGGTGAGCTAAAACTTCGTACTGCAACTCCTGTAGTTTTTGCATGGTCAAACGGGATACATGCCGTCGTGTGTTATCGTGTAACAGAAATGGTCCATGCCTATTCACCAGAGAAGGCTGTTTTAAACGCAATTTTGCGTGCATTTCGTCCAATTGTGCACAGTAGGTCTCTGCAGTTATCGTTTCACCAGGATTCAAAAACGAATAGTGAACGACGCCTTCTGAAGTCCACCAAACAGTAACCATGACCTTCTTAGGGTGCAGTCCCGCTCTTGCTTGGTGGCTAGGTGCTTCTCAGCTATCCAATCATTGTCCTGAACGCTTCCTATTATCATAGAGAATCCATTTTTCATCGCAAATCACAATCCTCTTCAAAAATGGTCCTTTTTTATGTCGCATCAGCAGTGAAGAGGCTACTTCAACTCTCAGCATTTTGTTCCTTTTAGACAATTCGTGTGGGACCCATTGATTGAGTTTTTTCACTTTTCCAATATTTTTATTAGACAGCGACTAATGGTTGATTTCGATACATTGAAGGTGTCAGCAAGGCCCTGTAAAGTTGTCGATGTATTCCTCTCAACTTCTGCTCGCAGTTCGTCATCATTAACACTGCTACCTTGTTGACCACGTGGTCCGTTGTCCAAGCCAAAATGTCCTTCTCGGAAATTGGCAAACCATCGTTGCACTGTGCGTTCGTTGCAGGTATCTGGCCCTAACAACTGATTAATTTCTTTCGTCGCTGCAGCTGCATTTTGTCCTTTTTTAAACATAAACAGGTAAAGGACCCGAATATCTCTTACTGTAAACATGCCTATAAGAGCGAAAAGGACAGATATAGGAAACCACACGGGTAATAAATTAGGCACTAAAAGAAAGGTATTCACCTCTATTTTCAAACACAAAACTTATTTTGAATTTTACCAAACAACTCTGTTCACCATGGGATCACTTTTAAGACTGTCAGGAAATCCGACATTTGGTATGAAACTACCTGATATTTGGTGTCAGGAATAGCATGTTTTCGCGTTACGAAAGCCTTCATGTTCTCCTTTCCGCAAAGGCACTATGTCCAAAACAACCATACAAATTGTACAGTTCATCTAAATATTTTTTTCGGACAGAATCATCTGCGTAGAATTTTCCTCTTGCAAAATAATTTTTGATGATTGTTCTAGATTTCGTTGAACTGCTCTCAAAGATGTTACTAGGACCATGAGTTTTTGCTATAGGTTCAACAGAAAATAATTTCCACTATGATTTATGTTTCCGTTTTAAATGATCTGATAAATTTTTCGTGTTTTTACTTGTTTTATATTAATTGCTGCATACATTAAACTTAGCTCAATCACTGTTTGGAATTCTTTCTCACTCAGTTTCAATTTTCTACGCGTATGACTTTCACGTGCAGTTAAATTTTACATTTTTTCCTTCTTCATGTTATTTCATTCTACAATAAATAACAAGTGGCAAAACTAACAAAATATAAGAGTGGTCTGCTATCTTTGGTTTGTGCTGTTTTATAATAGCAAGAAAAGGAAATATTATTAAATGAGAAAAACTAAGCAAACGTAAAATACTCACAGTGAATGGGATGATATCGAAATGTTACCTTGCGCATTTTTTTCTGTTTTCAAAAACTATCGATTGCAAAAAAAAACATCGAGATTTTCAATAGTTCTGAACTATCGATACTATCGATAGTACTATCGATGTTAAACGTACACTACTGAAAATAGAAGTAAATTGATCATGGGCTGCCGTTCTTGTTTACCGCGGGATTTTGAAAATTTTTATTTGACTTGGTGGAAAAAAGTCAAAATTTATCAATAATTTGAATTCATTTTCAAAAATCAAAAAATTTTCCGGAAGGTCGATGATTTGAAGGATTTTTGTTCAGGAGCCTGCTGTCACTACAGATTTGCCCACACAGTCTTGTCCATGTGTGTTAAATCCTAGGCTACATCAATATGCTCTGAAAATTTCAATCCATTGTTTTTCTTAGAAGCTATGACAAATCGAAATTTCGAAAAAAAGTCCTTGCCTATTTTTAGGCACTCAGCGCCTACACAAGGCTCAAAATTTCCAATTCTTTATCATAAACAAACTAAAAACAAATAAGCTTTCATTCCTAATACTCTTTTTCAACAAAAATTTACTCTGCTTGGAAATATAGGAGTACCTGAAAATTCACTAAAATGCCCGCCGCCGCCAAAAGGTTTAAGATATCTGAATTCTAGCAAGTCATGGACCTTTCTGTTATATACACCTATGTCCTCCGAAAATTTCAGCTCAATCGGATCGGCCACTCCGGAAATTATCTCCCTTAATCATTTTGCTGATATATATATATATATATATATATATATATATATATATATATATATATATATATATATATATATATATATATATATATATATATATATATATATATAGATATATATATATATATATATATATATATATATATATATATATATATATATATATATATATATATATATATATATATATATGACGAATTTTCGGTGAAGCGACTTTTATACTAATTTTAGTAAAAAGATGATAAATATTAAGTTTACCATTGCAACTCCCATCAAGAACTGGAGAAAATATCTGAGAATATAAGTAAAGAAAACCATATACTATCTTGTCACATCTACTGTCATTCAAATCCGTATTAAAGAAATTATCCAACAGACATTCATATTCTCATTTCTCAAGAAGAAACATCATCTGCTGGTCACACTTATTTCTCACCGCGACATCTCGACAATATCATCACCTATTCGTTGCACACATTAAGGACAAGTGCTTTATGCTCGACAGCGTGAAGATGCAAAAGTCATGTTGTCAACAATGACTATTACGGTAAAGCAAGTTTTTGTACGCTATTCTGGTAATTATGTCACTTCCATAAATTATGTAGGTCTCTCCAATAGCACAAGATCTTTCATGGGCTCCTAGTGAGAGAAGCAGAAAAACTTAAAGCAGAGGAGTAAGGCCTTACATAAAAAATAGGAAGGCAAAATCATCTGCTTACATCTGCACTGAAGCTATTTCTACACCGTGTATCTGTCGCTAGACCATAGTCAGTACTGAATCCAATCCTCGGAAAGTTTTATGTGTTTGCATTTCGAGATGTAATCAAGCACACGCTTCCGTCCACAAGCCAGCAAGGAGCAAACGTACTTAAGCATGTTGTTACATTTTATACGAGGCGAGGACGCTGTGCACTATTACAGAATTCCTTCTTCGCTATCTCGGAAGGAGCCACCTCACAAGCGTGCCCCATGCAGGACGTAAGTAGTTTGAGTCAGCGTTCTGATACCCGATTCCGGGCGCAATACGGTTCTTAGTTACTGTCGTAAATAAAAACTAACTGGAAAAACTTCTTACTCGTTTCGGGCGACGATATCTATTAAATATTAATGGCAATTGCCATCAATAAACTCGCCAAGAGCGTTGTAGTTTTGTAGAAATTACTTTTCCATGTTCGTGCGACCAACAGTGCAAAACACTGGGCTACTTAAAATTTATTAGTGCAATCAAGATCTAATTACATTACGCAAATCTCTTTCAGGTCATCGTGCAAACGAGGATTGGAGAAAATGTTTTCGTAATGTCAATTAGGTATTTATAAAGTGAAAATGCCGGATGCTGAATGATCTTTAAATGCACGGAAGCTAATGAGATAGAGAGAGTAAAAGTCGTTAGCAGTTTCATCCGGGCAAGCCGTAAGTTCTTCCTTGCAGATTTTGCCTAGTTAAGAAGCTGTTTTTAATTTGAGGACATATTTAGCAGATACATTTTTTTTGGAATCCTGGAAACGCTTAACTTTCATAATTTTTTTTTGAATTGAATGCATTGAAATAAACAGTATTTTTATAATATGAAATGAAAGAAATCGAAGCGAATCAAGGTCAGTTTAAAATACTTGGGTCACTATAAGTCACTAAGGGAAATCATTCAAGCCCATTCTTTTCCTGAATTACCTTTTTCAATACAAATATAGCTATACCCATGTTAGCTCTGGTACAGATTTGGCAATCTTGCATATGACTAAAAAGGGAGTTGCTCATTAAATACAATAAAAACCCATAGACTCCATATTACACAAACATATAAATCATAAAATACCAGCTATTTATAAATAAAGAAAATCATAAAATACCAGCTATTTCTTTGATTTTTTTGATTATAACATCATTTCCTTCACGTCTAATTTGAAAACGACGCAGAGTTTTGTGGAAACATAAATTTTGAGATGTTTTTCGGAAAATTGTTGTTTGAGTAGGCACTTGACTACATGACACTACATATGATTTGCAATATATTTTATTCATGATTTATAAAAACAAATAGCAACGGAACCTCATTAAACAAACCTCCGGGGACACTTCTTCGAATTGAAAAAGAGAATATTAGCAGTTGAAATGAAGCTGTTGATCATTTTTAACGCAACATATAAAGGGTGTTTTTTTTAGAGGTATAGAACTTTGAAATGAAATAAAATACGAATAAATTATTTTGACTGCCATGAAATTGGATTTTTTGGAAAGATTATTTTTTGCAATTTTTATTTGAATATGATTTTGGGCATACGAGCAACACGACTGTCGTGGAGGAAGTTCAAAAGAGAGGTCCAATTTATGACTACTTTAACCAATAATTGAGGCCGTATCCCACCAAGAACGCGGCGAATATTGTCTTCCAAATTGTCGGCGTAGATGAGTAATTTGACGTATCTCCAGAAGAAATAGTTCAGCGGTGCTAAATCACAAGATCTTGCAGGCCAGTTCACAGGTCCAAAACGAGAAATTATGCGCTCAAATGCTTTTTTCAATAAGTCAATGGTTGCATGAGCTGTATGACATGCCGTGCCATTTGGTTACATTCCAGAATTCCAGAACGAGAAAATCATTGATCATGGCTCTATAGCGGTCACCATTGACTGTAGTGTTATTCCCAGCAGCATTTTTGAAGACATACAGACCAATTATTAAACCGGTTCCTAAAACACACCAAAAAGTGACTTTCTTCGGATGTTACGGTGTTTGCACAACTGTCTGTGGTTGTTCATCACTCCAAATGTGGCAGAAATGAGCCTCATCGCTAATCAAAATTTTCTTTTGAAATTTGGGATCTGCAGCAATTTGCTCTTGGGCAAATACACCGAATCTACGCCGTGCTCGGTGGTCGTTTGGCTTCAATTCATCTTCAATTTTGTAAGCTCGCAGACCAAGATCCTTCCGTAAAATCTTTCATAATATGGATGGGCACAGATTTAATTGTTGAGCACGATGTCGAATAGACTCACTTGGGTCTTCATCGATACTACGCTCTGCAGCTGCTATGGTTTCTTTATTACGCACTGTACGACGTTTGAATGGATGCGTGTTATCAGTGAGAGTAAACGTGGTGCGGAAACGATCCATGGTTAATCAAATGAATTGTTCTGATGGACGATTATGTCGGCCATAAAATTGACGGAGTGCGCGATGAGTTTCTCGGACAGAACCGTTTTTTTCGAAATAAATCTGCACAATTTGCAGAAGTTGCTCAGGCATCAATCTATTCATGATTCAATGGCAAACCAGGCTAACCATAAAACGCATGACAGCTGCCACACCATACGTAGCATTAAAAAGTATTGCCAACTTAAAGCTCTATACCTCTAAAAAAAACCAACCTATATTTTGACGCTAAGATACGTCTCGCACGAATATGCGGCAGCTTTCATTGTCACATACGATCACACGTCAGTCGATAACACAACTACTAATTCTTCGCATAATGTTGCAGGAATCGCTTTTTCACCGAATGCAGTTTTTGAAATTAAGCAGAAGAAATTTAATTTTCTGAGTTCTGATCAACTTTCTGGGCGTTCCAGACCACTGCGCACCGTTAAAATCTACGAAAATTTAAATTCAGAAATACCAATGAATACAAAAATATAATGAGCTCTAAAAGTTTTCCCACTACAGCCCTGCCAGATCTGAAAATTGAAATTATTAGAGACGTCATTCTTGATAAGTTCCACAATTCACTTTATCCCTGATCTTACGAGTTAGGATTATTCGAAGTTGAGTGCATGATCATGAATGGATTTGAACCATCCCTGAGCTGATGTTGCACTCACTTGGCACCCAAGCTTTAACTAACGACACCGCAAAGATTGTATTGAATGCAATAAAATAATGCTAAATTACCCTAGTTAATTATGAGCTTTTTCAAATTCTACCACCGAATTCTTTTTTGAGCAAATTCTACCACCGAATTCATCGAAACGTTCGACCCCTCGGCCACACATATGAAAAGGAAGTGAATGCATACACTTGTTGGTCCGTTTCTCGCCCAAAGTGTAAAGCAAATAGAGAAGTTTGTACTTCAACCGATCCAAGCAACGGAAACTCGAACAAAGGGCTTACTGAAATACAAGAAAAATTTTTCTCAACAAAGATTTCTTTCGATAAACACATGAAAACGTGAAATCAACAAGTGTCTTATTCTTGAAAAAACTGTCTAATAAGTTACATTGCAAAGCAACATATATATATATATATATGTTCGGATTTAGCCTAAAATTAAAGAAATATTAAAATTTGAAAATGATATACAACAAAACTTACCTTAACCTGTCACTGACAGATGACAAACAAATCAGCTGCAATCACTTCAATTTGTATTCCAACCAGCTGATCATTGGAATATTAATGCTGTATGCTAAATCAAATCGTTGTTTTAAAGAGAAATAATTGTATTGGAATTATACGTTATACCAATGAAGGCGGTAAATTTACCGAAATTTTCATCGTGTGAAAATTTCTTTGTTATCGGCATTAGATAATTGTATTTGAAACGGAGCGGATGAATTGGAATTTGTGTTATCGAACAATTTGTGGAATAAATAGAATTAAACGAGAATTAACCAGTGATTTTGATTTCAATTTCGAAACATCAGTTAAGTCGGTCTATTAACAGTCGAAGCAGTTGGTTAGTTAGTTAATTCGGTCGAATAGAAAATCGAAACATTTGGTCCTTCGAACCGGATCATTGAATTCTCGGCTCCGGTTTTTTTAATATTCGAATTTGAAAATAGAAAATAGAAATTAGACTTTTGGACTTAAATCGGGTGTGCGTTAGTGCAGTGAAGTTGGAATTCCTCGAAGACAATCGCTACATAGAAATTGTCAGCTGGGTAAGTCCCAAACACTTATTCCTTTGTTTGAACATCCTTTCTTCCTTTCCTCATATCGTTTATTGCAATATCTTTTGATTTATTCAAAATTTAAAATAATTCTTGAGATCTAACGTTCGTGAATTTAAAAATCTATCTTACACATCTATAATGCATCTTATTGATCTATAATTTATCTGACTATAAACTATCTACTTCATTTACATATAATTTCGTTAATTTAAAATCTATCTTACACATCTATAATGCATCTTACTGATCTATAATTTATCTGACTATAAACTATCTACTTCATTTACATATAATTTCGTTAATTTAAAATCTATCTTACACATCTATAATGCATCTTATTGATCTATAATTTATCTGACTATAAACTATCTATTTCATTTATATATAATTTATCTTTATCACCTACAAGTTATATATATACTCGAATAAATAAAAACTAACGAGCATTCGAGAAAAATAATTAAAACTTTGAATAGTGGTGGCGTAAATTGAAACGTGATGTATATAGTGAATATCGAAAATTAAGTCGTGAAAGGTGCGTAAATTGATCAAATTCGGTTGTTTCGAGAAATTCGCAGTTTAATACTGTACCGTGACATTCCGTTATAACTGTGCCGATTGAACTCGTTGTAAAATTACTTTGAGAAACTTTGTGCCTTGATTGTTTGAACGTCAATATGGCTGATGTACAAA
Organism: Nemotelus pantherinus; assembly: GCA_963978885.1. Classification (NCBI taxonomy): domain Eukaryota; kingdom Metazoa; phylum Arthropoda; class Insecta; order Diptera; family Stratiomyidae; genus Nemotelus; species Nemotelus pantherinus. The sequence continues at coordinate 108,781,399 of OZ022265.1, forward strand.
ACTTAATGTTGCGGCAAAAAATAGCGTGCGACCAGCTCGTAAAAATGCAAGCGAATTATCGCAAAGATTCTAAGTCCAGGAAAACTGCGACTTATTATCGAACCTTAATCGATAAAGTATCTTCTCATTATGATCGATTTCTTGCAACGCATGAGAAAATTCTGGAATGCGTCAATGAAACAGTTATAGATTCTCAGTATTTTTCTGATGATCATGAGAAGTTTGAAATACTGCATTTGAATTTTAAATCAGAGTTGGAAGATTTATTGCAAGGGTTAGAGGGCGTAGAAGATAAACAAATTGCAGCTTCTCAAAGTGATAAAAAATCGAATGAGTCAGAATTGAAACTCCCGCGTATAAATTTACCTAAATTCTCGGGAAACTATGAAGAATGGGTGTCATTTAGAGATCTATTCGTGTCACTCATTCATGAACGATCCGCCTTATCGAATGTAGAGAAATTACATTATTTGAAATGCAGTTTGACAGGGGAGGCTGAAAACTTAATTCGTCACTTTGCATTAACTAGTGCGAATTACGACTCAGCGTGGAAACTTTTGAACGAGCGATACAACAATTTGCGTGTATTACTGAATGCCCTATTTAAAAGGTTATTTGACATGAATAATGCGTCTGAGTCAGCTTCCTCCTTGAAAAATCTATTAGATAGAACAGTTGAGTGTGTCCAATCAATCGAGAATTTGCAAGTGGGTGATTTGTGGCAATCTATTTTAGTATACATGACTACGCAACGGCTTCCTCACGAAACTAGACAGTTGTGGGAACAAACTCAGACAGGGAACACAAAATTTTCGTCATTCGAAGAGCTTAGATTATTTTTGCATCAACGATTTCGAGCCTTAGAGGCTACAGGAACCGATCGTTCCAAGCAAGCTCGTCAACATGCTCATAGTCGCACGCCTAGTAATCGCTACACTCATGCAGTTCAGACCCAATCTTCTTCCATTTGTATTCATTGTCGTGAATCTCATCGCTTGGTGCATTGCCCTCAATTTAAACAGCTGCTACACGCGAATAAATTTGAAATCGTAAAAAGAAATGGCTTATGTTTAAACTGTTTGGAAAAGGGTCATTTGATAGCTAATTGCCCCAGCAAATTTAGATGCATGAAATGTCAGAAGGCTCACCACACATTATTGCATAAAAATGCTTCAAACATTTCGAACCCACTTTCATCGACTTCAGAAATTGAACCCGCGAGCGTGAATTCCGTTAAAACCACAACAAGACGGGAAGTGCTGTTAGCAACAGCTCGCATTATCTTGAATACACCATCTGGACTAGTTACCTTACGAGCGCTTTTGGATCAAGGTTCGCAAACATCCCTGATCACAGAGTCGGCAGTTCAACAAATTGGATTAAAAAGAACATCAACAAGAATAAGTGTTGTTGGAATTGGAAAATCGAACAAAACTGACGTCAACGGAATGGTCGTCCTTAGCATGTGCCTTCGAAAGGGAGCTACACTAAATTTTGAAGCGTTAATTATGGATAAATTACCCACTTTGATACCCGCTCGAACCATCACAACTTCTGAATGGAAACAACTGGAGGACCTTCAACTCGCAGATCCATTCTTCGATCGTCCCGCTCGAATTGACATATTATTGGGAGCTGATGTAGTCGGGAAACTGTTGTTGGGTGATATTAAATATTTGGAAGCGGGACCAATTGCTCAAGATACAAAGCTGGGTTGGATAATTTCGGGTCAAGTAGACACCCAGTGCGTGGAAAATCTGAAATGTTTGAAAATTGAGGTGAATAATGATGTTGAAATTAATGATCAATTGAAAAGATTTTGGGAGTTAGAGGATATCCAGCCACAGAAAATACCATCACCAGATGATAAATTCTGCGAATCCTTCTTTTTGGAAACGACAAGTCGTGACAATACAGGCCGATATTCGGTGAAATTACCTTTTAAAAGTGTCGAAGATAAAAATACATTAGGATGTTCAAGAAACATAGCACTTGCAAGTTTCATGTCTTTAGAAAGACGCTTCCAAAAGGATGACAATTTAAGGAAAGAATATGTAAACTGTATTCAAGAATATTTGAACTTAGGACATATGGAAATAGCCAAGAACCAAGAGGAGCACGTATTAAGGGGAGACCAACGGTACTGTGTAGCACATTATCTACCTCATCACGCAGTTCGAAAAGAAAGCAGCACAACCAGTTGCAGAGTAGTTTTCGACGCTTCTAGGAAGACTAGCTCTGGCGTATCGCTGAACGACATTTTATTTACCGGCCCCGCAATCCAGAATGATTTGACGACAATATTAATGAGTTGGAGGAAATATCGGTTTGCTTTCGTAGGCGACATCACAAAAATGTACCGCCAGATAAAAGTCCATCCAGAAGATGCCCTATATCAAAGAATTTTGTGGAGATTTCATCCGTCAGAAGAAATCAAGGATTATGTACTTAATACAGTAACATTTGGAACAAGCTGTGCACCATTCTTGGCAATTAGGACGTTACACAAATTGGCGGAAGATGAAAAAGAGAAGTTTCCTAATGCATTCAACTCTATATTAACTGAATTCTACGTGGATGATGTGCTGTCTGGAGGAGACGATCTTTTAGAAGCAACGAATAGGCGAAAGGAAATATTTGAAGTGCTCCGAGCTGGAGGATTTCCTCTTCGGAAGTGGATTAGCAACGACTTTAGAATTTTAAAAGACGTACCTGTGGAAGATATTGAAATGCAAGAACCATTAGACTTGAACTTAGACCAGGGATACAAATCCTTAGGAATTATTTGGCATCCAGTAACAGACCAATTTAGTTATCGTATCAAATTAAATGAAGAGAGCAAGCTATACTCGAAACGTCAAATGTTGTCAGACATCGCGCGTCTTTATGATCCTTTGGGCTGGATTTCTCCAATTATGATTAATGCAAAAATACTTTTACAATCTTTGTGGTTACAAGGGCTTTGTTGGGATGAACCGTTGTCAGCTGATATACACAAAAAATGGATTGAATTCAGAACTAAATTATTGAAAATCGAAAGCTTACGAATACCTAGGTGGATACATTATACTAAAAATTCGAAATTAGAACTTCATGGATTCAGTGATGCGTCATTAAAAGCTTATGCAGCGGCAATTTACTTAGTTGATCGACGTGAAGACGAAACCCACTCACATCTTATTCTAGCAAAAACAAAAGTCGCACCAATACGGACTGTGTCAATACCACGTCTGGAGTTATGCGGAGCAGTATTATTGGCAAAATTAGTAGCAAAAATCAAAGAGTCATTAAATATCGCAGATATTAATACTTTTCTATGGACCGATTCCGAGATCGTGTTGGCCTGGTTGAAAAGTCATCCGACCCGTTGGACAGCATTTATCGCCAATCGAACTACGGAAATCTTAAATCATGTCGGTAACACTCCATGGCGACATGTCCCATCGAATCAAAACCCCGCCGATTTATCTTCTCGAGGAATAGATGTAGAAGAAATTTTCGAAAATTCGCTGTGGTGGTGTGGACCTAGCTGGTTATTAAATGAGCCCTGCAAATGGCCTAACACGAAAAATTCTATTACGACTACGTTGGAAAGTAGAAAGTTAGTTCTCCTCAATATCATACAGGAAAACAATGAGGAGCTAGAATATATGTTACATAAATACTCAACTTTGTCGCGCTTGATCCGGGTAACAGCATACTGTTTTCGATTTTTTGCGCTTCTCTCAAAACAATCCGTCTCTAAAGGATATTTGAAGACAATAGAACTACAAAGGGCTTTAGATTTTTGGATTAGATACACGCAACAAACGAAATTCGCAAAGGAAATATTAGACCTACAAAATGGAAGAGACATCAGTGGCAGTAGCCTTAAAAATTTAAATCCCTTCGTAGATGGCAACGGAGTATTAAGAGTAGGTGGACGGCTGACAAACGCCGAACTGCCTTATGATGCCAGATATCAAATCATCTTACCAAAACAAGGCAAATTGACGAAACTGCTGATACATCAAATACATCACAACACGTTACACGGGCAGACTCAGCTAATGACCAACATTATACGGAAACGTTATTGGATAATCGATATTCGAAATACAATCAAACAAGAAGTCCGCAAGTGTATCAAATGTGTCAGGGCGAAGCCACAAATATTGCAGCAACTAATGGGGAGTTTACCTAGGCCAAGAGTCACCACTTCAAGACCTTTCACTCATACAGGGATAGATTACTGCGGACCATTTGAATACCGTGATCGACGTGGGCGAGGTAGCAGAGTGCACAAGGGCTATGTAGCAATTTTTATATGCTTGGCAATCAAGGCTATTCATCTTGAATTTGTGAGTGATATGTCAACAGCAGCTTTTTTGGCAGCATTACGTCGTTTCATGGGTCGTCGAGGGCTCTGCAGTCACATTTACAGTGACTGTGGAACAAACTTTGTTGGAGCTAGCATGGAACTACGCCGATTGATAAAACCAAATAATGAAGTTGCTGCGGAACTTTTGGCCAATGAGAACATTGTTTGGCACTTCAACCCTCCTGCTTCACCACATTTTGGTGGTCTCTGGGAAGCAGGAGTGAAATCAACAAAACAGCATTTACGTCGTGTGGTCAGAGGAGCAGCACTTACATTCGAAGAAATGTCGACCGTATTAGTGAGAATCGAAGCATGCCTTAATTCGCGACCACTATGCCCCATGTCAGATGATCCAACGGATACAGAAGTGCTAACCCCTGCACACTTTCTCATCGGAGGAGCAATACTTTCGCCACCGGAACACAATCTTCTGGACGTCAATATTAACTATCTGAACAGATGGCAACTAGTGCAACGAATAACACAAAATTTTTGGAATAAATGGAAGGTCGAGTATTTAAACCGATTACAATCCCGCCCTAAATGGCTCAGCAAAGAAAAATGTGCTCGCGTCGGAGATATTTGCATTTTAAAGGACGAAAAAGTGGCAGCGTATAAATGGCCTTTGGCAAGAATAGTTGAACTGCATGCCGGTAAAGACAATTTAGTGCGGGTCGTGTCAGTGTTTTCGAATGGTAGAACTTACAAGCGTCCAATTTCAAAAATCGCTTTATTACCTATACCCAACTATAACTCGGACACAAACTAAAAAAGTGAAAATCTCAAATCGAACTTCATATTCTCAAATCTTATAATCGGCATAAACAAATTTATTTTCAAGTCAAATGACAAAATTAATATAGTAAACATAATCATATCAAAAGTGATGATTAAACGTAAACATGTACAACTTAATATTAATGAATTACCAACCAGATAATTTAATATTGAACTATAATAGTAATCTTAACAGTAATATTAATAGCAACTATTATATTAAAATATAAGTTAACGTAATAAGATAACAGATAGTGAATAATATAAAATTATTGATAATAGACAAATAAACAAATTAATGATAATGGATTAAAACTCAAGTCATGCTCCACAAAATATATAATACGTGAGACTTTTGTGTTCGTTTGAAGTCCTTAGTCCCATCCCTCCCAGCTGACACACTACCACCCTGCACAACACAGTTATTGACGCAACTAAGGGGATCGCCAACATAGTTGGCTGGCCTCCGCCTTATTTGCACTGTCGATTCGAATTGCATCAAAGGAGAACGAGAAAGCGACCAGTAGATGAGATAACGCACTCTGCAGATGAATTGAACTGAGTATCTTATATACTAAAGAATAAATAATCATATCCTATTTGCAGACTTCAAAAAGTCTTACGAAAGGTGCAGATTTAATGGTATCAACTCCAGTGAAGCGAAATTGGGACTTGAAGAAGGAAGCCAGATGTCAGGACTCCTTGGCCGAAACTACTGAGCTGATGTCATGCCTTATTCTGACTCTATCGATTCAGCGGGGGGAGAATGTTCGGATTTAGCCTAAAATTAAAGAAATATTAAAATTTGAAAATGATATACAACAAAACTTACCTTAACCTGTCACTGACAGATGACAAACAAATCAGCTGCAATCACTTCAATTTGTATTCCAACCAGCTGATCATTGGAATATTAATGCTGTATGCTAAATCAAATCGTTGTTTTAAAGAGAAATAATTGTATTGGAATTATACGTTATACCAATGAAGGCGGTAAATTTACCGAAATTTTCATCGTGTGAAAATTTCTTTGTTATCGGCATTAGATAATTGTATTTGAAACGGAGCGGATGAATTGGAATTTGTGTTATCGAACAATTTGTGGAATAAATAGAATTAAACGAGAATTAACCAGTGATTTTGATTTCAATTTCGAAACATCAGTTAAGTCGGTCTATTAACAGTCGAAGCAGTTGGTTAGTTAGTTAATTCGGTCGAATAGAAAATCGAAACATATATATATATATATATATATATATATATATATATATATATATATATATATATATATATATATATATATATATATATATATATATATATATATATATATATATATATGTATATATATGTATATATATATATATATATATATATATATATATATATATATATTATATAATTTTGTACGAGCAAATCATGTAATGTTACCCTAAAAAGTCGTAAATTTTGAACGAAAACGCATGAAATTTATGTAGCAATGGCTACTGTTTTAGAATTTTTTTAGAATAATAAGCGTTATTTAATCGGGAGTGACGGGAATAAAAAAAAACGAAAATAATGAATGTTTTATCAAACAAACTACATCAAAAATTATGTATTGCGAACAATTTTAGGAAATATGCACTACTTTTGCAATTGAAAAATGTAATCGAAAAGTCAGCCCCCTAAGACAAGGAAGTGCTATAACATAAAATATTGCCCCAAAATGAAAAGACATTAACAAAATATTGTAAATAGGTAGCTTTAAATGTTAGAAAAAAGACGAGAGTCCTATCAAGTCAAGTAAGCAAAATATAAATATTTTTCTTGTCAAATATAAAAACGTTTTGCAATTCCTTTAAGTTGATCATATATTTTAATTTGATACATACACATATTTACATTAGCTTACAGATTTTATAGCCATACTTCTATTGAGCTTATAGCTACACTCTTACACTTATTACACAAAAACCAAAAACTGCAATGTGCACTTAACAGCTGCTATTCAAATGTAAGCAACGATAATGAAATATCAAACTCGCTCAGTCTAGCCAAATTACCGTTTTTCGTCATAATGTTACATCCATAATTAGTCCATTTCGAGCAAATGATACAATTTGACAGCTTTGGTGAAAATTTGAGCAGCCAAGGAGGAAATTTGCACTTTTTTTGCTAAGGTTTTCAAAAAAACTATTTATTATTCAGTCGGCATGGCGTGCACATCCGATGTGAAAGAATTAATTTTTGACCCGCTTTTTAGAATGAAGCTTTATTAGCAGCCAAGAATAGATGCACCATTAAATTCTTATATGATAATTATCTAAAATGAAAATCAGTAACGATTTCAGAAACTTTTCAAGTTTTTCACGGATGATAGCACCAATTTTTTTCTGTTCCTAAAATTTTGGATCATGTGATTGAGCTTAAACGAAATTCACAGGAAGTTTTGATTTAAGCTTAGTAGTACTGATTTAAGCTTAGTAGGTACTGTCTTCGATTAACGTGAAATTTTCATACTAAATTTCACGTGAAATTTGATTCAGCGAAAATTTAGCTTGCAAATAATCAAAAGTTGTACTCAGTTCTTAGCATGAAAAACTAGTAGAAAGTTACTTTTGCTTTGAAGGTAGGAAGTTAGTTTGCAATTAGCTCAATACCAGCCTTTGATCGTGAAGCTAAATTTCGACAAATCTCCATTATCTGGTCATTCTCTTGAGCGAAAATTTTTACAATGGAGAAAAGCAGAGACACTGCTCACTTTTGACGGATAAAAAGACAAGGATTTCAGTTTTTGATCAATTTCGTTATTGAAAAGACATTTGCACAATTCAATTGCAAATTCACACACCAAATCTCACTTTTTAGCTCGAAAGAATGAACTGCATATACTAAATTGGCGTAAAATGATCGGACACATGTGTCAATGCCACCTGTATTTTCAAAGCGAAAGCAACTTGCAAGCAATTTTTCACGCTCAGAACTGAGTACAACTCTTGCTTATTTTCATGGAAAATTTTCGCCGAAACAAAATTCACGTGAAATGTTGTATGAAAATTTCACATTAAATCGAAGAAAGTACTAAGCTTTAGAGGTGTGTGGATATCGATATAGGTAGGTTGGTTGCAACAAGGAACGTGTTTCATAGAACAGACATACATTCAAAATCTACACAACTCTACTGCAAACTAAAGCTTCACTTTTATCTCTTCTTAAAACATTTACGGCCATTCGCCAAATATGTTTGCAAAGTGTATTTTGTTAAAACCAAACTTTAAACATGATAATTCGCAGGTGAGCCTATTATATGCTCAAATATATTTTATAATAAAATTACTGAAGAAAACCTGAAGCTCCCAGGCAAATTTATATTTTAAGTCACTATACATATCGTTTTCTCGATATCTGATTCACTTTGGAAATAACAGGCAGCCCGCATACGGGCTGCAATAAACTCATGACGTGGATGCATTTACATTGTTAGCATTCAGTTAAACGTGCCATTGTAATGTAATTAGCCGAAGTGTGCTTAGTTCATTGTTGCAGTAATAATCAATTAATTATGTCGATTTGCTGCACATAGTTATGTGAAATCAAGTCTTCACCATTGTGTTTCTGGAGCATAATTAACACATTGTGCAGCTGTCAGCCTCAAACTTTATTAAAATAAGCGTAGTGGTGGTAGTGTTTGTGTGGAAGGAAACACTTTGTTGCACGTATACTCGTACATGAGTATACAGGTTTTTCTTTTAAGTTTTTTCTTTTGTTTTAGAAGGCAAGCATTACTAGGATATTAACAAACTAACGCAATTAGAGCATAGAGCATAGATAAATATTTTCATATATGTATATTCCATTATGTAACTATAAAGTAGATATCAACAGTCTCAATATATGTAATAAGCGCAAAGCTTCGAAATGAATGGGGACCTGACTCTATTCATGAAGGCAACAGCCCGCGGTAGCAATTTACCGACTTAATGTTCGAGTCCCTTCCATACTCGTGGCTTTACTTCTATTGTTGTCTTTAAAAACCAGTATTCCATTTTATAAAAGATACATAAAATATCTTTGTCGGTGATGACAGCTCTCTACGAATTAAGTTCAACGCCATTGCATTGAATCAAAACTGAAAATCGGCCCTTTTTGTTTGTCTCTTTCTACTGATGTAGATAAAAATGTCAGATTCAAAACATGCGAACATGAATTCGGAACAATTGCATCCAATTCCATTAAAAAATATCCGTGAAAACTTATCATTTCAAGTCCATGTTTCGATGTATTGTGTCTACTTGTCTACAAATTGGGTCTGTTTGTGCTATAGCAACGGAATTGGGATTGGTAGTATTATCACATGTAGTCATATTCAATAGATATTTAGATCCTGTATAATTTTGTTTTTCCGCTTAAATTGAATTTACTAGCTTATTTTTCCATTTTTTAACTAAACCATTTTTAATTAAATCGAAAGTGTGCGGATAGTAAAGTTTAAAGCTAAAGCTTAATTCATACACCATTAGAACTTTGCTAACTTTTAACTGTGAGTTGATTTTTAGCCAATTTTTCTTCAATGGTTTTAAATTGTTAAAGTTGTTTTTTTTGTTTGATTTTTGTACCTTTGGCTTGTTTTTCCATTCACTTAATTATTATACTTTATGTTAAAAATTTAACACATTATGCTTGATTTGGTCTTTTAAAAAATTATAGCATAAAGGGTATTGTAACGTTAAGTTTTTCTTTACTAACTTTATTCCGAAGTCCATTCTTTATTAACTTGTCTTTGGATTTTGTTGGTATGTGGGCATATAAACACATAGCACAAGCAAAAGTCAACCGGGCCGTCAAAAATAAATGACACTAGTGTCCATACGACAACAAGCCTGTGGAGACTTTTTTGTTTTGAATAGTTGTTTATAACACCAAAAATGGTGCCCAGTGTGGGATTGACCTGTGTTGCAACATATTTCTAAAGAAATGAAGATGTGTTTGATACCGATTGTACTATTAAATAAAATTGCCTGTGATTTCATTCCAACATATGTTTTTGGAAGAAGTGCTGCTAACATCGTGATTCATAGCCTGTTTGAATATAAATTTGAGAGCGTATTCATTGTGGATTCAATGGTCTAAGCTGATACACCTGTACATTGATGAAACTACATAGACATATTTTGGTTAAACAGACATATTTTGTGAATGTTTTTGAAATAGAAAGGCAAGCGATTTATTTTGTAGTAATAATATCGTCCAGTTTTAGCTCAAAGAACGGTAAAAGCTACAAATTTTATATCTTTAACAACAAATAAATATACAAATAAGGTAATGTGGTACTATAGTGCTACTACATTGGAAAAATTAAATGTATAATTTTTTGGTCATCACTTATTCTTTAAAAAAATGCGAATAGAATGTGCCACGGCTACTTCATGCAAGCAGACACCAAATGAGACAGACTTAGGCACGCAAGAGCCCATTGTGCCCACCTCTTATTGAGTATAAAAACACCCCAAGTCCTTGATGAACTGGATGATCTTCTTCAGACTCAGCCACCACGGATAGATTTGCGAAGAAGTCAAGATTTTTTTCGATAAAAGTAAGTACTTCTAAGAAGTTGCTAATTTGATTCAAGCATATTTCTTACTCAAATTCTGATAGTTCACTTGAAATGAAAATCACAAAGCACAAGTATTAAAATTAAATAAATGCGCAAATTTTTTAAAATAGGAAACTTTAATTCAATAAAATTAATATGATAATATAAAAAACTCAACCGCATCAGAACCGTTCGAAAACTGATTTTCAAAGAAATTATCTCTGAGTGTTTAAAAAATGTAGAAAGATGTAAAACACTTTTTTGTGGTATCATATCAACCATTTCTCACACAAAGCAAAGGGATGAAAAACAATGTTCTCTGGCTTTAAATAACCAACCCTTTAAATTTCGCTTTCATCCGAGGATTTTATCGAATGTTTCAGTGATAAAACGATATTTGGGGTTGCCCCTCAAGAAACAAATCCAAAACTCGGATAATTTAAACATTTGTTGCCTATTTTTATTGTAAATGCTTTGCATGTGAATATTGAATGGAAGCATCTGTTGGTGCAATAATTGAGAAAATCTCTGATGCTGGCAACCCTGTATTTGCACGACAGCCAAATTTAAGGAAATGTTGAAATTTATAGGAAATGTTGAAATTAACTAAGTCCAGGTCTGATAGAAGTGATTTTGAAAAACGAGCAACACTGTGGCAGTGGTGCCATTTGGAAAAATCGCTGGGGATAGGGGTCTATAGCTTCCGATTTAGCCACCAGATTTTAACAAAATTTACGCAGTAGGTGAACCTTACTCTAAGATAGATTTCATAGAAATTTGGTTGAAAAATTAGTATAGGGACGCCAGCTACGGCAATTTTTGTCTACTAAATATTGTAAATTTGCTCAGGAAAATAAAGATTTTTTCCCTATAACTCCCGATGCAATGACGAAATCAAAACGAAATTCAAATCTTGTTGCGTGTTTAATTCTGTAGGAATTTCATTGAAAAATAATGAAAGGGTTGCCAGCTATGATGAATTTCGTAATTTATTTACTTTTCTTTATCGAGCGATGTTGTCAGAAAATTTCCAAATGGGAATGATGACAATTAACAACAAATATTTACGTTTCAAAAATTAAAAAAGTTTGGACGGTGGTAACCCTAAAATTATATTCACTCCTATAACTTACAGCGCAGCCATTCAAACGAAACGAAACTCATAGGGTGGGATTAACACAACGTGAAGCAGCTATGGTGCTAGCACATGATTGCCAGCACCAGACAATTTCATAAATATTGCACCAACAGATGCTTCCATTTTTTATTCATAAGCAAAGCATTTACAATAAAATAAGCAGCCGATATTTCCGAGTTTCGGAAATTTTTCGGATGGTAACCCCAGACATAGTTAAATCGCTGAAACTTTCGATGACATCCTCGGATGAAAATGAAATTCAAAGGATAGGTTGATTAAGCACGAGCATGTTATGGTAGACTTATTGCTGCTGTGTTGGACAAATGTTGCCAGCACTGAACATTTTCATCATATGTGCTATAGGAAATTCTGTCAGAAAATGATATTTGTTCCTTTGAGTAAGAAATGGTTGATATGATACTACTAAGTAGTGTTTAACGTCATCACACATTTTAAAATCCCTCAAAGATAATTTCTTCGAAAATTAGTTTTCTAGCGGTTCTGATGCGCTGGACTTTTTTTAACATAAAAATGTTTCCTATATGTTTTTCTTTTAGAGAACTAGTCATGCGATAGCAAATTATATTAAAATTATATCAAAATGTTCGAAAATCAAAAAATTGCACTAATTTTTTACGATTTTTGATTTTTAGAGCTAATGTTTTTAATTTTCGTGATAAAGTTGTGAGTAGTGACCTCAAAGCTATTGTTTTTAATTGTTCTTTTCAGTGGTGGTCAACGATGAGTGAAAAGCCTTTGTGATTAAACTTTTTAAGAGATTATCTTTCGAAATTTTCGTGCAGTTTTTAGTGATGAATTAATGTCTACAAACGATAATTATTTTTAATACACTGCAAATAAGGTTTCATCGATTCTATAAGGTTTTATGATCCTAGTTTTTACGTACTCTTTAAAATAGGAGAAAATAATCATATTAATTTTTTATGTTTAGAATTTGAGCAGCCGTCAAGGCTGTATTCTTAACAATGCAATGTTCAATGCAACTATAGGCAGTGGCCGCCAACGCGGCTCTGCGTCTTGATCCTTTTCATTTTGTTCGTGGATTTGTGAACCTGGCAATTGGGTAATATAATCAAGGTTGTGGTTGACATTTTAGTCTAGTGATTAAGTTCGCATTCTTGGTTTCAGGATTGAAAACTTTTCGTAGGTTGTTTGGATGATGTTGTTCGTCAGTGGTTTTTCGACTTATTTGAGTGCTTTTGTTTTTTTGAAATTTAATTGATTATAAAATGTTAAACAAAAAAAAAGTAAAAATTTAATTGAAGAACCCTAAACAAGAAAGGTTTCTGCATTTCCTATATAATTTATTTCTTGTTTTTTTTTTTATAATTTAAAGTAGCTGTTTTCCAATAAATTACCTGCTCTTTTTTTAACTGTTATAAAAAAATAACTATGTTAAAAATACCTTTTTTATTGTAATAAATATAAATATTTATAAAATGGAAGTAACTTTATTACTAAACCTGAATATAAAATAAAAAAAAAACAGGAATATTGAATTGAATTGAAAAATATTTTATTTTAAATTAACCGTACATTCTTAGCCTAACTTAAAGTTTAATTAACAAGAAAACTTACAATCTAGCGGCTATACTTTACTATACTTTAGCCAGCTGGCTCTGGTTGTTTTTTTTTATTTGTTTTTCTTTTTTTTCGGCACAAATTTTATATTCTTACACTCTAATTGTATCACCCAACCTGTACAGCAGCTGGGATTGCCCTAGCAATGATTTTCTTAAAAACTACCTTACGCTAAAATACGATCTAACTTATACCTAAAAAAAAAAAAACAGGTATAACCAGCGAGCATTGTATGAGGAAGTTGGAAGTATGGCCATCGACACGGGTCCGCATCTGGGTGTAGCGATGGTCTATGTCAGACCGGTCACAGGCGTTCTCCTGCAAAGCCGCGCTGGCACTGAACGTGCTAAGAATATATTTTATTGAACCTGCTTTACATCAAGCTCAAACGACCAAAATAATATAATATGTTGAGCTACCAGAAGGTAGTCATTTACAGCCTATACTCTTCAACTTCTCTTTGCCTGATGCAACAGATTATTTGAAATGCTTTGCCGAAAAAATTGGCACACTGAAATTTTAAATCTTGATAATCAAAGTTGCCAGATTATTGTTTAAGGTAAACTAGATTGCATCGTAATCAACTTTTAAGGATAAAAATTGATATTAAGGAGTTGCTAGCTTGGTTTTGCCATTCAAAGAATAGACTAAGCATTCAAAAACTAAAATAGTATTTCGTTTTAAATAAAGTAGTTGAATAAATCAAAAAGGTAAATTCATGGGCAGTCAAATGGTAGCATAGGCCACGGGGGCGTCATCGGGTGTTGGTTACCGAAAAAGCAATTGAAATCCCGAGAAATGCCTGCTGGAAACAACATCTACAGCTCTGCTACTGAATCCTACCTTCGACCTCCCCGAAGATGTGATTTTACAATTTCACATCGGGTGGCTGCCGGGAGCCTTCATGACATTTCAGATCATGAATGTTGCCAACGAAGGAGGGTGAGGGTGAGTTTCCCGCGCCTTAAATCGGGAACATTAACCAGACTGGCCCTCCAGGTTGGGGGTTGGGCAATGGGCCAATAACCCATTCCCGTGGAACTTGACTTATTCAGGAACCTGATACTTCGCCTCGGATACTTGGATTGGATCAACGGAAACGACCACGCAAACAAAATATGGACTACTCTATTGGAACCTGGAACGTGCGAACCCTGTACAGACCGGGGGCCATCAAAGCCCTCCTGGAACAGGTCAATCACTACAAAATAAACATTCTCGCTGTCCAGGAAACAAAACTGTTTGGTGCCGAGATTATGGACATGAGATCGTACACAATCTTCAAAAGCGGGAAGTCATCGGGAAGTAACGAATTTGGAGTGGCCTTCATCGTGGAAAAAAAAATGAAACCGCTAGTAATCGACTTCAAGCCTGTCAACGAAAGATTGTGTGCGATCCGCATTCGTGCAAAGTTTTTTAACGTTTGGCTCATTAACGTTCATGCCCCTACTGAAGATAAGGATGAGGCAGTGAAAGATAATTTTTATAACCTTCTGGAAAGGTTATATGATTCTCTGCCATCAAATGATGTTAAAATCCTGCTGGGTGACTTCAACGCAAAGGTTGGAAAGGAGGAAACACACCGCGGAACCACCGGCCAATTTAGTCTTCACGACCTTTGCAACGACAATGGACAACGACTGGTCGACTTTGCGAGTAGCAGAAATCTCGTCGTAAGCTCCACGTGCTTCCCGCATCGTGACATCCATAAAAGGACATGGGCATCCCCCGACGGCCACACCTTTAATCAGATTGATCATATTCTGATTCAGAAAAGGTGGGCCTCTAATATTTTAGATGTGCGAACCTTCCGTGGAGCCAACTGCGACTGCGACCACTACTTAGTCAAGACTCGATATCGATGTCGAATATCACTGTCGTATGAAGCCAGAGCAAGCTCAAGACGCAAGTTCGATGTCGACAAGCTTCGAAACAAGACGATGGAAGCCGAATATAGATCTGCTCTGGAAATGGAACTAGCTTCCACGCCTAACACCACGTCTATCAACGATGTTTGGACTACTATCAAAAGCGCAGTGAACGCAGCAGCCGAAAAAGTAGTGGGATATACAGCCGGGCAACGCAGAAATGAATGGTTCGACGAGAAATGTCAAGCCGCGTTGGATGAAAAGAATGCGGCCTACAAAATCCACATTGAACGACCGACTAGAGCCAAGAAAGAAAAATATGACGATCTTCGGAGAGTAGCTAATAGAATAATTAGACGTAAGAAACGAAAGCATTTTGACACCATGCTGAATAACATGAATGACAACTTTATGGCTAACAACACTCGACAAGCGTACAAAGTAGTGAGACACTTAAAGCAAGGCTTTAAAACACGAACTAGCCTATGTAGGGCTGCCGATGGAAGCATCATAAGTGGCTCAGAACAGGTGAAGGAAAGATGGGCGTCCTATTTCCTGCAATTACTGAACGGAAATGTCCCCGCACCCGACGAATTGCCATCATTAATTGGCACATACCTTGACAGTGCCTCATCTCACCCCCCTACACTGGATGAAGTCCGACAGGCCATGGACCGCTTGAAACCCAACAAAGCACCGGGCATCGATGGTATCCCCACGGAGCTCCTGAAGACAGGCGGGATTTCCGTTTTAAGGGCAATCCATGGATTGGTGACAAGCATCTGGCAACAAGAAACGATGCCGGATGAGTGGCGAAAAAGCGTTATATGTCCCATTCACAAGAAAGGAGATAAACTGCTATGCGAAAACTACAGGGGCATATCACTACTTTGTACGTCGTACAAGCTCTTGACAAAAATTTTAGAGTTAAGGATTTCCCATCACGCTGAGAAAATTCTTGGTGAATATCAAGGTGGTTTCAGACGTGGAAGATCGACAACTGACCAAATATTCACGGTCAAACAAATTTTGGAAAAATGCTGGGAATTCAACATTGATGTCCATCAAATATTCGTCGACTTCAAACAAACGTACGACAGCATCAACCGAACTGCATTATATAACATCATGCTGCAGTTCGGAATCCCAGCAAAGTTGGTACGACTGGTGAAAATGACCATGACCGACTCCACGTCACAAGTGCTGATTCAGAATAATATGAGCAACTCGTTTTCGACGAATACTGGGCTAAAACAAGGGGATGGATTAGCTCCGGTACTCTTTAACTTAGCGCTTGAGTATGTCATCAGAAAAATCCCCGTTGACACGAGAGGAACTTTATTATTTAAGACGACACAGCTAGTAGCTTACGCTGATGACATCAATATTATGTCACGTTCGTTCAACGACGCCAAGGAAGTATTTGTAGCTCTAGACGAAACCGCCAAGGAAGTTGGTCTTCAAATTAACGAACAAAAAACTAAAGTTATGACTCAATCAAGGAAAAGGACGCCAATAAGACAAAACATAACGATAGGGGACTATAACCTTGAAAATGTAGACAACTTCGCATACCTAGGGACGAACCTCTCGAAGGATGGGAATGAGCTTGACGAAATCAAACGACGGATTCAATTAGCCAATAATACATTCTTTTCGGTGCTTCCCACTTTAAAATCTCGATGCGTACACAGAAATACGAAGCTCCGCATCTATAAAACAATTATTAGACCTGTGCTATGCTACGGAAGTGGAAACCAGGCGTCTGAAAAAGCCTTAAATACGTTTGAGAGAAGGGTATTGCGAAGGATCCTCGGTCCAATACGGGAAGAAGATGGATGGCGAATGCGATACAACAACGAGCTGTATACCATGTATGACGAGCCGGAAGTCTCTACCGTCATACGACTCCAAAAACTACAATGGGCTGGCCACGTCGAACGAATGAGCGACAATCGAATCCCCAAAAGATCTCTCAAGGGGCGAGCGAGCGGAGCCAGGCCAGTCGGTAAGCCGCGCAAGCGATGGGAGGACTCGATAGATGCTGACAGCAGGTCACTTCTGGGAGCACCGAACTGGAGGACGCGGTCACTGAACCGAGACGAATGGAGGCGAATTATTAAGGAAGCTAAGGCTCGATTCGGGATGTAGTGCCGCGATGATGATGAAATTCATGTGATCCAAGTAGTAACGTCAAAGTTAGACAAATAATCCGACTAAGTTAACAAAGGCAATCTACCTTGAATTCCCTTTGATTACTACATCCAACTTGTAAATGGTTTTCTAACGAATTATAATTAGCTCCTGTAATTCATCCGCAAGGCAATCTACGTCAATGCAGGTCTCTGTTTCAAGACCAGAGTTTGAATTTGCATATTCCAGTATGCGTTGTAGTCAATTGGCTTCACATAATACGCGTTCCTACCTAATATTCACTAGAATACAAGGATAAATAATTGATATGCCTCTATTATCACAATACACTTAGAGCTGCAAACTCAATTCGTATTGTATCAATCGACTTCTTGGAGTTTGTCGACTGCATTTCATATAAATTTGATGATGATGCTGATACTGTTGCTTGCAGTTGAAATGTTAATTATATTTCAAATTCCAATGAAGCCCTAAGAGCGTAAATTGCTGATATGTCATTTAGATAAACAACTTATGCTGTAAACAAAGACATGTGTAATCACAAATCAAATGTTTAGATAATGTGTTTGGCATGTATTTTATCAGTAAGCTCATAGCACTGAATATGAATTTCATATTCTATTAGTTGGATTTGCGAATGTCTTGTGAGTATCATGCATTTCATGGTTTAGCCAATCTACAAGCTATATTTTTGGGATAATTCATGATGCGTTGTTTTCAAAATCAAGAGCTTTGTCAGTATGTAATGTTAAAACATTTCACAAGGCTATTTTTCAAAGACCAGGATAGATAGATTTAAGGGATATAATTTATTTCTATTAGTTATAATACTAGGCATAAAAGAATTTTATATAGTGTTTTTTTTAGGTTATTCAGGCTATAGTTTTTATCCAGGTTTTTGAATGGTAAAGCAAAGGACATACATCGTTAGATTATCGATATACTACAGTACGTATTAAAAATATTTCTAACTTTTCCACCATCGAAAAACAGCTGAACAAGAACCTAAGCCTGAGTTGTTTTCTGAGTCCTTCAAATAGCTCTCTACTATTTTCAGTCCACATTGTCTATTTTTTTTCAGCATGCCGCATGTATCTAGCAAATGTCATTCAAGGGACTCCAAATTCAATCTATTCAATCTAATATAGGCACCCTAATGACGGAATTACTCACGAAGCTTGCAGTCGAGCATGCAAAGTGACTTGGAAGAGATGAAGTGGTAAAGCTAGTAAGTTAACACTTGCATAACATTCAGCACTATAACAGCATTCTTTCAGCTTTTGCTGATTTTCTTTGAGTATTAGAAATCACTTTGCAAAAAAATTTATATTTCTTACTTTACATACATATATCTACACGATTTTTCAGTGGGTTTTTCTCCAGATTGCGTAATCTTATCTAGATGAAATTTCAAGGAGATATTGGCAGCAATGAGTTGTATGACTTTTTTGATTAATGGGGGAACACCTTTTAACCTTTGACATCAGTGGGTATTTCATGCATTTATAATTAAAAATTTTGGTGTAAAGAAAACAATGAAATTATGTTTCTAGCTTGGTAATGATAATGTTTAGATATCCATGTGGGCATTAAAAGTAAGCAAAGAAAGTTAGGAACATTTTGAATTGGTCCTCTCGATAGATAGGGTAGTTGCTAGTATTAGGAGTACACATAAATTTGATGCTGTATTGCAAACCAGTAGTTACTTGTTTTTTTTTTTTAGATGTTACCCGTCGAAAGACTTAATTTCCTCCGATTTTACTAAAAGCATATGGATTCCGCGGTTCGAAAACGGCTCGTTCTTCACATTTGCAACATGCTTAAGCACTGGCTCATATCATGTTGGGCGGCTCCAGGTTAAGTCTCAAGTTACAAACAGTATTTGGGTCTTATTCTGGACAGCAAGCTTACATGGAATTTAGAAGAAAGAGTTAAGCGGGCAAGTGAGTGCTGGGTAAAATGTGGGGTCTAAGCCCTGCTCTAACGCACTGGATCTACTTGGCGAAAGCAAGCTCGATCCTTATTTACGGAAGCTTGGTCTGACGGCCAGCAGTGCATAAAACCACCTTTGCCAGCATGGCGAATAGAGTTCAGCGGTTGGCGGCCTTCTGCACGACAGGTGCCTAAGCTTCGACTCCTTCGTCTGCTCTGAACGTCCTGCTTCATCTCCCTCCGCTTGATCTCTTTGTTAGAGGCGCTGTCGCAAAAGCTGCTGTCAGGTTTAGGGAATCAGGACACTTCGAGACAGGATCTCTCGGCCACAGCAGTATAAATCGGGGATACGCAGGAAGCACTGACTACCTGGCTCCCACTCTGTACTTCAAGCGGGGATATCGAACGACTGTGCGAGATGAGCAGGAATGGAATCAGCAAATGTGCATAACAGCTCTTAGCATCCACACTGACGGCTCTAAAACAGCTGCAGGAGTGAGTATTGCATCATATTCTGCAGATGCAGCTATGGAAGCAGCTTATCATAATCATTTGCCAGGGTTTCTTCCACTTCATTAATGCTATATGCGAAATAGTTTAATTTTCTAATATCCAACGTAATCTGCTTTTACGTCAATGCAATGGAAACTCAAGCGTTTTAGTCAAAATCTCAAACATCTCTTACTATTCTAAGCCTAAATGGACAGTTCTTTGCAGCCTATTGAAAAATGCTAAAAAAAACACTGAAGTGATCTTGCCTCAATGTACATTTTAATTATGTGTGCATACAAAAAGCATTACACAACTGATGGTCATAAAAAGTTTGCGATGAATGTTTCCAAATAGCAGCGCCGACGTTGTTCAGCTTACCGCGTCTTCTTGAGCAGAGAAGTTGAACAAACCCCTAGCTTATCCACCCGTTAAATGGCCCAGAAATCTTTGTGCATGAACGCAACAGGATTTGCAGCGCTTTATGTCAGTTTTTGTTTCCTGAACCTGAAGCTGGTTTGCTTTTGATGCTTGAGTTCATGATGCTATTTGTTTGTATGCATATATGTAATAGATTTACTGTTTCACATAGGCTGTTATTTTTACGTTTAATTTTTGTAATGGATTTTTTACTTAGCTCTGAAGTTTAATGTTTGCTGTAGATTGAAATTCTTTTGATTTGTTTGTTTGTTTATTTGTGCTGCACTTCATTTGTTACACACAGTACCATTGCCTCCATATGGGAAGCTGTGCAACAGAAATGTTTATTTGAAACCAAACGTATTACAGTTTTGTAAAACGGTTTTACATTGAATATAATTTATCAGCTAAATCCTTCTTTTTCGTAGCTACTTAAACAAAAGGCGGAAGGAAATATTCATTTCACTGCAATAAAATATTCGCACCAAAAAAAAAAATAACGGTACATTTCACGCTGTCAGCAAGAACATATTTCACTCTGCTTATCTTTGGACTTGTAAGAGAAACAACAAGACAGTTTGCTGGTGAAAACTACGATTATGGTCAAATATCCTGTAGTAATTTATCGTCTTTCTTACCGTTGCTCTAAATTTATATGTGTGTTTCCCCGTTTGTTTTCATTCACCTTCTGGTAATTTTTCAATGTCACATTTAACTTCGAAAAATTGAATATAACCGGATATCCGTTTCTTACTTCTTATTCTTCGCTTTTCCCCTCGAAAAACATATGCGGCCGCAGCCTGCGAAATTGAATGACGAAAATGGTACCTTTGTATATGAATTAAAAATTTAACGAAATTTATATATGTATACATATGTATGTATGAAAATATGTATATACATTTCATACACTGCGCATCATTCAATTGTCGATATCTGTTTAACTGCTGTTGAAATACATATAAATGGATGTACATACATATCTGCAGATATAAATGCAAAAAGGAAAAACAAAATGTGTTCAATCGAAAACATATTGAAAGGTAAATTGAACATATATCAAGTTAACTTGAGACACAATGTCAACAACATCTGTAGAAGTGATGCGGAATACAGTACATTTCTGAAGAAGTATTGATTTTCTTCCGGTGTTCTGCTGCTGGGCATCTGCTAAGAGAAAAAAAAAACAGAACAATGTGTTTTTATGTAATTTGTTTGAAACGCTAGATATGTCGTGTGAATTAATTCATCGGAAATCGTACAACTGTAACGGGTGATGAAAAATCCTACAATTCAGAAAAACATATTTCACCTTGTTTTTTACTTGAATTACTCAAGTTACTTATATTCTGTACCTTGTATACTTCATTTCATGTTTTGCATATGTGACCCCTTTTTAAGCGGAAAGGGTAGTTATAATCACAAGCACAAGAATCCAAAACCTTAGGGCCCCGGGAAAATTCAAATGTGAACATCTCTTTTAAAAAAATGACAACATTGTTAAATAAGGTGCAATTTGTGTAATTTTTCGTCCGAACTGTAAGTAGCTAAAAATAAATTATATTTGGATCTTATTGAAAACGTTTTATTGAAAAGATCAAATTCAAATTAACTAGAGCTTATTTGAAAAGATTTATCGAGCAAATATTTTTCTTAGACTTCTAGCTGGGCCTTGAACTCTATTAAAAATTGTTGCGCCAGGGTCATTGCAGTGATCCTATCATCGTTATTTCACATCAACAACAATTGTGTTTCTGCAGCCCTCCCTGACACTTCGTTCCGCAAGCCTCCTTTTCTAGATCTACCATTAAAGGCTTGCTAGTTTGTTTATTAATCATCATATTTAAAAAAAAAACAATTGAAAACGTTATAAAATTATTTCAATCGACAATGCCATAGAGAATAGAAATCATATTTGAATGTCTGGAAAAATACGGTAACTACAGTATCCTTCTTTCGCTGCACTTCAT
The DNA here is from genome assembly GCA_963978885.1 of Nemotelus pantherinus. NCBI lineage: Eukaryota > Metazoa > Arthropoda > Insecta > Diptera > Stratiomyidae > Nemotelus > Nemotelus pantherinus. The sequence continues at coordinate 108,803,684 of OZ022265.1, forward strand.
ATTGAAAACTGAAACTTAACATATTCCGCGGAGTCTGATTTTCATAGTTATATGCTGATTTACAGCAATACGAAAAATATTCGTCGTATGTTTTGGTTTCGTGAACTTCAACCATAATTTTTGTGGACTCTTTCGAATTTTTTTCGCTCGTATATACAGTGGCTCACAGCTTATTTGATACAGTGACTATTTAAAAATTCAAATCACTGTAACTTTGAAATAAAGAACCCTATCCAAAAAATTTAAACGTATTTGACTTCAACAAATACAATGCAAACAAAAAATGTTCCAGCAATATTCCTCGGCGTCCGGTAAAAGAGAAATGCCACTGGCGCAGAAAAATTGCAGCTCACAGCTTATTTGATACAGACACTTCAATGCGAATAAACTTCTATTTGTCGCGCCGTTAATCTGTCTTGTTTTTGTTTCTTGAATTTTTGATTGTGTTTAGACATTGGCTTAAGTAATTTTTAGCAAGATCTTGCAAGCTCAAGTGCCAAAATGAGCCAAAATTGTAAAATGGGTCATCGCACCACAATTGAACTGCGCGAATTGGTATTAAACCACTTTAAAAAAGGACAAAGCGTTCGAAAAATTGCTGAAAGTGTGAATTTGAGTGTTTCTACAGTGCAGCACATAATTGAGCGCTTCGTACACGAAAATCGGGTAGAAAATAAGAGGAGAAATGCGCCAAACAATATTTTCACCATATCCGACGAACGATACATTGTAAGGAAAGTGAAAGCAAACACAAAGATTTCCGCTCCAAAATTGGTTACTGAGGTTCATCGTGAATTAAGGAAGTCATGTAGTGCTGAATCCGTCCGACGAGTGCTCCGCGACCATGATTTCAGGGGGCGAGTAGCTCGTAGGAAGCCATTCATTTAAAAAAAAAATACAATAAGCCGATTTGCCTTTGCCAAAGAGCATGTGGGAAAGCCATCCGCGTTCTGGAATACGGTTATTTTTGCGGACGAGTCTAAGTTTAACATTTTTGGCTCCGACGGAATGTCATATGTCTGGCGCAAGGCAAACACTGAGCTAAACAAAGAGAACCTCAAAGCTACTGTGAAGCATGGTGGTGGTAATGTGATAGTTTGGGCCTGCATGTCCGCAGCCGGAGTCAGAAGTTTAAAGTTTATTGAGGAAACAACGGACCAAACAAAGTACCTTGATGTACTCAAAAACAATTTGCTGCAAAGCACTGAAAAACTGGGTGTTAGCAACCAATTTCGGTTGCACCAAGACAATGATCCAAAGCATCAGTCGGGGATTGTGCAGTCCTGGCCAATTTGGGATTGCCCTCATTTGATGTCTCCGCCGGCACAGTCGCCAGATATGAACGTCATTGAGAATCTGTGGACTTTGTTGGATAACAACATTAGAAAACACAAGATTTCTAATAAACAAGACCTGAAGAAAGCACTGCTAGAGGAATGGCAAAAAATTACTCCTGACATCACAAAAAAACTCGTTGACTCAATGCCGAATAGGCTTCAGGCTCTGCTTAAGGCTAAGGGCTATACGAAGTATTGAAATCAACTGGAAACCTCATAATTCACAACAATTTTAATGTTTAATCAAACTGTATCAAATAAGCTGTGACATAAAATTTGTTATTACTTTTAGTTTTTTTGTTTTTTAAGATGTAAAACAGCAACTTTGTAACAAATATAAACTTGTTTAATAAACAACAAACATTTTTCTTCAAAATTTTTTTGATATTGTTATTATGTTTTGAGTTATTGCAACTTAATTTTTTACAGAAGCACTTTATCAAATAAGCTGTGAGCCACTGTACAGTGATCATCTCTTTATGTTACCATGCTATATCCTGACTTCCTGCGGTCACACGTATGAACGACCTCAATTCAAATTGGCATTCTAAAATATTTAATCTTGCTTTGACGGTTTGTGCATTTTCAGAAAAGTTCTGATATCGAATATACTGTTCAACAACAGTTATGAGCAAGCTTTTTGTGCACGGGAGCTACCATGAAAAAAAACTTTTTTGTTTTAAGAAATCAAAGGTTCTGCTTGACAAGATTTTGGGTTTGCTAGTCTCTATTTGCTTGCTAATAACGTGAATACAATTTTCGAGCCAAACTCATGGATAGTTAGTACTAAATCATAATATTTCCGAGTTTAGTTCATATTTTTTCAAATAAAATTCGTAAATTTCGATAACGTTGTAGCAATTAACACATTTCCCAGCGGGGGCTCCGCCGGCACGCCTCCTTTAGTGTCAAGAGATTCCTCACTGGTACCCATGCTTGCTACATTGCCTTGCAAACATTATGTTTCAAAGGCAAAAAGTACAAGCGAATTTTAATCAAAACAAGTAACAGTTATAACTGTGTTTTGTTTTAAAATTAATGCACGTGGCAGAGCCAGACTGCTGATGGGGTATGGAGTCGGGTGCGAGTTTTGGCTGAGGCCGGATGGCCTCCACTAACAACAGATATTACCGAATATCAAAAATCCCAATTATATTTAATATTCTAAGGAATTAGTTCATGTCGTGTATATAAGTTTCCAAAGATATTGGTAAAAAAAACTTTTGATTAGATAAATGTGCACCATTTAAATCAAACTTATGGAACGTACAACCATAGATGGAAGGGAGGGACCTTGGCCAATTAGTTTCTTAATTAGCTTTTGTTTTGATTTATTTGTATCATGGCCAAGGTCAGTGGGCGGAGAGACCCCCTAACATGTGGGATGTTGGCTCCAACAACACCAGGGACCTGAGGCCGGCTTCCTCATCATCGAGCCTTACAAAATAGAGGCAGTTTTTCCCCTTGTTTAGATTTCTTTTCGCGTTTTTCTCGTCCCATTCAGCAAGTTTACTCTATTTTTCTATTGACCCACCCCAGCCGCGTACAGCTAGCAAAGCGGCCAACCAGCATTCACCGGGGTTAGACTAAATGGTGCTCAACTAATACTGACGAGGGCCTTCACGGCCATTTCTAGGGCACCCTGCTCCCTGGGCACTTTTTTTTTTTAGTTGCCCCTGTTGATGGTTTGCCATCACCCTTTTCTGCTGGTCAGGCTCTCTTCTGAACTTCGGTTTAGTTGAGGCGCCTGTAAGCAACCCTCTCCTTTTTATAAATCGCTACAACATCAAGTTCATAATTCGTTCGAGTAATATTTACAATTTTTGCAAGTCAAATTTAGAGCTTTTTCGAGGCGAAATCATAATTTTTGCACGGCAAGATTATAATTTATGAGTTTGATGCCTGAAATATGGACTTTAAAAGTGCATGAATTTAAATTGAAAACAACTATGAATGCTTTTTTTATGAATTTGACTCGAAAAAATAATGGAATTGTTTGACAAAAATTTTAAGTTTGCTTAGTAAAGGTAATTGTCGGAGATGTTAAAATTTGTCACAACTAGCATAAATAAAAATGTAATGATTTCCACCTGCAAGTGGTCACGCCAGTCAAGTATGCACTGTGTGCTGGTGTCTGATGAGAAGCAGTGCATACTTTCGAAACCACTTTGTCAAAATAGAATTTTCAATGTAGATTAAAATTTTTAATGTTAATAAAAAGCTGTTCAATTTTAATCATCCCGCAAAAACATTTCCAATTTAAGTTTGATTTGAAAAATCATGAATTTGACTCATTGATTCCAAAACCTTTCAACTGGTATGTATCTAAAATTTACGAATTTGACTTGAAAAAAAACGATCAGACTCGAAAAATTTATGAATTTGCACCAAAAGTCTATAAATTTGACTTGAAAATTTTATACATAAACTGCTTGCCCTTACCTGCATTTGAGAGAAGAATTGATGGAGAGCTTGAGGATTTTGCTAGCGCTAAAGTATTAAAATATGTATATGAGTGATATCGCTACAATGTGACAAGTACAAACAGACTCGGCAAACTGAAGTGGCCAAGAAACTTATGAGTGTAAATAAGGAAAATCCTGCTCTGAAAAAGTAGAATATTCAGAAAATGACCCCAAATCAGTAGAGAGCTAGCATTTAGCAAGGCACTATAGCTGTGTCAAAAGTATGTTATTGATTGCGGCTGGTAACCCTAAATTTCTTTATACTCCTATAACTTCGAATGCAGTCATCGGATCGAGACGGAATTGGCAGAGTAGGTTAGTAGGTTTGACACTGGCAAAAGGTTGCCAGCACGAGTTGGTAGTGCTATTTTTGTATCAATAAATGCTTACAGTTAGTATTTGTACCGGAAACATTTACAATGAAAATAAATAACCAATGTGTCAATCCCCAAAGTTCTGCAAATTTTTCGGATCGCAGCCCCAAACACCAATTTCAGTTACAGTGCTGCAGGCACTGAGCATTTTCCTCATTGATGGTACTGAACTCGGTGCGCAAAAACCCTGTTAGATACGCTATCTTAAAGCTAAACTTCTCATTATTTCTTCCTTCGCGTAGATATTTCATCCATAAAAGTAATTACGGCCTTTGACCACAACCACTTTAAGCCTTAATATCAATCGAACTGAATTTTATTATGTCTGAAGATGCTGACAAGTGATATTCCATTAACCACATGTTCAAACGGCGATAATTGAATTTTGACACCATTTACGTGAAACCTGACGGTTATTAAATTTCAACGTCTAAACACAAAGAACACGGCAACAAATACCCCCCCACACCGAGAAAACATTCACCTTAGTAAAATCGTGCGAACGTGAAAATAAGACGAGGCGGGACGAGACGATATCGTATTTCATCGGAGAGAAAAGCAAATTATAATTGAGCTTTTATTTGACATAAACTCTAAATTGCTTTCAGAATGAAATCGTTTGCTTCTTCTTTATTACTAGGCTTCGAATCCGGCATTCACTTTGCTATTTACCCGGTAGCTTTGATACATCATGTACCTGACATTTCAGAAACACCAGTCTTTCTTACTCTTCACTAAAAATAATCTTTATATTCTTTCCCAAAAAAAAGGTATCACATCCTTATTTATGCTTTGACTCACATGGAGTAAGAGGAGGAAGTAAACTCGGTGCTATTGAAAGAATAGCATTACTACCTGAAATCTAAACTTTGATTTATGTACTTGTACAAACGGTCGATTGTCAAACAGGAAAATTCTTGGTCTACGAAATTCAAGTCATTTTTTGCAGAGCACGATGCTATTGTTTCACTCGTAAGTGTTTCGGGAACAATGGAAAACGGAAGTGAAAATGTTTTTTGCATTGTGGATTGAGGCTGTCTCCATAAATCGTATTTTTATGGGATTGGAGTGAAACCGAAACTCTATTGAAACAATGTGTTTAAGGTTTTGTTTAGGAAAAAAGTGCTTAAGCTTCTCGGGTTTTTATGTTGCTGAGATTTCTCACAACCAGATAAAAGTGTTTTTAAAATAGATTGTATAAATGTAGCTCTACATTGAAATGATGTTATGTTGATGCATCACAAGATTTTGGCAAAAAAATCACACATTGTTGAAAAGATGGAATGACACGATATTAAGATGTTTTTACTTCTTTCTTTGATTAAATTTATCAAATTTTTTCCTAATCATTTTTGATTCTGAAATTTGCGAATTGTGTTGCAGCTTTTATCTTCATACTTTATTTATAGGTCAAGAAAATTCAAAAGAAAAGCGTAAAATTATATGTAATCTATCAGCGTTCACTTTTTTCTTCCACTGAATATTTCCAAGCTTGAAAATTTCTTCTTCTGGAATCGTGCAGATTTTGAGTGAATATTCCACCACAAGTATGTACTCCAAGCTTTCCAGTGAAATATACTGATTTGATCTCAACAATGCATTTAACCTGAAAGGATTCAGGCAGGGGTTTTCTCAGGCATTTTTCTTGGGGGGTGTGTTCAGAATTTTAGGAGGGGTGTCTCTTTGGAACAAAAGACACAAAGGTCCCTTTGTGTGGGAAAATTGTCCGTGTTAGTGGGGGGTGTATGCACTTTCCAGGAGGGGTATTAGGGGGTGTTAGGGGGGTGTAGGAAAATCTCTGGATTCAGGGTTACCACTTGCATGAATTGCAAAATTGAAGAAAGTTAAACACTTGTTACTTATATTCATTATCGTTTAGGAAAAAAATGCTCAGAGCCTGCAACACTTTACCAGCACTGCAACTAAAAGTCTTCTTCAACTACTCCACGTCCAAATCAGCCATGAATCTCGTTTTCACTCGATGACTTCATTGAAAGTTACAGGGGTAGAAAGATGTTTGGGGCTACCACCTGAAAAAATTCTAGAACTTAGAAAATGAAAGGATTGGTTACTTATTGCCATTGTAAACGTTTGCGAAAAAAATACGAAATGTTAACATTTATTGATACGAAAATAACAAAACGCATCGTGCTGGCAACTCTCTATCAGCACCAAAGCCAAAAACATACCACATCATCCACCATGCGAATTTTGTTTTGATCCGATGGCTGCATTGAAATGTTAAAGGGTACAAAGAAATTTAGGGCTACCACTTTCAAAAGTTTTCAGATTTTCGAAATCCTAAAATCGGTTGCATATTGTCACTGCAAAATTTTATGATAAAAACGCTTACTAAAGATATGCAAAAAAAAATACAAAAACAACCATAGCTACATACCCTATAATGGATTTTCAACCAGATTTCTGCTGAATATTGCCTACAATAAGGTCCATTTACCGTATGAATATCGTTCTGATTTCATGACTGCACTGGAAGTTATAGGATAAAAAGCTTTGTTTTACTGAACAGATTTTCGAAATTCAAGACACTAAGACCATAGCTGGTAGTTTCAAACTAATTTTTCAACCAAATTTTTACCAGACATGACTTAAAATAAAATTCAGCTACTGTGTGAATTTCTTTAGAATATAGTGACTGAGTCAGGAGTTATAGGGCAAAGAGCAATTTTTTTTCTCAGTGATTTTCGCCACTGGCACAGAGTTGCCCAGCTTTCAAAATTAACAAAAGTTTCTGATGCTGAAAGTAATGGTAAATTTGGGAAGGATAACCGTTCTTGCCCGATACGGAATTTCCAAAGTTTTACTCTGGCTGTGTAGACAAAGCATAAGATTTATATAAGAGTTTCTTGTTTTTTCTAAAAAACGAAAATCTTTCAGGAGGATCGATGATTGAGGGTGCAAAAACCTAGCATTCCTCTAACATCAATTTGGAGAACCATGCATCAAGGCTCACTCCTGCGTTCACTCGTGTCAGGCACGGTTAAGTCAGGAACTAAAAACAAATGATTAAAAATACCGCCGTGCATTTGCTCCCTGAACTTTTAGGCAGCTGTATGTAAGCTGATCTTGCTTTAGGCCGTAAAATCATCTTAAGTAGCAATACTCTGGTTGAATGGTTTCGCTAATCAGATATCAGCTGCCCATTTAGGTGATTTATTAGCGTTTGAGTTTTTTGATTGGAATTTTCTTGAATATCGTGTCAAAATAAACAAGTCACCCATGACTGCCGCCCTAGAGATAAGAAGACCATGTGTTATGAAGAAAATCGAGCCATTTATTTGGAGATTTCCTTCCTGTGTGAGAAAAAGTTGAATATTCCAAATTCAGATAACCGAACAGAGCTATGGGGGACATCTGGCTGTCACTGTTTTATTCATCACAATATAAGTAATAATAGGTATGCTCCCGTACTTTCAGTAACTGAATTTTACTGAATTTTCCTGAATCATGTGGTGGGGAATTTCATGAAAAGTACGGGAACGCTCTCATTGTATTTCCTGAAAATTGACAACCGAAAGTGTCAGTTTTCGGTTTTTGGGAGAACAATAGTGATTATAAAGTCATCGTAAGCGGTAATAAATTATCGCCACAAAAATATTCGACCTTCATAGCAACATTACGCAAAAATTATGTTGCTTGCCGCGCACATTTGAAAATATTTACTCCGTTTGACACTTCATTATTTTTCAGTAGCTCAGACCCTACTGAAATTTACTGAAAGAGGGGAAATTTTCAGTTTCCAGTAAAACGGAGTACGGGAACAGCTTCATTGCAATTAATCGCGATTAATCGCAATTAATCGTAGTACGGGAGCAGACCTAATATCGTGATACTATTATTCTATTTTCTTTATTCCATTTTAAAGATCGTAAGCACAAAACAAACCGTAAGCACAAAACCTGTATTAATTAATTTATTTATTTATTTATCTCTTGCGCTACAGATATAACTCCAATTACAGCGTCAGAAAGCAAAAAGAAAAATGAAACATAAAAAAGAAAAACAAATAACAAAAATAATTGAATAATTTGAAAACTAAGGTAAATAGCAATTCAAGGTAACATTCTCAATACATGCTTGAATTGTAAAAAAGATTGCGGGAGAGGACCAAGCTCAAAAGCACTGTGCGTTCTGGGTAGACGCAACAAAGGTGAATGGAAATACACTTCCGTACGTGCAAACGGAACAGAGAAAACCTCAGATGAACGACTTGGACGACTTGTTTTACGTCTGGTTATCTGGGGACCAAGAAGATCTGACCAAAAAACACTTTGGCATGGTTTGAAAAGAAAACACTCATCGATAAACAGTCTCCGTGATTCCAATGAGGACGTACGAAGAATAGAAAAACGAGAGGAGTAGAGACAATAGGGAATATTGAATTTAAATAGCAGCGAGCGAGTGAACCTACACTGAACAGATTCAATGGCATCAGATAAATACTGAAAGCGCGGAGACCAGATTTGGCTTGCGTATTCTAGAATCCTGCGTACTAAGGAGACAAACAAATGAAAATAGGAAGTAATGTTGGTAAACATACACGAAGAACGCAAGACAAAGCCAGCAATCCTAGAGGCCCTGGACGTCATATTCATGACATGAACATCAAATTTTAATTTGGAATCAAACACAACCTCTAAAATGCTGGACAACTGACAGAGAAATACCAGACAAGGAATGAGAGAACACATGTGGAGTATTTTGATATGCGAAAGATATCTGGGGTGTGTTCAATGTGCATGCTATAGCAGCTATTAGCTGCTATTTTAGCAGCTCTGGCTGTCCAATGTGACGAAATAGCTACTTTCTTATGCTTGCTATTTGACAGTCGGGCTCTCCAAGATTCCGGAATAGCTGCTATGGTTGCAGCTATTTGCTGCTCGCAGTCTGGAGGACAGCAAGAAAGTAGCTAAGGCAAAATGGACGTGCGTACACAGCTGAAATACTGCTCAAACGTCACTTTTGATTAGAAATGGACATGAAAAGCGGTTTTCGCGCTTTGGTGGCAAAGGAGATGAACAATAAACTTGAAAAATGCTATCATAAACTAAATACGGGCTTTCGAACACTTCAACTCAACTCGAGTTTTCTGTAGGCTTTTACACAGTGCAATTCATCTCGAGTTTTTAAAAGGCGGGTGTGAAACACTACAGGCCGGGTACGCTGAATCGTGTACCATGATATTTTCAATGTTTCCTTTTTCGCTCTTTTTCACAGATATGGTGTCAAAAGCCAGGAATAAGTGAAACGTTTTGAATATGTTTGGAAAATTTAATATTTTTTCTGCATCTGTATGCTGAAAACGCGCAAATTTCATAAATTTTCTAAAATGCAAGGCAAATGTTTAGCTGATTCAAGTAAGCACAAAGATTCAAGTTAAAAAAACTGAAGAGATTTGTTATTGAGTTGTGCTGTGTAAAAACCAACCTACGTAGCAGCTCTTGGCTGTCCAATATCCATAGCTCCTTCATCTAGCTACTGCGAATTTTGACACTTGCTAAAGTGATGCTATGCTATGCTTTTGAAGCAGCTATAGCATGCACATTGAACACACCCCTGGGGGCACTTCAAAATGTTCAGTGACAAGAAATTATCTTGACACCAGAGATTAAGAGCAAACAAGTCAGCTTGCAATTGGTGGAAATCGTTCGCAGACCTGATTGCTCTGTATAACTTTAAGTCATCCGTATATAAACGGCAGGGAGAATTGAAAGCAAAAACAGGGTCGTTGACAAACAAGATAAAAAGTAAGGGACCTAGGATAGAACCTTGAGGAGCTCCGGATGTGGGAAATATAGGAAAGGAAATTGAAGCACTAAAAGTGACTCTGTAGGGACGACTATGAAGAAAGGAAGAAAACCAGTGAAAAGGAGACCGAAAACACTGAAGTTTAAGTAGCAGCAGGTTATGGTTTCTTTTATTAACGGTCATGAACCACTTTGATCCAATGACTGAATCGGATGGCATAAGAGAGAAATATTTCCAAGGCTACCGCTCGCAAGATTTTGAAAATTAAAGAAAGTAAAAGACGCACTAATTAAAAGGTGATTTTATGAAAATAAAAATTTGATGGTTAGATCCTCTAGTGGAAACAGGGGCGGATTTACCACTAGGCCCAGTAGGCCCGGGCCTAGGGCGGCAAATTTCGGGGGCGGCAAATTTTCGATTTTTTTTTGGGGCGGCCCCTTTTCGATTTTCTTTTTGGGCGGCAGTATTTTTTCTGTCGTATGTGTACATATACAAATGTCGCCAAATGTCGTTCACGCGTAAAACTAACCCCTTAGTGTTTTCTTATTGCGCTTCCGGTACCTCTCTCGATGCTGTATTCTGTTTTAAAGACCTGGGAGTTATTTTCGACACTAAACTCTTATTTGACCAACACATATTGCATATTACTGCCAAAGCGTCCAGGCTCTCGGGTTTTATACTAAGATCTTCTAAGCATTTTACCGATATCTCCACCTGTGTACACCTGTTTTGCTCTTTTGTCCGTAGTATCCTTGAGTATTGCTGTCAAATATGGTGCCCACATTTTCAGTACTTAATTGATGCGGTTGAATCTGTACAACGCAGGTTCACCCGCACTCTGCTTTTCAAATTCAATTTGACTTACTGTGGGTATAGTGCGAGACTTACCATGCTGCAAATTCCATCCCTGAAATCTCGTAGGCTGTTCTTTGATGAATGCCTTCTATTTAAATTACACCATCGACTTGTCCCATCAGACCTCTGCAACCTGGTTTCCGTCCGTGTATTGGATCGGTCATGTAGATCAACTTTAACGTTTAATGTTCCATTTGCACGGGCTGATACATATTACTTTTCACCGCTGCTACGTTTACCTAGGCAGCATAACGAACTCAGACTTGGTTCCCTACCACCGACCTTGATGCTTTTCAAAAACATGTTAAAAGATAAAGTAATTACTTATTCTGTTTAATGCATGCTCATCTTGGCTAATTGCATATTTAAATTTTGGATTCTTATTTTCTATTGAATTATGATACTCTTGTTCGTTTTATATATATTTTTATTTTTATTTATCATTGAATTATATTATATTTTTATTTTTATTTATCATTGTCTATTGCGTAATTGGACTTGATCTGTTGTTATAGACATTAAATCAATAAATAAATAAATAAATATACCTGAGTGGAATGAGCCTAACACCTCAAGTCAACCGAATTCTGTAAAAAATCAATGCACGCGAAAATTCACCTCTAATGATTTTTTTCGGACATTAAAAAGTTTGACTTATAACATATATCGAAATACGATCACGGTAAAGGACCAAAGAAACTCAAAAATACCTAATAAGTACCTATAAAGTGTCTGAAAATACCTAAAAAAAGGCTTAAAAAGACCTAAAAAGATCCTAAAAAGAACCCAAACAATACCTCTTCAATTTAGGAAAAGCTTATCAGAGGTAATTATTTGCATGCATTGATTTTTCAGAGATTTTTTTATATATTTTTATGGTGCAGGGTATATAAACTGAATGCGAATCTCTATATTTTTGACGTGTTTTTAAATTGTACTTCATTGCTGAAATTAATTTCTGTAAAAAAAATTCTATAAAATGAAATCTAGAACATAGGTCAAATTATTTCGGGTTCATCTTTAACTAATAACATATCGAACATTAATTTACAATAGTCGAGTTCATAGTTGATCTCCAGTCAATAGCAAAAGCAAACTTTGAACGGAATAGTAAACATACTTATAAAATTTTTAGCGAAGACGTTGGAATTATATGCGATCCAAAGGTGTAATACAGTTTTGGACTGTTAAAAATTGGTATTTTTGGATTCTTTTTTTTTTAGGTACTTTTAGGTTCTTTACCGTGTTTGTATTTTAATAATTAACTGTGTGGCAAGGGCGCAATAAAAGGGAATTTTCACGAACGAACCGGACCCGGGTTGGCTCTGATATTCCTTTTTTGTGAGCTCGGATGCAACGAAAAACAGCGAAGTATTCTAGGGAATCGAAAAAAAAAATTGTTACATATAATATAATTCACAAAAAGGGCGGCAAATATTTGTGAGGCCTAGGGCGGCGAAATGGCCAAATCCGCCCCTGAGTGGAAATGTGATGAAAATATTCAGCGCTGGCAATACTTTGCCAGCACTGGATTGAAAATTGCAAGAACAGAAAATTTTTAAGGCGACCATTTCACAAACTAAGTTTGTTACATATATCTTAGTAAGTTTAAGCAGGTGTTGCTCTTTTTCAGTGCAACGCATTTATCCTGTGAAAATTCAATGCATTGATAGAGGCATTTGTTGGTACGAACATGACTTAAATATCAAGTGCAGGCAATTCTTTGCTAGCACCACAGCCAAGAGTATATCTGATCTGTTTCAATGTATCCTCTGAATTTCGTTTCGGTTCGACAACTGCGTTGGAAGCTATGGGAGTAGAAAAAATTCAAGGGCTACCACCCTCAAAAAATGCAAAATGTTCAGAATTTAAACATATGTTTAAAAAAAAAAGTTGATAGTTTAGTTATAGACGATCTACCGTTTTTATGGTTGAAAAATTTTGAAAGTTTCAACATGACTATGTAAGCAAAGCACTAAATTTATAAATCGTTTGCAGTTTTCCTCCAAAAGCAATAGAATCAGCTCTATTTGACAATAACCTTAATTTTTGTAATTTAGAATTTTTTTACCTCGTTTTATAATGGACTAGAATAAATGATTTTCGAACAGGTATGATTTGCAATGAGTAGAATGATTTTCGATCTGCATTTTTTCAGAAAATTTATATTAAATCATTATTATGATTTTATCAATGACCTAATAAAATATAAATGGAATTAGACTTTCGAAACCAGTTGCACCAATACTTTTATTCATAACTTCGATTATGGCTTGTGGAATATTTCCCCAGTGATAGGTACATATATGCGAACAGTTTGTGTTAACTATTACCTAAATTTACTATCGCCAATTAGTCCTGCTAAATTTCATTATTTTAGGCACAAGTAAGGAATTTTCTTTTATCCGTACACTTTTTCAAAATATTGAAAATGAGAGATATCTACGTATCACAAAAATACTATCGCCTTTTTGCTTGAAATCGTATTTATACTTATCTTTCATGATCAACTTGTTTAATCTCGCGAAGTTTTGCTTGTTGAATCTGACCAAGCAACTTTTTTTTATCCTATAATCAAACCCATTCCCATACAAGATTCCTTGCATACCATAATAATCTGCTTTTGCTTCTTGCTGGCAGCAGTGAATTTATATTATATTCCGTTTGTATAAAATTTGTTCATCGACAATCGTAACAAAATCTTCGATGGCCATGCAATCATTCCTGCTCAACTCCGACATAATTGCAAATTGAAAATTACTTTTCAGATGATTTCCATTCTTATGCCGAGCTGAATAAATAGAAACTGTTTTTCCATTCGGATCAGATCGGAGCCAAAGTCTTGTAAAAAGAATTGATGGAGTTCGTGGATTGTTTGAAAAGCAAGCGAAACGAAACAAAGCTTACCGAAGTGTAAGAGAGAGATGTCCCGTTGTAATGCTTCCGCAGTACAACCAAATCTGTGGGAAAATAGCCTTTGATCAGAACGTTTCAATTTCCATTAAAACGACCGACGGATTACATTGTATCCTGCTGTAGTATTCGCTCTTCATTTCGATTAGTGTTCTTTTTCCTTTTGATTTGATTCGAAGACCGATGCTGCCGTCTTGCGTTTTTTTTATCGAAGTTTTTGCTGAGAATTGCTTTCAGCTATGTCGTTTCGATATTCTTTCCTCTTTTGAATGTTTTTTTTTACATTTGGTTATATCTGCATCTGGCCACCCCATAAAGTGCATTGCATGTTCATTAGCTTGCCTGATGATAATTTCAGTTTGATTGGCTCTTCCTCGGGGCAGCAGCTCTTTAAAGAACAAAACATCATATAAGCCAGAGCACGACTTGTAATGCATCGAAAACAATGGGGATAAGCTTGATCGGGGTACTTTTTTCACCAACTGGAACTGGCATTGTTACGCTTATCTAGCCTTTTCGAGCGAAATTGCTCGCCTACTTCAATTTACATTCGATGGCTTATCGGACCATCTCCTTTGTGCATTGCAATGTCTTAAAGAGATTCTCATCAGAAACCGAAGATTACTAGGAAACAATGTCGACAGGTTATATGCACTGTTTCCTCTTCGCTAGGAATATTCTCATCTTAGATTAGCCACGCTCGCAAAGAATTCATCAATACATAGCTGGACTCTGAGACGAGCGAAAACAAGAATGAGAAGTGAAACTTTTGTCGGAACAATAGCCCGTGGGTGAGTTGCATTGGCCAGAAGCACGAAGGATAGCGTTGCTGACAGTTCGACATGATACCTGCCATCCGAACCAGATTCAGTGGCTGGTAGAACTAAACAAAGCATAGCACACAAAGAGAATTTACTTGCCCTGGCAGTCTGAATCAGTTTATAACATACAAAGTGATTTGGACTGACAAAAGAGCCGAATACCCAGCCGTGCAAAATAATGCTGGACTGCAAACACCCAGCAGGGTATTGAGCCGACAAAACACTGTGCGGAGAAAAGTCATGCTTTCGCAGAGTGATTTTACAACAACTGACTTACTAGCTAAAAACATTTGGTATTTGTGTCACAATAGAGAAAGTTTTTTTACGGAAATTGGTTTCGTGTATAGAAGATGAGCTGTTCCAAAAATGAATTATAGCGAAAGAATCCATTTAATCCTATTGGCTGAGACGTAGCATTCAATTGCGACTGTTGTGCTACAAACAAAAAGTCAAAATTTTTCTTTCACTCTGAAAAAAATCTTATATAATCAGTTAGAAGTTCAAAAGAGCCTAGATTATGCAATGATTACGTATCGCATTCATAATTTGCTCCTGACTTTCTCCAAGCACAAGCTGTTTCATGCGATGCAAAAGCTGTGGGTAAAATCTGAAACCAACAGATTTTCAAAGGCATTGTTGTATAGCAGGTCACCAGTTTTTATATCGTTCATTTAAGTGCTTGTTATCGCTCCAGTTATTTTTTAAGCTTCCGACAGCATTCGCTCAAATACAATGGGACTGAATTAACACAGTTCACTAACAAAATTCTGCTGAGTTGAATGGTGTGTTGGCGAATTCTTATCCGCTAGCTTAAAGTTTCACGAGTCAATTAAATGAATTCCTACGCTAGTCTTGTAGCTACTGATTTAAGTCAGTTCATCGGGTCGAAACGATGTAAATAGAACTATAGAGATACCTAGGATGCGAAAAAAAGTAAATATACATAAAGAGCGATGGAATTTAGGTTGAAGAGTGTTTGTTTGAATTTTATTTAGTCTGATGTTAAGAGATACTTCTGAAGCCGCATGCTTAGAGCATCGGCTGCTTGTGTGTGTAGTACCGTCAAATCCAAGCATTATAACACACAATATTTTAAATTAAGTTAGCTGAGAGAAGAAACCTAAGTCCAATTAGGGTCAATTCCACATGTTAAGCTTAGTACTGTCTTCGATTTTCGATTTTGTATGAAAATTTCACGTGAAATCTGTTTCGGCGAAAATTCAGCTCTTAAGGCTGGTATGGAGCTAATCGTGAAGCTAAATTTTGTCATGTCTCCATTATCTGGTCATTCTTTCGAGCGAAAATTTTGGCAATGGAGAAAAGCAGAGACACTGCTCATTTCTGACGGATAAAATGTCAAGAATTTCACTTTGCGATCGATTTTCTTATTGGAAAGACATTTGCACTGCTTCATTTTCAAATTGAAACACCAGATGTCACTTTTTAGCTCGAAAGAATGAGCTGCACAAACTAAATTGGCGTAAAATGATTGGAGGCATGTGTCAATTCCATTTATATTTTCGAAGCGAAAGCAACTTCGAAGCAACTTTTCATGCTAAGAACAGAGTACAACTCTTGCTTATTTTCAAGCTAAATTTTCGCCGAAACCAATTTCACGTGAAATTTTGTATGAAAATTTCACGTGAAATCGCTTTAAAGTAAGGGTTTCAGCGTAAAAAATAAACACTTTTTTACGATTTTTTTTTTTAAATACGGATAGAGCAAATTTATTTAAACCTTTTGTTTATTATTAATTATCATTTCAACAACAATATGTGATTTTTTTATGTGAAAATATCGACAGACAAACCGGTGACAAAGGTTTTTCAAAAACGTCTTTAGAAAAAGACGATTTGCGGTGTTCGTTGTATTTCAGCTGGAAATTATCTGAAATCAAACAACATTACATTTTTCTGTATTTTTACAAATTTTATAAAATTTTTACAAAATGTTTTTACGTTGCAGTGTTAAGCATTTCGCAATTATGACGATTTGTTATTTTGTTTTGAATGTGACGTTATTATTACTAATCGACAATTACTAATGGCAGCGACTTTGTCGTTATTAATTTGACATCAATGCACCTGGTACCAGCTGATGAAAGTTCTCTCTCTGTTTTCAATGTAATATTCATCAAACCAAGTCAAACTACCTTAAATGGTAATTGAGAAGAAGTTATGTAAGAAGATTGCGGTAAGGACTCTATTGAGGAGTTAGCTTGATGATGCTCTGTGAAATAAATGGCAAATGGCTGGAGAAATCGTAAAAAAGTTTATATTTTGGCAAATAACAATACACAGACATATTGAACGTCTAAGGTGGCAGTCAAAGTTATTCACGAGGGTACTAGATAATCTGACAGTAAAAAATTAGTGGAAAGACTCTTGGCATGTATTGAACTTTGGAATAGAATGGAAAAAATTGCAGCCAGTGATGAGAAATGGGTCAAGTACTAAAACGTGTTGCGTAAAAAATACTTTACAAAAAGAAGAAAACACCGTAGGTAAGCCCGAAACCAGATTTACCCAAACGGATAGTTAGCTTGTATGTTTTGTGGGGCTGCAAACAGTTGTCCCAAAGTATTATTGCTAAAAATTAAACCAGCTGCGACTTCACATCGCTGCAATCATGCAAAAAAAACCCACAACTTTGGATGGGAAGTAATAAAATAGGTCGCCAAAAAAATTTTGTTTTTGCGTTTATGTTCTAATGCTTGAATTCTGATTCTAGTTACTGGAAAACACAAAAATTTCAAATTTTAGCTTTTAAAGTTTGCTTTTGTTTGTTTTGATATAAGTAATAAGTAAATTTTGAAGACCATGCATACCTTCTGACTGGCAGCTTTTTGTCGTTAGCTCATTAAAACGTTTACAAGCCGTTCCTCTTCACAACGAGTACCAATTAGCATATTCTGTAAAGCTTAAGGAAAATGATGAAAGTGTGAAAATGATACTAGAAAAATTAAAATATGCAGAATACCATTGGCCAGTCATAGAAGATTTTAAGATTGCTGGTTTTCTGATGGGAATGCAGGGTGGGTAAATTAAATAATAATCTTTGTTTACGGGACAGTAGAGCCTTGTTAACTATGTTTACGGGATAGTCGAGCAGATTAAGTAATTTTTTTTGTTTTTGTGGGAGCGGATGTCAAAAACCTTCAATAGGTATCCTGTGAACAATAAAAGATTATGTGAGATTCGTACTCACTAAAAAAACATCACCCGCCGACTACGAAGGTCTGAGCCGGAACCGCTATCGCATTACTTCAACTCGGCCGTGCTAATTCCACCTATCAGGTGTCCCATTGGCTTACTTCCGTTCTTTCAGGATTTCAGAAGTCTGTGAGGCATCCTTCCTCTTTTTTAAACACAATACCAGCTCCACATATGCTGACACAACTGACCAGGCGTCATCTGATTGTGGCATCATCTCCACGATTGACTCCGGCGTCACAGGGCCAATTGCAGAGAAAAGCATGTGTCGCTCCCTTCTGAAGCGGGCGCAATCAAAAAAGGTATGCAAAGCGTCATCACTTTTATAAGCACATTACTTAGAGCGCTTCGTCCTGACTTCCCCTATTCTGTGAAGGTATTTTCTGAAGTAGCAGTGGCTCGATAGGAACTGGCACAGGTAGAAGTTTATTTCACCGTGGTCGCGATTAAGCCAAGCTTTTAAGGCGCCAATTAGACTAATTGTCCATGCTCCTTTCGAGCTCGTAGAATAGCGCTCCTTCCAAAGCTCAAGCGTTTGCGCTCGTGCTTGGGCTGAAAAAATTTATCTTCCCACTTTGGCTCTGTTCAGGAACACCTCCCTGCATTCGTTCGCCAATAGATCAATTGGGATTACTCCCGCTATCACTAACACGGCGTTTCCTGAAACTGTTCTGTATCTGCTTGCAATTCACAGCGCTCCCCTACGTTCGACGCTCACCAGTAGCCCATATCTCCGCACCATAAAACAGCATTGAATGAGCCACCGTCATAAGGAGCTGACGTTTACTCAAACTAGGACCGCGAACGTTTCCCATGAGTCTCCCAAGCGAGATAACAGCTAGTAGCGCCCTATCGCATACTTTTTGGATGTGCTCCCCATAAGCCAGCTTCGAGTACAACATCACTCCAAGATACTTAGCCGATTTTCTGGTCCCAAGTACTTCAGAGCCAACCGTCATGGGTATAATGGTTGGTATTCACCTCATCGTCAGCCTGACAATCTCAGTTCTCGCGATCGATAGCTGGAGACCATGGTTTCCCATCCAGCCTTCAACCCTTCTCATTACTTCATTGAGTTGGAGTTGGTCGAGGTGACGATTTATAGATGTAATGACGGCTACATCATCAGCATAGCCTACCAAGAGCACGTCTTCTGGCATTTCGAGGCATAAGAGGCCATCATACGTAATATTCCTTAGGTTTGACTAGAGAATGGACCCTTGTGCTACCCCAGTTGTTAGCTTACAGTTAGCTTACAGTTTCCTGATTCGTTTCATAAATCAAATGGCGATCTTTCGAGTGGTCTCGTACCATTGCCAGCAAGTATTCCTCTATTTGAAAATGTCGCGGAAGAGAATTCAATATGTCTGTCCATCTCGCCGAGTTAAAAGCGTTACGGCCGTCCAGCGTTAGGAAAACAATATGGGTCTAGCCCGATGACAAGCGGCCTCTGCGTGAACTACTGCGCGCTAATTACTTTGCAGATGGCACTTATTGCTGAGTGGCCGGTGCGGAATCCATGTTGGTTTTTCGAAAGGTCATCAGCTATTCGTATAGCATTCGGAAGCCGAGGTTTCAGCAACCCATCTAGAAGTTTCCCCGCAGTATCAAGCATGCAGAGAGGTCTGTACGCTAATGATGTGTTAGGGCTTCTTTTTGCCTTTGCAATTAAAGCAAGTCGCAACACTTTCCAGGGTGACGGAAAGACACCCGCTGGTAAATATTCATTGTACATAAGTAGTAATGTTGACGGGTGTCTTTCCACCACTACTTTTAGGACTTCTCCTGGAATATTGTCCGACCTGGGACTCTTCGGTTCTTCATTCTGACACTCGGGCTTCATAGTTCTTCTTCAGTGATCAAAGCGATATCTTTCTGGTGGACTGTGTGGTCGTTCTCTTCATCATCAATAGTGTATATGGTCTGATCGAATCGAATTTCCGATAAAAAACATAATGTTAAGTGGAAGACAATTATAGAGCCCAAGAATATATTGATGCAACCATTACATATAAAATTAGGCCTAATGAAGCGATTTGTGAAAGCTCTAGATAAAAATCTAAAGCTTTTGAATATTTAAAAGGATTCTTTACCAAATTATTTGAAGCTAAAGTTAAAGGGGACCACAAATAAAAAACTGATGCTCAGTGATGAACTCACACAATTACTCAATGCTCATGAAAAACAAGCCTGGAAAAGTCTTAAAGCACTAACTAATGGCTTTTTCGGATACAACAGAGATGACAATCATGAAAAATTGACTGAAACTATGCTTGAAAGCTTAACAAAATTATGGGATGCACAATGTCCCATAAACTTCATATGTAACATATGTTACATTCTCACCTGAACCAATTTAAAGACAATATTGGTGCCTACTCAAAAGAGCAAGGAGAACGTTTTCACCAAGATTTAAAAGACTTCAAAACGACGTTACCAAGGGCAATACAACGAGAATATGATGGGGGATTACAAGTGGGGTTTGATACGAGAAATTCCTTATAAACATAAAAAGATAAACGAAAATATTCAGTTTTGAGATTTGTATTTAAGTATTTTACATTTGTGTGCTGTTATTTATCATAACTTTTGCATTAAAAAATTCTAAAGTTGAAGAACAATTTTTCTGACTATAATTTAAAATAAAATTATAAAAAAAAATATAAAAATCAGTCATTTTTCTTCAAAATTCAAAAAACTGCTCTTGCTTCAAAGCCAACTTTGGTAAAAAAAAAATATTTTTCTCTTATGAGTAACTTAAGAGAAACCGAAAGTTCATATGTAAAAGCCAGACCCACAAATCGTGTCGACCGGTGAATTCACCTAGTTTACTCATCCAACCTTGCCAAATGCAGTTTTCGCCTTCTCCGGTCTCCATAGAATTTTCGCAATAGGAAAATTTATTCAGGTTACAGTAATGTTCAATATGGCATTTATTCAAATTTTATTTCTTAAAAGCTGCTTCAAATATGGACCACTGCTGTAGCTAATCAGGCAAATTATTTATTTGATTAAAGGGGCATTTCACTTGAAGCGGACAACGAAAAAAATCGTGGTTCTGGATTTCGTTCATATTGCGCATAATGATACTTCTGGAGGATAAGAATGTGGATACACAATTTTCGGTTTGAAAAATAAAGGAAATTGATGAAAGTTTTTTTTTGGAAGCGGATTCTAGGATTGAAAAAAAAATCTAAAAAACCTCAAAAATACTGATTGGTGTAGAAAATTAACTGTTCTTTTTAATTTTGAAATTAGATTTGAAAACCGGAAGTCAAAATTTGTGTGAAACCGGAAGTAACAATTTCAACTGGTTTTTTGAATAATTTCGACCAGGTTAATTTTGTTTATTTTTATAACAAAACAAAGCTGAAAGTATTCTAATTTTATCGTAAAAGTTGTAGAAAGGGATGGCCAGTAGTTTAAGAGGTAGGTGTCGTATGAAGCGTGGTACCGGGAGCTTGATTAGGGCAGCTAGTGAGTGTGAAAACAAAACATTTGTAGTAAAACTATTATATGTCACTTACATTAATTATGTGAAGAATATAAAATATTAAAAATCGCTAATGCTAATTTACTAAATGGAGAAAAAACACTACTTATTTATAGAAAATGAATTTATTTCACAATTTTTACAATTTTATTCTCGTTTCTTAAACTGATTCTTTTATTTATTACTGGAGGTGTTTCTACGATCATTTTATTTCTTTGGCTTCCACATACGTACATATGAGATGGAATTTTTGGAATTTTTCTTAGGTCTTTAATCTTCCGATGATATTTTAAATCGAAAGGATTGAAACATCGACAGCCGCAAGGAAACATAATACACATAATTAAAACTCATTAACTTATCAACGAAAACAATCGTCACTGCAAGTGCTGAACAATAACTCAAAAAATAACGGAAAATTCGAAATGGCTTCGCACAATATATATTATATGGGCATCATATACATTAAATAGGTTTTTATGAGAAAATAAAACCTTTTCCAAATAAAAGAACGCGCTACTAATCCTATTTCGATATCAATTTTAATTTTTGAGCTAACTAGCTGTCGTAAGCATGCTCTCGGTATCACTCCCCATTCGACTTGTATGTATTGAAATTCACCTACCTCTTAAACTACTGACATTCCCATTCTAAAACTTTTATGATGAAATAAGAATACCTTAAGCTTTGTTTTGCCATAAAAATAAGCAAAAATTAACCTGGTCCAAATTATTCAAAAAACGAGCTGAAATTGTTACTTCCGGTTTCATACAAATTTTTACTGCCGGTTTTCAAATTTAATTTAAAAACTAAAAAGAACAGTTAATTTTCTAAACCAATTAGTATTTTTGATGTTTTTCAAATTTTTGTTTAAACCTAGAATCTGCTTCCAAAAAAACCTTTCATCAAGTTCATCCATTTTTCAGAAGCCCGTAACTCGGCAACCAAACCTCATAGAAACCAAAAATTGTGTATACACGTTCTTATCTTCTAGAAGTACAATTATGCGCAAATATGTCCCTAAAGCAATAAATACCTGATTGTAAAATTCTTACTCTCGAAACAAAAATTTAAAAAATCGATTTGACATATGAAACACTAATTTAACAAATTGTATTTCGTCAAATGCCACGACACGATGAACTCTGGCTTTTTTTATCACTATTCTTAAATGTACACTTTAGTTTAGTATCGCTGCTATCGAGTGGAGCGCTTGAAAGGTTTTATGTAAATTTAAAGTAAACCTATTTACTGAAAGCTTTTAATGTATACGACAGTTGAATTTACTTAATCGGAAAGGAGTAATGCCTTGTTGGTCACTTAAAAAAGGGATATTTCACACGGTGTTAAAAGGTCGTATAAAATTAGAAAGTTATTAGAAAGTATTTTTTTAGAAAATTCAAGATTTCTGCCATTACAACTTTGTACATTAAGAAAGCTCTGAAAAAGTTGATGCAGAGAGTATATCCGGATTCTCCCTAATGGCGGTGTTTTAGCATAAAGTCTAGACTACTTTTCACTCCTCCAAAAATGTCTGTACCGGATTGCAGCGCCTG
Source organism: Nemotelus pantherinus (assembly GCA_963978885.1). Classification (NCBI taxonomy): domain Eukaryota; kingdom Metazoa; phylum Arthropoda; class Insecta; order Diptera; family Stratiomyidae; genus Nemotelus; species Nemotelus pantherinus. The sequence continues at coordinate 108,826,479 of OZ022265.1, forward strand.
GTGAATTAACAGGTTATATACATACTATAAAGAGATGTTAAAAGTTTTTGGCAAGAGCTTCAGTTTACCAAAATATTTTAGGAATGTAGAAAAATGTGGGGTCGATGATGGGTCGCGTTTGAAGTAAAAACTAGATCCAATAATCTTCCATGCCTTTTGGGCATTTGAAGGCACGATTCAGAAAAATAGGAAGAGGCATGGAAACGACTATTGAAAATGTGCATCGCATCATTCAAGCATGCTGCCTATTACACAATTTCCTGATCGAAGAACGAGACGAAGTGTTCGATAACTGGCCACAAGAACATGAAGTTCATTCAGCTGGAAGAGCGCAACCTGCATTTATAACAAATCGAGACCAGTCTGCACAAGGAATTCAAATTAGAAACATATTGGCCACAAACCTAGGTAGCTATTATTATCATCATTTACTTTCACCATATTCAATCTTAGCACAAATTTATTTATATCAAAGAAACAAAAATATAAACCAATTATTGCAACTATACTTGAACACTTATGTAGTGAAACTATATTGAACCATGCAACTATAACAACTATACTTAAAAACTAATCTTTCGCATTTGCATTGGCAAACTTTTCCTGCAGCTCCAAGCTCCTGTCCAAATAATTTTTGTCATTTGGAACCAAAGCTTGTTCCTATTTTCCGAATCTTGAAGAATCCTTTTACATTCCTTAGAATCTTCCTCAATAAAATATTGGTTTTTTTTATCTCCTCTAAAATTTGGTGTTTCAATGATAGTTTTCTTTTTCTAGCTCGAGACGTAGATGCTATTCTACTTTTGCTTTCAATTAGATGAAGATACCGGTGATGCAGGAATCGCTAGCAATTCGTCGGACAATAACGAGCCCTCGGAGGATTCATTCCGCGATGAATTTGAGGAATATGTGTTTTCTAATTCTGAATCCTGAATAAAATAGAACATAGAAAACATGTTTTTCATTTAAATTATGTAAATTACCAGAAATTCAATTTCTATGCTTTCGCGCATATTAGTTAGATCGTTTGATGCGAACCGCCCAATAACTTCGTGTACACCTTTGTACAGACTCCACTGTGATGGAGAACCACCGGAAGGTCCAACTTTTTTCACTTCTTCATTCAAATAAGTTATTTCATTGTCAGCGTTGCTGGTTAAATGTTATGCACAAATCAGCTTACCGATATCGCTGCGTCAAATTCACCTTCATCCTAATTTCGATGTGTTGCATTCACGCCAACGCTTGCCAATTCATCAGACATTCGCTTCATCATGCGCAAGTCGTTGACCGAACTTTGCCATACTGTAATCAGTATCCGAACTTCTTCATCAGTCCAAGTTTTCCTTTTGGTGCCTGAAACATAAATCAATCATTAACAATAAACGTTAGTAACTATCTATTGAATTTCTTACCTTTTCTGCTCATAATGACCACTTCAATAGATCTATAGTACAAATTCACTTTCAAAATGACTTATGTATATTTGTTTATGCTTTTGACAGCTGAAAATCATATGATTTTCCAATTTTTCCGATAAATTTCATACATTTCCCGCAAGATGGTTCGACATGCAGCAAGAGTTAATGAGCATTCATCCACAAATTATCATTTGGAGAACGTCATTAATGATGATACTAATGAGCATTAGACATGACACACGTAATAGGTAATTGTCATTAACATCGAAATGATCACAAACTTGTGTCGTCTGTCCAGGCTCTAAGCCTACTGTTAAAAATATAAATTTCTACGTTGAAAAAACTGACCATGCATAAAACAACAGTCAGTGTAAAGTTTCATAGCTGGACACGGCAGAGTTTCGATTGTTTTCTGCTTTGGTAATTTAAATGTATGAATCTAAAATTATATATGTAAAGTTTAAATGTTTGAATCACCTAAAAAATATTTTTAATGTTACGATATTAAAAATTTAATGGCAAGTTTTATTTGCTTTAACGGAACTGTTTAGACCAAAAATTATATATTTTAATTTTAATATAAATATTATAAAACCTATTTTTGTAAAAAAAAGTTGGCCGTTTATATATGTACAGTCAATCGTGTTAATTAGTATTTTCATTCTAAATAAAAAAATTTCGACCCCGCACAATTGCATTCTGTACTTCCGGACGTGTCCTCGAATCGTTGTACAAGTTGCTGCAGGAACACTCAATTTATCGGGAAGAAACGCATGATACGAAACGTGACTAACGCATTAAAAAAGGCAACGGAGAAAATCAAATACGACAATATACAGAATATCTTATAATGCCGAATCCGTTTGAAAATCCAGGAGAGGAAATGAAATAATCGTGCATGAGATTGAACCAAACGTGCAGAATAACGGAATAAAAGCGACAGAGAAAATTAATTATGGCTTAATTGAAGCAAAATGTGTACTGACAAAATGTTTACAGTGTAGCACTCGTCACATCAGTGAAAACTCAATCCACCTCAAGTGGATGATGAAAATGTTGAAATTTGTATCGCATCATTAGCTTTGGATTCAGACAAATAAATACGGACTACGTTATTGAGTTGTCTCAAAAACATATAAATTTAAATTATTTCTCGATGTCATCACATTTTGTTCAGCTTAAAGCTTTAAATTTGGTTCGATTTCGTAGCATTAAGTGATCAGTTTTATTGGCATTTTCTTGACGCACACCGAGTGAATCTTTTTCATGGACATAGAAAAGAGCTATCTCATTTTATTATCGTATAATGGATTTCCTGACACTATTTGACAATCAAATTTGTAGCCTATAATAAAACTGAAATAAAAGTTGGATTTCAACAATAAAGTTTCATAATTGTTTTACTTCTATTAGACTCCCATTCAAAGGTCATAAAAGGGTCTAAACAAACAAAAAGCGAATAAGTTGTTGAGCTTTTAACAATGTCAATTTAAAGCTTAAGGAAATTCAGCATTTTATCAGATACTTTTAATGATGTGTTTAATGATTGCAATGGACAAATTGTAATTAGTGTGTTAATAGTATGAAATAAATAATTAGTTAATTATGTTTTACGAAATTAGTTACTAATTACTAGTAACTAATTTTGTAATTACTACTACTAATCACAACACAATGACTTTTGAAATCATTTTCGAAAATACGTTTCTCAAAGTGAGCACCATTCACTATGTAGCATAGTATTCTTGCTAAATACACCATAAATAATTCTACATTCATCGTATTATATAAAAAGATGTCACATCAAAATGAATTTTTAAATCACGTGACCGAATAAGTTGAGAACTCTCGACAAAGTTCTCGAAAAATTCATTCGGATCCAATAAAAATTTGTGGAATTGTAGAATTTTTAAGTAGCTTAGCAGTTGCTTGTATATGAATACCATATTCCACGTAGTATTATTCTCCTATTCCATTTAGCATGAATGTTTTTTGCTTCTAGTATACTAAGTGATGCTTTTCTTTATCGGAGAGAATAACAAGTGAAGTGTAAAGAATATTCGTTACGAACATGAGAGTTTTGAAACATGATGAGATCGAGCTTCATAAATGATACGGTTGCATGCATCATCGCATATTATCCTGACTAATTTATAGCACCAGCCCATAAATGAGTAATACATTTTTCAAATCGAACTCATAAGCTGCTTAAATGATTTTAAATAACTCCTCATGCATAACGTTTAGTTCGTAAAGTATTATGGTTGTGCGAGAAATAAGCTACAATTTTTAATGGAGTAGTAGCACTTTACAGTAGAATATCAAGTTAATTGAAGTACCTAGACATTTATAATTCCTTTCATAATGCATCAACCAGCAATATCTGAATGATGTTATATATTTTAATTGTTTTATTGGCGAAATATCAGTAAAAGTCTTTGATTATACTTTTGTTGAACAAATTGCGTTTGCTTAAGTTGCTGTTTTTACAGTCATTTTTGTACACGTAAATGTTAGAAAAACGTTTTTATGATTGTAACACTAATTAAGCAAGTAGTTGCTAAACGTTTTACTGTAAATTATTTCAAATTTATGCCAAAGTTTGTTACAAATTGGCAAGCTGTCGCCAATGCAACATAAATTAATTTAAGTTTTACTCAATTTAGAGCCCCGCGTGCTAGCCTCGCCAGGTAGCTCAGCTGCGTCGGCCGTGGTGTTTGGGCAGAGAAAATTTCCTGCTAGAAGCACGCTAAATTACGCAGACACGGAACATAATAAACATCAAAGGGAAAGAGGGTCATCATCTTATTTCTTTTCTTTTCTACTCCATAGTAGTATTTGAATAAACGACAGAGATGTACCCCAAATTATATAACTCCAAATAAAATAATAACAAAATCAAAATTCAAGAAAAAGGACAAAACAGATTAGAATACAACTTGTAATTAATGTTCAATAAATAAAGTTAATACTAATGATAATAAATATGTAAATAAAATAAATCAAATAAAATTACTAAGAAAATAAATTAACAAAATAATAAAAAAAATAGCTCACCGGTTCCTGACGACGGTCGACCGTTGCTCCGGAAAAAATGGTGACTGAAAAATCAGCGATGATCATACATACAAATGCTGTAATAATTCATCAGATTTGGACAGTTGAATAGCAAAAAGGAATAACGAATTCATAAAAGGAAATTTTTTTTCTCAAGTTAGCAATAGAATTGATAGCGAAATAAATAAAATCATTCAACATTAAACCTTTAAAATAATTTTCCTTTCCTTCCTCTTTTAACCCTAGAAGCATAATCTTATTTTATAGTACGCTAAGCATAATCATACGTCTCTATAATACTAAAACTGCTCTATAACGAAAAGTAAGTGATATATTTATACCTTAAAGTAATAGATTCTAGGTTTAGGATAAAATAATGAAATGTACAACGATATTTTAATCAAAAATTTTTTATTCAAACTTTTCATATTACCAATTAAATGCACTTAGGCACAGTGCACACAAACATCAACTTTGTGCTCACCACAAACTGGCTTTTTACATTTGTGGCATAAAAGTTTAGACATTCTTCGTTTTTTTGTAAGAACAAAACGAACAATAGCGTCGTTTTTTTTTGTTGAAGGTTCGTCTTCTCCGTCAACATACACTGCTGACGATGGTTTTTTAATTAAGATGTGTTGAATGTTTTCACGTAATTTCCGCTTCAATGTGGAAGTGCTAAGTTGTTGTTCCTTCCAAGATGTTGACAAATCGCAACTAAATTTTTTCATGAAATCTCTCCTTCCCAGTGATTTTTCATGGTTGGCCGTTTTTTTTATTATAAATTATGAATGAGTTAACGAAAGCCATGTTCAAAATCCCGTCAAATACCGCCATCGGCCATCTATTGGTTTTGCGCCTGCATGTCATGTTTGAACACATTTGGTCGAAGGAGTCAACTCTTCCCTTTGTTTGGAGTCAAGGAGTTTTTTGAAGAGTTTGAGGAGTTTTTTGAAATTTTTTGAGGACTTTGAAGGAGTCAACTCCTCCCCTTTCCCATTCTTACCTCGTAGTATTCTCTTTGTTGGATGAATCGTACGCATGCAATTGATGGATTCTGATGGCGGAATAGACTCAAGTGAAAAAGATTTGACTTATTCCTGAGCTAAATCATTATATTGCAATCCAAAATCCTCCTCTAAATTACTTTGGACATCGTCCTCTTGTTGGCAATTCTCCTCGTCTGAAGCTGAATCTCCAGCCAAACAATCATCATCTTCTATTAAAATTTGTTCAATTTCTTCCACTGTCAACGATCTTGAATACTCCATGATGATAAATAAGCAGTAACATATATAAATGCCTTGAAAAAATCTATAAACACCTAAAAATAGCATAAACATATACTAACCAAAATTCACAAAAGTGTCGTAAAGCATAAACATACGTCATAGATACGTAGAAGCAAGCAATATTACAGAAAAGGCGGCACTTACCAGGAAAACGTAATCAAAGCTTGATATACATATCTAAGTTGGCGCGAAAAAACTAAGCTCTAGCTCAAAGCGTTAAAAAGAGACAAATAATTATTGAATATGTACACGTCTCAGAGACGTAGATTATGCTTCTAGGGTTAAACAAACAAATTATACCAATGAAAATCTCCACGATTATCTCCAAATCAGCCCATTTGTTGTCAATTTCTGAATTCGAACTCGTCCGACTGCTTTTTCGACTTGATGCACTTTGCATGTGATTGCCAATATCTCATTTTATTGGGATACTATTTCAATAAAATAATTCCGAAAAGAGATTTCAACCTGATTGTTGCACCACACATTCGTAAAGCTGCACTGATGATGCCCATTAAAAACACCACTTGGATACTGATTTTCAAGGGTTGTGTTTTGCAATATATGGCTATGAAGGACAATCGAATCAATTCAAATCCTAGATTTGAGCACCTGTTTCCACTAGCGCATCAGTTTCTACAGTTTAACTTCACTATACTTTTGATTTCACGTATGTGAACTCGAACTTTTCCCAAGGTACAAACGATATGGCAAACACTATTGAACAAAGAACACTCCAAGAACACTCAATTTTCCCTTTTAAGATTTCAATTAAGGCAAAGTTTCACGTTTTCTTCAGCTTTTCACAGACAAAACTATAATATTTTCCAGCACACACGAATCACAGATATTATCGCTGGACGATATCGCTTAGATTTCACTGCACAAGTCACTTGTATTTTCCAAGTGCAAGGAACTCAGTTAAAAAAAAATCGCACACTTTTGAAATTCCTCAATTTAAAAATGACGTTAAATTCTCAAACTATCTAAATCACCAGCGGTGGCAGCACACGATTTAGCTTTTTTTCCTTTTTCCTATCTGTCAACTCAAACAAAAGCTCCCGTCCTCCAGCTGATTAAAATGCCGTTGCCGCCATCCGACCCGTTGCAAAACTTGCACTTGTAACTCTCGCGAAAGTATTGTCATTTGAATAATGCACTATTCAAATGACAATACTTTCGCGAGAGTTATTATCAGCTTGCATGCAGCAACTGACCGGTCGCGATCATTGAGCGTTTTTACAGCGATTCCCAATTCGGGATTGGGAATATACCGAAATTCGTGAGCTTTCTCTGCGTGTTATTGTATTTGTGTGTACACGATAATTCTGTGTACGTACACGTAGATTTTCATTATGGCGGCATCTGACTACTGCTGTTCACTTCGTTCGATCATGTGCATGGACGCAGCTTTCCGATATGGCGGCTTCTGACCAACGCTGCTTGCTTCGTGTCAGCACGTCCGTGTAGTCAGATTTCCAATATGGCAGATTCTGACTTACCCTATTCACATCGTGCGAGCATGCTCGTGCGGAAGATTTCCCCTAGCGGCTTCTGCTGATTGGTGCTGATTTCGTAAGGGCGTTTCCATACAGGGAAATTCTTTACATGGCGACTTCTGAAAAACGCTGTTCATTTTGCAGGAGCGTGTACAAACGGGCACAATTCTAATATGTCGGCTTCTGGCGAGTGCAGTTCACTTCATAGAAGCATATTCATGTAAGGGAATTCCAATGTGGCGGCTTCTGAAATTCACCGTTTACTTCGTTGAAGCGCGTGGAAACAGGGAAATTTGTTTTACTGATGCTTCTGGCGAGTGCTGTTCACTTAGTTGGTGCGTGTCTGGTGAACAGCGATGTCGCCACTTTATGCATGAGCGTTACACGAACCATTTGCGATGATGGTTATGTGGTGTAGACATTTGGCGGCAGCGCTGAACGTTCTGTCTATATTTTAGCGCTTTCGAGATATTCAATGATTTGTATTTTGATGTGTACTGGGAATATATGGAGAGTGCATATTTAAATATTGATTTTAGCATACTTCCACAAAAGATAGGTTTTTGAAATTTTGCAGATTTATGAAATAGAGTATGTAGTTTTTGAGTTCGCTGTTAATTCAAAAATGTAGATAGAAATGCAGATAGAAAGTTTGTGCAAATCAGGGCAGAGCGGGTGTTTGACTCAATTTCTGATTGATTATTGTGAGAGCAAATATATTTGGAAGATGCAAGCAAGCACATTTTGATAATTTAAAAATATATGCTTCAAAGTGTTCGCAGAAGCTGAGCAATTTAAAAATTGTGGTATGTTCGCAGGCATACAGCAGATCATTTTATGGTATGATATTTTGTTTCGAAGTCGAGTTCTAGCTTGGCAAGAAGCAATCACACAAAATGATATCTCTCAAATTTATGATAGATTTTAACTACAAATTGAATTGTATGAGAAAAAACAGTGCGGTTATTCCATTTTTGATAACGTTTCTTTCATTTGCACGTTTAATATTTTGTACTTTGTACCTTGTTCTTGTCTGCGTAAATTCAATAAACCATAAATATAAATGGCTGGATTGTAAAACACCAACCACAGTGGCGATATTACTCTCGTTCACGGTAGTTGTAATAAAAAGAAACCAGGTTAAAAATAGGGTAATTTTTAATCCTTCCCTTTTAAGTAATTTTAGAATGTATAGCATATAACATTTTGATTTGAAAGAGTCATCAGGTTAAACAAATAAACAATAGGCATGTTTTTTTGCTCCTCTATCCAGCAGAGAATAGAGTATACGCATTGGAAACACTAGTACAGAAATTATATTCCTCATTTGTAGTTCACGTGCTGAACTATAGAATGTGCTGATAGAAAAAAGAAAAGCTCATGAGAAGCTGTTTTTTTCGCTGTGAGGTGGCTTTGGGTTTTTCATGGTTATGTTGAATGTTTTGGAAATTAAAAAAAGCCCTCATAATATTTAGAAAGTTAAAAGAAGTAATTTTCAGTTAGTTCTTTTTCTATTTGCAATCGATTGTGGTAGTGTATATTGGTTATTTTCTCCCCTTACTTTGAGCTGTTGTGCGTTACCACAGCTAATACAGAAACCTATGTCAGTCTTAGCGAATGCACTGCTGTTTTATACTTGATCGTTGTTTCGCGGCATAGTTATATTCTGTTTTGTATCGCACTGGCTCATGGTGTTAGGAGACTAGCACAATTTGGCTCAAGTTTATTTACTTGGAATATCAGCATACTTATTTATTTTATTGAACTCAAAATTTATACAAAAGACTCGCAACTCATCGTAATGTATGAAAAAGCGTGTTTGTAAACTAAATATTAAGCTCTTAATTGTGAATACCGAACTAAAATTAAAAAATTCACTAATTTTCCGGGGACTAGTGCATTTACCCTATATAGAAACATGTACGGCTTCCATGCCTTCCTCCGGTTTTTATTGTCAAACGACAACAAAAGTCCAATCATTTTCATAAATTTACACAACCATAATCGCAAATGGTCCATGTACTAACGGCCAGGGCTCACACTTTACTCAATTTGAAGTAGATTTAATTAATTTTTATTTTGAAAATGATAGCTACTTCCCAACTTCAGTTTTTTCGGATTCTACTCCATTTTCGCTTCGAATTGAATCAAAGAGAGTTTTTCTTTTTCATATTTTTTTTCCTGCATCGAGGTTCGACAGCAACTCTTTTCTAGTCTAATGCTGTTTCAATGCGAAGAACAACTTACTGCAAATCACTAACGCTAAACGTAACTCAAAAATAATGCTGTTTTGCAAAGAAATGCTGAAGATTGCAAATATAATTATGTTTTGTGTATAAAACTGATATTATGCTTTAATTGATTTTTTTAATAACTTCTAATTTGAGTTTTTGACGTTGCTTTCCGTTATAGTAAAATGATAATGTCCACCTACTTTATATGAAAAAATAAATAATGCTTTACATTAAGTGACCCCAATCGTTCATCTACTTAATTTCTTTCTACTTAAAATCTACTTCAATTTATTTTCAGCTTCTACTTCAAATGTTGTTCACGAAGTGTGAGCCCTGCTAACGGCAGCATAAAGTACTCAGGAAGCAATTTAGAAAGTGTTTTCTACAAACGATAGTTTATCGACAATCAACAGACATATCCCTCATACGAAACCTAGCTTGTTCGCAAATATATCAGCAAACAATAATTTTCCTTACGATTAGCGACAAATAATAATAATGCATGCCATATGTATGTACCCTATGGCCCATGCAACTCATTAAAAGGCAACATTACCTAGATATTTTCCCTAGATTGTTTATAATGTTACGATGTTTTATGTTCAACTTTGGCAGCCTTTTTTGCTTTATTCTTCCCGTCTTTCAAATTCACTCTACTATGCGTAAATAATTTTAACTTATTTTAAAAGCAAATTTATTTGAAATCGTTAAAACTATCGCTAATAATTCATAAAAGTGTCACTTTTAACGAGTATATAGGTCATATTTACTCGCTAAAACCGCATCTTCTTCAACTCATTAATGAATCGTTACAGGCCGCCTCCATTAGCAATTTCCCATGGCATAGCATTTTGAATTACTAATGGAGGCGGCCTATGGTATGCCTTATTTGATGGCATACCGTAAATGGTAGGCAACATGGTAGGGATTTCATAGGGATTTTAAGATCTCGTTGAGCAATACAAATAGTCTACAGAATATGAAATTGTGGGAAATAACGAAAAGGCGAATTTTGATGCGGAATAGTGAAATTATGTACTTATTTTATTTAAAAGAGAATGACTTCTATAGCATTCCCCTTTGTACCCTAGCAAATTACATAATAGTCACATTTTTTTTTTAAATTTCACCCGCTTATCCAAAAAGTGATTTATCCTGCATGTGAAGTATTCATTAGCAGCAGAATTTCTTCACTCTGCACCTAAAATAACTTCTTAAGAGCATTTAACGCTTAGATACAGCGCGCGTCCTTTCCGCTTAGATGCATTTTCGGAATGATATTGCATTCCGATGCATGCTGTTTGGTGGATGGCCACCAAACTGTTCGACGAAGTGAACAGCGGCCGCTAGAAGCCACGATTTTAGAAATTTCCCTTTTGGACACGCCCTATTGAAAACAAATCACAATCTATGTGTTTGTAAACCAGATCGCCGCTCAAATTTCTATGGTTACACGAGATCGGGATTTCAAACCGGTTTTAATCCGATCTTCGTGTAGCCATATAATTTCATCCGGCACAGATACATATGAACGCTTCGTACAAAACCGGTATTCGCAAATCAAGCTCCTGAAGAGCTTCCATGCACGTACACAGTCTGCGCACACATACATGGAAATCGGGCTAAAGCTCACGAATTACGGTATATTCCCAATCCCGAATTGGGAATCGCTGTAAAAACGCTCATTGACGTATAGTGCTTTCGCTTTTGATGCAGTCATACAATGATCAAGAACTGAGCATTAACGGCGTGACACATGTAAATGTTAAGCTCTGACCACTGTACGCCGCACCAAAACGAATGCCCTGCATCTGATGGATGTGTCACAAGCACAGATATAAGAGGGAATGGATTAGAAATCGACCGAGAGAAATGTGCTAATTTTCGACTTTTTGCTTACTGGTGTGAGAATGAGGTACTGGTGTGTGCCCTACACAGTTCATATGGTAGCAAAAAGCACGAGAGACCGCCATTTTGAACGTCGTTTGACATTTCTTTCCCCGAACCGGCGAGTGGAGATTAAAATGCTTTTTGTTAATGAAATTAACTATGATTAAACACAGAAACTATCCGAAATTAAAGCCAAAGGTTAATTTTACTTACCCGAAATACGATATCCCCTGCGAAGCACTTCGGTAGCTACTTTTGCAGCTTGGAACGCGGCACTTCATTATCGCACTGTTTTATAATGTTTAACCGATAATTTATCCGCGAAACCACCGAATACGCCGAAAAATTTCCAAATTTTATTTCACAAATTTTGACGGAAAGTCAATGCTCTCATTCACCGACACAAATCAAACTGACATTGACGTTTCTTTCCGTGCTGCCCGTTGCACGCTTTTACACCGAGCTGGGGCTCCTAGTATTAAGACACAGCATTAAGGCTTTTCGGTTGTGAGTGCGGCAGAAAGGAGTGCACTAAGCGGAATTTGTGTGAGAGAGCAATGTTGTGCGTGTATTAAAAAAGGCACACTCACGTATGGGTACACGGATAGCCATTTCGTATCCATGTTCTTTCATATCAATGGCTACAAGTTTCATTGATCTTTCAGTCGTTGAACGATAAGTGGTTGGTGTGACCGTTATCTATAGCGGCCACACAATTGGAGTCATTTCCAAACTATATTGCAAATTCGGGAATTGTGAATATACACTGGATGTATGAACGATGTTATTATGTATAGAAGTTTTTATTTTCAATTTGATTTGGAAGATTTGAAAACGTAATTGACGTTTCATAGTTTTTTATGTTCCATATAATATGTAAAATAATTAATAGTTAAATAGATTCTGTTTTCAAAAACTTTATGTTTATATTTTTACCCATTATATTTCAAATTATTTATGCACAATAAATGCATGAAAATTTTGACCATTACATTTGAAGTTGTATAAACAGTAATTTTACTATGCACAATTGATGAAAAAAATAATTACAAATTGTGTTTGAAAAAAAAAAACTCAAGCGCACCTGAATCGCCAGAAATACTAGTGTACGATGAACAGGAGAAGAATCGTGCAGATTTTGAATGCATATTCTACCACACGTGCTCCATCTTGTTTCGAGTGCAGAATCACTTTGGTCTTAACAATGCCTTTGAACTCATAGGGTGGAAACCATTTCAGGATTTTCAAGCTTTGGGATAACCAAACACTGCAAAACTTTAAAAGCAGCATAACATAACATAAACAAAGAAAATGCTTAGTGCTTGCAACACTTTACCAGCACTGCAACTAAAAGTCTTCCACAATTGCTTCAGTTTAAAATCAAATAACCCTATCGATTTCAATTTTATCCGATGATTTCGTCGAAAATTACAGGGATAGAAAGATGTTTAGGGTCAAAAAACGAAAGATGTTTGCAACCGAAAAATTTCTAGAACTTAGAAAATTTAAACATTGGTAACTTATTTTCAGTGTAAATATTTGCGATATGAATACTTAATGAAAGCATTTATTGATAGAAAAATAGCAAAAAATGCCTCGCGCTGGACACTCTTTGTTAGCATCAAAGCCAAAAATATATTGCATTGGGAGTTATAGGGGTACAAAGAAATTAAGGGTAGCCTATCGCAAAAGTTTTCAAATTTTCGAATATTTTATTTTTCTTGTTTATTATCGCTACAAGATCATTACCGTTTGAAAATTTTACGATAAGATTGCTTAATAAAGATATTGCAAATAAATACAAAACCAACAATAGCTGGCAACCCTATAATGGTTTTTTTACCAGATTCCTTCTGAATAATGCCTATAATAAGTTACACGGCAAAAAGCTTTATTTTCCTGAGCGAATTTTCAAAACCCAAGACATCAAAATTACCATATCTGGCAGCACTAACCGAATTTTTCAACCAAATTTCTACCAGACACTGCTTAGAGTAAGGTTCAGCTTCTGTGTGTATGAAAATCTGGTTACTGAATTAGAATTCATAGGGCAAAAATCACACAATTAACAAGAAACAGGACTTTAAAAAAGCTTTGCGGAAAGAATGAAGCCAAATTCAGTCAGATTACACGAAGTCTTTGGTGGAATCGAAGCCTAAGAGATTGGACGCGGTTCTTAAGCAGAAAGGCTATCCAACAAAATACAAGAAGTATTATTTTTTTGTTTAATAAGGTAGTGATAGAATTGATACAATTTTCATTTTCTAGGAAAAACCTCTTCACATCATTTTTGGTGTGATGTCAAAATCAGCTTTTATCTGAATTTTTATTAATATTTATCGAAAAGGTTCATTTTTTATTTCTTTTTTGTTCTTATTTCGCTAAGATGATAAATAACTATTATATCTGCAATTTTTCACAACATTCAAAAACTGACGATTATTGATCAATTGTCATAAGTTATCTGGCCACATAATTTGTATTAGTAGTTCATGGCTGCACTTTTTTGATTATTTCTTTGAATACCGATTCAAAGCTTTCTTCTGTGTGACCACAAGTAGGTCCTACTGTTTTATTTCAAATATTTTCAAAAATTCATTGTTATATTTTCTGTTCTAATGATTTTAAAGCATACACTCCGCATCAAAATGATTGGACACCCCCGAAATTTTCTCATTTCTCAAAACCGATAAGAGGTAGAAAAACTTTGATCGTGGGTCATATAGTACATGCAAGGAATGTTCAGAATGTTTAATGTAATGGCTCCTTCAACTAATATTCTAGGAATTTTTCGTAATTACCCGAAAAAAAGGTGCTTCAAAAAAAAAAAGGACAGCTGAAGGTATTTAAAAAAAAATCTGTACTTAAAGATAAATTCACGTATATTATTTTATACTTTAATAATGTGTTGCCTTTCCTTGTTTTGCTAAAACAGTTATTATTCGATTTGGTAGAGATTTATATAAATTTTTCAGATATTTCTGCGGAATTAGCCTCCAAGCTTCTTGTATGGCATCTTTTAGCTCCTGGATTGAATTGAACTGTTTATTGCCCGATGTACAGCAGGGGATAGTTGACCCCAAGCATTCTCTATAACATTTAAATCTGGAGATCTAGCTGGCCATTGTAAAATCTTAATATTTTTGGAAGAAAAGTATTCCTTTACAATACGCACTGTATGCACTGCTGTGTTATCCTGTTGGAAGATAAAGTCCTCTTTAGAAGTCCTTGTTGCATGTGTCCTGATTTGTTCATCTGTTAATTTTATGTAATCTGGACTTTTCATTCCATCCACAAAGCAGATTTCAGTCTTCCCTTTGTATAAGATCCCTGCCCATACCATGACACCTCCACCACCCATTTGTCTGCGAACTTGGAAAAGGCAATCTTTCCTTAAATCATGAAAATAATATGACCAACCGTCGGCTCTATCCAAGGTGAATTTTCTCTCATCCGTAAAGATGGCATTTTCCCATCTTTTCTTCCACCTTACATGTTCCCGAGCGAATTTCAACCATTTCTCAATATGCTTTTTTGTTTTTCTTCGTTGAATAGTGGATGTTGTTTTCAAAAGACGTTGGGCATTTAAAATGTTTATGTTCGCACCAGCTTTTTCCACAATTTGTCTCGCTGTTGCTGTTGAGTTTGACGCTAATCGTAATATTGACCGCTTTTCACGATCACAGTGCATTAGATCTGCCTCGACTCTTCTTTTGCCCGTAATTTTCAGGATCTTTTAGTAAATTCATTACAACATTTCGGCTTCGTTTTACAATTTTCGCGATTTTGCAACACTTAACTCTTATTTTTCAGGTTTAAAATCGGTTTTATTTCACTTTCACTTAGTTTTTTACCGCGACCCATTGTTGCAACACAATCCACTATTCCATACTGAAAAATATCGAAATTTTTACGAAACGACCTCAGTTTATCTAAACCCGCAAACACTAAACAAATTTCAAACTCACTTCTTGCACCAAATGCTTGCAATTGGTGATTTATATACTCTGTCCTATATTTTTGAAGCACCTTTTTTTCATTTAAATGCGAAAAAATCCTAGAATATTAGTTGAAGGGGCCATTATGTTAAACATTCTGAACATTCCTTGCATGTACTATATGACCCACAATAAAAGTTTTTTCTACCTTTTATCGGTTTTGAGATATGGGAAAATTTCAGGGGTGTCCTATAATTTTGATGCGGAGTGTATGATGTTTCAAACCTGAATCTAAAAAGCGTTTAAAGCAACGCTATTCTCGAATTGACTTTATATAGGTTAAGCATTTTTGCAACTGGTACAATAAATCCTGTTTTTTGCGAAACTTTATTCAAACAAGCAAAGAAAGTTTTAATTTTTGTTACTGAAAGATCGTTTTCACTGCTTATCTCACAATCAAAGAGTTTTCAAATTTTAAGCGTCATGTACCGTTATTAACCTTTTAGTGTTGTAAGATTCGTTGATGAGAAATTAGCAAACGTAATTCATGTATCTTCATTCAATTTATTGAAACTCCCCATCAGGAAATATGTTGAATTTCAGCGGGTTTTTCGTCAAAGGTTAGAAAAAATGGCTGATTTTCTTCGACAAGCTACCTTCAAATCAATTTTTCGTGTGCTTTTCGGTTCTCCTTTACAAAATATACTCTTTTTAATAGCTATGCAGTTTGATACGAAAAGCAAAGAAACTGTTGATATAAGCTAAAGCTGGCCAAATCACTGGGAATTGTAATTTTTCAATAACAAAATGGCAGCACTTGATTAATTCATTAGATAATATGGCGCATCAAACGAATTCAAAATGCAACCACTCAGTACAAATGAACTGAAGTAGCGCCATACTCCTGAACTATTTCCTTGCCTAGATTCATTTGCAATTCAAACAGTTGCGATGCAGTTCGCTTGATTCAAACGTCAATCTTATCAAAGGAACTTGATTGAAATTACAACTTTATTTGATATATACAATAACTTGCATCGTTTGAAAGTATATCGAGTTCAAAGAGTATTCTTTTAGTTGCTATGAGTAGTATTGAAAAATGTAGAACATATGGATCATGGTTGCATTTAACATTGCCTTTTGATTTTCATTTCATCGTATACATACAGTTATTTTTACAAGATCGTGTGCGCTGCGAAAGAAAAACAAACGAATATATCCAATTGATTTTGATTTTATTATTTTCTATATTAAAATGTTTAATGTAATAAGAAATCCAACCGCTACCGTTTTTCAGTAAAACTTAACACCCTTTGAGCATATTATCGACTGATTTTCGGCCAGTATTGCTGGTAAATTTTTCGTGATAACACGAAGGTGATGATATAGCTGCTTGTTAATACACTACACTTTCACTATATAGCAGAAGAAGAAAAAATAATACATGTATAGATCGGCTGAAATGAAGTGTTACGATGAGAAGAAAATACTAACTATAAATTAAGTGCCTAATAAAACAAGATGACCTTCTTGAAATCTAGAAATCAATGAAAAGAACTAAATGAAATGAAATCAGAACAACCAATCAAAACAAAAATCAGTAATTTTGTGTATGTCAATTTTATCATTACAAAAATACTGGCATTTATGATTTGTAGTACATGTTTTCAGGCGATGGTGGCTATTGGCCAACAGCCCACATTGGGCGCTATTACCAACTACTGGATTTTTCTAAATAGACAGGGCTCTTTACTTTGTCGGAATGTTTCCCCTTTTAAACATTTATTCATACACCTTTTTGTACGTTTTCCAAGTCTAATTAAAAATCTAATCTAATCCAAGTCTAATGTTCGAAGAATGGTCAAGGCATTTGCACCAAATAATGCACAATTAATTGCAATCTTTATTTCAGTTATGAATACAGTGCATTATCATTAGAAACTTGAAACTACAGTTTGCGAATTATTGGTGTACTTGTTTGCAAAACAATCAAGAGAGCTCGAATCCAGACTTCAGAAAATACTTTTGGTAGTTCTAGTTTGTCCTTTCTGAGTGCAGGATTCCAGTAAAAAGAAAAAGGGTACCAAATCATTATTTATTGAGGTACTTCCAAACGTGCACCTTAACAGAATGTTTAACGGTGCGCTGGATTTGTCACATTTTTCGAATCGAACATGCCCAAAAAGTACTCCATGCCCAAAAAAATTCGTCCCTAAAATGGCATTTGAAAAATCGCGTTCTCTATTCTCTGGGGCCCACTGAACTGTTTTTTTCATGTGTTTTTTGCTCAAAAGAGGTTTGTGAGCAGTGCTTTGCCATCCTTAGCTGGAGGCACTCAGCCGTCTATTTATTTTCATCAGGCTAACAGAGATTTGCTTTCGCGTCAATAAATCTTGTGCTCGACACAACGTTGTGGTAGGATTTCGTTCGAATACAACAATGGCCAGGTCATCGGCTTCGGCAGGTAAATCGTCCATCATTTTTACTAATGTTCGAAGAACAGCAAAATGGTTAAGAGAGATCATCTCTGGAGTGGCCAATCCGATTGAGCTGAAATTTTCGGAGAACATAGATGTATATGACAGGTAGGTACATGACTTGCTAGAATTCAGATATCTTACACCTTTTGGCGGCGGCGGGCATTTAAGTGAATTTTCAGGTGCTCCTATATTTCCAAGCAGTGTACATTTTTGTTCAAAAAAAGTACTAGGAATGAGAACTTATTATGTTTTAAGTTTGTTTATGATAGAGAAGTTGAAATTTTGAGCCTTGTGTAGGCGCTGAGTGCCTAAAAGTAGGCAAGGATTTTTTTTCAAAATTCGATTTGTCATAACTTCTAAGAAAAACAATGGATCATCGTGAAACTTTTAGAGCTTATTGATATAGACTAAAATTTTACACACAAGGACTTTTAAGACTGTGCGGGCAACTTTGTAGCTACAGCAGGCTCCTGAACAAAAATCCTTCAAATCATCGAGTCTCCTGAAAAATTTTTGATTTTTGAAAATAAATTCAAATTGTTGATAAATTTTGACTTTTGTCCACCAATTCAAATAAAATATTTCAAAATTCCGCGGTAAACAAGAACGGCAACCCGTGATGAAATTACCTCTATTTTCAGCGCTCAAAACTTCTGTTCACGAGAACTGACGATCGGATAATGCGATCAATATGAAATTTACAGAACATATTGGTATTAGTTAGGACATAGTCTGATAGAAGTGATTTTGAAAAACGAGCAACACTGTGGCAGTGGCGCCATTTGGAAAAATCGCAGGGGAAAAAAATGGTTTTTGGCCTATAGCTTCCGATTTAGCCACCAGATTTTAACGAAATTCACGCAGTAGGTGAACCTTACTCTCTAGATTTCATAGAAATTTGGTTGAAAAATTAGTATAGGGACGCCAGCTAGGGCAATTTTGGTCTCCTAAATATTGTAAATTTGCTCAGGAAAATAAAGAATTTTTCCCTATAACTTCCGATGCAGTGACGAAATCAAAACGAAATTCATGTGAAAAGCATATCTTGTTGCGTTTCTAATTCTGTAGGAATTTTGTTAAAAAACCAAGAAAGGGTTGCCAGCTATGATGAATTTCGTAATTTATTTACATTGCTTTATCGAGCGATGTTGTCATAAAATTTCCAAATGGAAATGATCCTGCAATGACAATTAACAACAAATATTTACGTTTCAAAAATTTAAAAAGTTTGGACGATGGTAACCCTAAAATTTAATTCACTCCTATAACCTACAGCGCAGCCATTCAATCGAAACGAAATTCATAGGCTGGGTTTAACACAACGTGAAGCAGCTATGGTACTAGCACATGATTGCAAGCACCGGACAATTTCGTAAATATCGCACCAACAGATGCTTCCATTTTCTATTTATAAGTAAACCATTTACAATAAAATAAGCAACCGATATTTAAATGTTCCGAGTTTTGGAAATTTTATTGTTTGTTACTTGAATCTATAACCAAGTTTATTAGCTTATTCATCTGCATCATCCCCCTTCAATGGTAAGCATAATTTATGACAAACGACTTCGAATATATAAAAGCACTAAAAGATTATATAAAAGCAAAGCATCTAAGTTATATATCTACAGTGGCTCACAGCTTATTTGATACAGTGCTTCTTTAAAAAATTAAATTGCAATAACTCAATACATAATAACAATATCAAAAAAATTTGAACACCATTTTGAAGGCAATTGTTTGTTGTTTATTAAACAAGTTTATATTTGTTACAAAGTTGCTGTTTTACATCTTAAAAAACAAAAAAACTAAAAGTAATAACAAATTTCATGTCACAGCTTATTTGATACAGTTTGATTAAACATTAAAATTGTTGTGAATTATGAGGTTTCCAGTTGTTTCCAATACTTTGTATGATAGCCCTTAGACTTAAGCAGAGCCTGGAGCCTATTCGGCATTGAATCAACGATTTTTTTTGTGATGTCAGGAGTAATTTTTTGCCATACCTCTAGCAGTGCTTTCATCAGGTCTTGTTTATTAGAAATCTTGTGTTTTCTAATGTTGCTATCCAACAAAGTCCACAGATTCTCAATGACGTTCATATCTGGTGACTGTGCCGGCGGAGACATCAAATGAGGGCAATCCCAAATTGGCCAGGACTGCACAATTCCCGACTTGTGGTTTGGATCGTTGTCTTGGTACAACCGAAATTGGTCGCGAACACCCAGTTTTTAAGCACTTTGCAGCAAATTGTTTTTGGGTACATCAAGGTACTTTGTTTGGTTCATTGTTTCCTCAATAAACTTTAAACTTCTGACTCCGGCTGCGGACATGCAGGCCCAAACTATCACATTACCACCACCATGCTTCACAGTAGCTTTGAGGTTCTCCTTGTTTAGCTCAGTGTTTGCCTTGCGCCAGACATATGACATTCCGTTGGAGCCAAAAATGTTAAACTTGGACTCGTCCGCAAAAATAACCGAATTCCAGAACGCGGATGGCTTTCCCACATACTCTTTGGCAACTGCGAATCGGCTTATTGTATTTTTTTGGAAATGAAAAGCTTTCTACGAGCTACTCGGACCCTGAAATCATGGTCGCGAAGCACTCGTCGGATGGATTCAGCACTACATGACTTCCTTAATTCACGATGAACCTCAGTAACCAGTTTTGGAGCGGAAATCTTTGTGTTTGCTTTCACTTTCCTTACAATGTATCGTTCGTCAGATACTGTGAAAATATTGTTTGGCGCATTTCTCCTCTTATTTTCTACCCGATTTTCGTGTAGGAAGCGCTCAATTATGTGCTGCACTGTAGAGACACTCAAACTCATACTTTCAGCAATTTTTCGAACACTTTGTCTTTTTTTAAAGTGGTTTAATACCAACTCGCGCTGTTCAATTGTGGTGCCATGACCCATTTTACAATTTTGGCTCATTTTGGCACTTCAGCTTACAAGATCTTGCTAAAAATTACCTAAGTCAATGTCTAACACAATCAAAAATTCAAGAAACAAAAACAAGACAGATTAAGACTAAAGACAGACGACACAAGTTAATTATCATTAACACAATGATCATTGAACGCTAATGATAATTTGTTTGGAGAGTGACACACGGTTATTTGAATGAGGTTGTTTAACAGCTGTAGGTTGTTTGAATTTAAATGGTATTATTTTGACAGTTATTGTTTATCGAAACACATCAAAAAATCAGAAATTAGTACAAGTTTTACTGCGAAAGAGCCTTTTTGTAAAATTATGGAAATTTTACACAAAAAAAAGTTTAATCACGATAAGGAAGAAAATATAAAATGTTCAGGTATTGAAGAAAAGAATACGAAGAAATATAAAAAAATTAAACAATTGCATGCCATATTGTAATATATTCGAAATAATATTTTTATGTTTTTGACAGTTAGAAACTTCATTATTTCAAATGGAATTTCCCGAATTTCCCCAGTAAATTTCATAATCTTCTCCGTAGATGGTGCGACAATCGATAAGAGCAAATGAGCATTAGCTTCCAAATGATAATTCGTAGAACCTCATTGATGATGTTATAAATGATGATTAACCATGACACACGTAATGGATAATGATCATTGGGCTCGAAATGATAATTAACTTGTGTCGTCTGTCTAGGCTCTAACGGCGCGACAAATAGAAGTTTATTCGCATTGAAGTGTCTGTATCAAATAAGCTGTGAGCTGCAATTTTTCTGCGCCAGTGGTATTTCTCTTTTACCGGACGCCGAAGAATATTGCTGGAACTTTTTTGTTTGCATTGTATTCGCTGAACATGCATCTAGTCAAATACGTTTAAATTTTTTTGGATAGGGTTCTTAATTTCAAAGTTACAGTGATTTGCATTTTTAAATAGTCACTGTATCAAATAAACTGTGAGCCACTGTATATGCTTTTAGAATCGTAAAAAATTGGTGCAACTGCACCAAATTGTTTATATAATATTATTTTATTTGAATAAAGCTCTTTGCCCTATAGCCTCCAGTACAGTCATGGTATCATAACGAAATTCATATGGCAAATTTAAATTATTGTAGACAATATTCAGTAGAAATCTAGTTTGAAAAATAATGATAGGGTTGCTAGCTTTGATTGTTTTTTTTTGTATTTTTTGACATAGCTTTAGTAAGCGATTTTATCATAAAGTTTTCAAATCGTAGTGGGTCTTGTAGTAAAAATACACACCAAATACTAAGATATAGAAAGTTTGAAAGGTCTTGCGAATGGTAGCCCTAAATTTCTTTTTATCCCTATAACTTCCAATGCAGTAATCGGATCAATACGAAATTCGCAGAGCAAGTTGACTTCCACGTGAGGCAGATATGACTTATTTTTGGCTTCAGTGCTAGCAAAGGACTGCTAGCACGAGGTGTTTTTGCTATTTTCGTACCAATAAATGCTTGCATTAAGTATTCACATCGCGAATATACAATATATAACAATATATATGACAATACATACAATATATAATATATAAGACAATAACAACAATATAACAACAATATATAACAATACACTCAAAATCTGCACAAAACCTCTACTGTTCTTCGAACATTAGTATTTCTAGCGGTTCTGATGCGCTAGGGTTTTTATCTCATTATACCGGTCGATCTGCTTGCGAAAAAACTGGTTTGACTTTCTGAGGTATCGCGCTGCAACAGTTATTGTCATTTTTGTCCCTTTAGGGTGCAAACATAAAAAAATCAAGACTTCATATCTTTTCAATCTATTCAAATCAAAACATCTCTTCAAATCAAATCTTTTTGCTTACGCAGCACTCATTTTGAGTATCTCCAATTTCTCTAACAATTCAATTGACCTGTAAACAGCAATGCATATTACAGAAAACCTTAGCCAATCAAATGGCGTCAACACTTTCCAGATAGTGAAAACAGGTTTTTGTTTACAGTGACTGGAGCTAATGTTTTCTGGATGATTTTCGTTTAAATCAAGTTATCGAGAATAATGAATTTTAGAAAACTGCATTTAGCCACCCACTCAACACAAATACACCAAACTACCAAAATTCTCCTCTTTCATTTTATTACCACTGAAAATCAATTTAACTTTTCAGTCAACATCGCCAAGCTATTCTGGCTCCAACAGATAATGAAACTTCCAATTTCTAGGTCACCAAAATAATAAACTTCTTAAAATCATATTCATGTACTGCCAGCTTCTGTGCTTCATCTTGGCTCAGCGTTGGAAATCCCGTAAAACTTTTAAGCTAGATTTCCGGAACGTGACCAAAAAAATCTTTATTATAATTCATCTCATAATCAAATAATGAATAATTGAAAAACGATAATACGAGTATATACGTTCACAGTGAAAATCAATCGATTCTATGAGTATTGCAAAGATGTGTATGAGGCAAGCAAATGAAAATTAGGTTGACTGCCGCTTTGCGAATGGTAGTTCATAGATTGATGAGAGTTAAATTAAGGTGTTGGTGTGTTTTTGCAATGCATGATCCATGATCCTGGAAAAGCTGATTGAATGCAAATTTTACTTTTTGAAGAGGAATTTCAAAATGAAGTAAAGAAAGGTATGTATGTATGTTTGAATGGAAACAAAAGTGTGAATTTGGAAAATAAATATTGTCTGTTTTTAAAAACGATATCATTGATAGTGCATTACTGGAATTACTTCCGCATCAGTGCGGAATATTTTATTTTAAAACTTGAATGGCACAAAAAACAAAGCCCTCAACATTGATAACAGGGAGAATTTCTACAGGTTTTCCGAAATTCATAATACATAATACAAATCCGTGAAAAAATGAATATTTTGAAAATCTCATATAATATTTGACAACAATCACAGAATCCACCTTGTCGAATTGAATTTTTCAACATTTTCAGTCCAACAGAAAATATCCAAGTAATTGAGCTTTTGAACTCTTGATACTTGTATTCACGAGAACTCATGACCGAATGATAAGGTTAAACTGCACTTTACAGGATGTATTGATCTCAAGTAGCAGCAGGTTTGATAGAAGTAATTTCGAAATGTGGCCATAGCTTTGGCTGTTGCAGGACTTGATATATCAGATAAGTGTAAAATTCAGAATGTAGGTGGATCTTTATATAAGCTTAATTAGGCAGACGTTTAGAAGCTTGATTAGAATAAAATATTCCAGCAAGGGCAATTTTGTTTATTTCCACTCTAAGAGATTCTACTAATTGTTGGACGAAATTAATCGTTCAACGGTAGGAATGAAAGAGATTGGGTTTTATCCCATACAATATTGACAATAATCCATTATGTAATTAATGATGAGCACATCGATGGCATTATAAAAAATTAAAATATGTTTATTACAAAACTCTTCCATTGATTTTTAAAACGTTAGAATTTAATTTAAAAATAAAACCTATTTTGTGCTAAACCAAAATTCGAAAAACATAAAAATGTTTAGTTTCAGGTGTGGCCTTCGACAAATCACCAACAAGCATCTTGTTAGTGGTGAAGTGCCGAAACTCGATAGTGCCATTTTTTATTGATACCCAAATAAAGCAGTACGGAATGTGTGTTTCAACCTTGATCTTTAAATTAGCCATAAATTACGCATTTTGACTGTTACTTAAAATAATTTTGAAATCAGTAGATGAAGTCAGAGTTAGTTCTGTAAAAAGGTGAAAAGGTGTTTGCTCTGTAAAAATGCAAAGCTAGTTTAGCTGGCGTGGTAAGAGTGATGTACTCCACTTTAGAATTTAGTAAAGCAGCAACTGATTGTTTTTTGGATTATCAGTCAATTGCAGCACCAGCGAAAACGAGTTATTAGTCCAGATGGTAAATTGGGATCGTTTATATTCTCAGCTGAATCTCCAAGTCTCGCCGAGCCTTATAATTCTGCCAGAGAGCATTTGTTCAATTCCAATTATTGTTTCTAATTCTTCATCTCATGCCGTTGTAGCAAATCTTTCGTGTGAATTCATTTTCTGTTCGATATAGTCCTTTAGTCCAATGGTTTGATTGGGTATATCTAGGCCTAATTTTTTTGAAGACATTGTATGACAGCTTGTTATTTGTTGCGATTAGAAAATCGCCACCAAGCACCTTATGATGGGCACAAACAGTAACAGGTGCACCCGGTTTGTCTGAAATCGTTCTGCGACCAAAAAGCTAATTAAAAGCACAGCATAGGTTGCAGAAACACCATGCGTTTTTATGAATAATAGTAATAGTTATTTTACATTTTTATGAATAATTATAATAGATTTATTCAGAGTAATAATATTTACAGTTCATTCAATTCTATGTAAAATTTAATAAATTATCCTATATATTAACATCTTATTGCTTGAGGATGGTGCCTAGGTTTTATTTCTTCATTCAAAACATGTCATTTTATAAAATATTTTAAAATGTATTATATTTTTTAAGTTTAGTATGTAAGCGGTTTCCCATTGCTGTTCCGCTGGCCTGCTCTCGGTGTCAATTTCATTCTTTTCCTGTTGATTTCCCCTGGGATTTCAATGGTACTTCTTCGATGGTCCTTATTTGGATTCAGCCTGAAAAGTAGAAGTCTCGTTTTCACGAGGATTATGCGTTGCTGCTATGTTCAAGTAAGCCTCGAATGGTGAAGGATAGATATAGCTGGCGGCTTCCTGAGTAATTTCGGAGAGATTTGGGTGGTTTCGGCAATTCGCCACGAATTTTTCACTAATTTTTAATAGGTATTTCTGAAGAGGAGGCATGTTAATTTCTTGATATAACTCTGTGTTGGAAAAATAGCGGTTTTTACTAATGTTCGAAGAACAATAGTATTAAACTCGTTTCGCCGAAAATTCATATTTCTTTATATATATATATATATATATATATATATATATATATATATATATATATATATATATATATATATATATATATATATATATATATATATATATCAGCAAAATGATTTTCCGAGATAATCTCTGGAGTGGCCGATTCGATTGAGCTGAAACTTTCGGAGAACGTAGATGTATATAGTAGGTAGGTCCACGACTTTCTCAAATTCAGATATCCTAAACCTTTTGGCGGCGGCGAGCGTTTTAGTGAATTTTGAGGTACTCCTGTATTTCCAAACAGTGTAAATTTTCGTTGAAAAAAAGTATTGGGAATGAAAATTAATTATGTTCTTAGCTTGTTTATGATAAAGAATTGAAATTTTTGAGCCGTGTGTGGGTGCTAAGTGCCTAAAAGTAGGCAAGGATTTTTTTTCAAATTTTGATTTGTCATTACTTGTGATCAAAACATCGGATCATCGTGAAAATTGCAGAGCCTATTGATGTTGACTAGGACTTAGCATATATGGATTTTCAAGGTTGCGCGGGTAACACTGTAGCCACGGCAGGCTCCTGAAAAAAAATCCTTCAAATCACTGACCCTCCTCAAAAATTTTTGATTTTTGGCAAAAATTTCAAATCATTGATAAATTTTGATCTTTGTCCATCATGTCAAAATGAAATTTTGAAAATTCCGATTTGCACAAGAACGGCAACCCATCACCAAATTACCTCTATTTTCAGCACTCGAAAGTTCTGTTCACGAGAACTGACGACCGGATTATCCGATCATGATGAAATTCACAGGACATGTTGGTATTAGCTAGGACCAGGTCTGATAGAAGTGATTTTGAAATGCGGGCAACCCTGTGCCAGTGGTACCATCTTGAAAAATCACTGAGAAAAAAAACAGCTTTTTGGCCTATAACTTCCGATTCAGCCATCAAATTTTAACAAAACTCACACAGTACTTGAATCTTACTCTATGTAACATTTGATAAAAATTTGGTTGAAAAATTAGAATAGGGCTGCCAGCTATGGTGATTTTTGTCTCATAAATCTTGCAAATTTGCTCAGCAAAATAAAGCTTTTTTCCCTATAGCTTCCGGTCCAGTGCAGAAATCAAAACGAAGTTCATGCAGTAAATGGACCTTAATGTGAAGTAAATGTCGTAGGAATTTCGTACAAAAATCATGAAAGGGCTGCCAGCTATAACCATTTTTGTAATTTTATGGAATTTCTTGACTGAGCGATTATGTCATTAGATTTGCAAATGGGAATAATCCTGCAATGAAAATTAACAACAAATATTAACGTTTTAAAAATTTGAAAAGTTTTGAGGGTGGCAGCTCCAAAATTCTTTTCACCCGTAAAGCTTCCAGCGCAGTGATTCAATCGAAATGAAATTTACTGGTTGGGTTTAACTTAACGTGAAGCAGATTTGGTATATATTTTGCTCTGCTGCTGACACAGGGTAACCAGTATTAGCCATTTTCATAAATATTGCACCAACAGATGCTTGAAATTACATACTCATATGCAAAGCATTTGCGATAAAAATAAGAAACCAATTTTTAAATTTTCCGAGTTTTGAACATTTTTCGGATGGCAGCCTCAAACAACGTTTAACCGCTGAAACTTTCGATGAAATCCTCCGATGAGAACGAAATTCAAAGAATAAGTTGATTTAAGTATGAGCTTGTTATGGTAAACTTATCGCTGCTTCGTTGGGAAAGTGTTGCCAGCACTGAACATTTTCATCATTTGTGTTATAGTTGAGTTTTGTTGCATGAGATAAGGAATGGTTGATATGATTCTACAAAAAAGTGTATTACGTCTTTCCAAATTTTTTGGTCACTCAAAGACAATTTCTTTGAAAATTAGTTTTCTAGCGGTTTAGGTGCGCTAGAGTTTTTTATATTTTAAATACTTCCCTGTGCAGGAACGCAGGATTTTTCTTTCAAATTTTGTCAGCTTTTTATGGCATTGAAGCACTGTCATCCAGATTGGGTACGTAAGGAACTTCGTCCTTTGAGAATGTGGAGAAAAGAGAATAGAGCTGATGATACGCATAGTGAGCTTTCACTAGCGTATTTTTCCCATGAAGGTGAAATTTATTTATATTGTCGAACGTGATTCCCATGTATTTTACTGATGTATTCACTTGGACTTCAGTACCGTTTATTTTCAGGGGCATTGACTTCTTTTTGCTGCCAGATGGTTTGACTTGAAGGACTTTGGATTTTGTAGCGTTAAATTTGATCCCCCATTCCTTATAATAATCATTAAGCAACGTAATTTGTCTTTGTGCACGAATTGTGGCGTACTTAAGATTAAACGCTGATACGTAAGTTAGAGAGTCATCCCTATACAGAAAGGTTTTGGCCTGACTACTTTTTTCACACGGCTGATGTGCAGTGAAACTATTAAAGAGAATTGGGCCTAGAACTGAGCCTTGAGGTGCACCACTAGAGATCATTTTGATTGGAGAGATTGATTTGCCTATTGGGACGAAAAAGTGCCTGTTGGTTAGAAAACTTTGTTTCAATTTGACAGTGTCAGCTGGAAAGTTGTGCTGTAAGAGTTTATCCATACAGAGTCGAAGTTTTCTCAATGTCTAGAAAACAAGCTGTGGCTCATTGACCTGTTTGAAGTGTCTTTGAGGTGTCACACTGAGATCTGAGGAGGGCATAGGTAGTTGAGTGTTGAGCCCTGAAACCAAATTGGGCAGAATATATAACGTGTTGTTCTTCATGCGAGACTGCATTTTCCTTAGAATTAATCTCTCAAAAATTTTTGCTATGGTAGGAAGAAGTGAGATAGGCCTGAAATTACTCACATCTTTCGATTGGGAATATTTGTGCGACTTTTTAAGTGATTGAGAAGTAACAGCTCTTGATATAGTTGTTTAAACTAACTGCAAGGATGAAGTAAGCACTGATAGGAAGGTATTTTTGAACATATATAGAATTGTTGTCTGTGCAGAAGACTTATTGTTGTTGCCTGTTTTGATGATTGCGGCCAAATAAACGGGGTTGATGAAGATTTCCCGGCCAGTGGGACACATTGTAAATGTTCTTAATGGAATCAGATGTGGAAGATAATTGGCTTCCAAGAAGGGTTTTATAGTGCTTTCTACTTCAGAGGAAAGCTGTGGATTTTCAAAATGATTCGAAGTGTTGAGAATTCTTTCAAACCGATCCGCAAAATTTTCTAATTTTCACTCATCTGAACTCAAAAATTGATTGTTTGGTGACACTTTGTGAAGAGAAAATGACTTACGGCCAGTAAACCTATTGATATGTTTGACCATATCCAGGCCTGGTTTCAATACTCTTTAAATCCTGCCGATTTGTTACAACTTGAGCTATAGTTGCTGACATGACTTTAATTTTCTCTAACACTTGCTTGTATTCGATGTTAGCTCTACTAAGATTCCTGCGGTAGATATAATTGAGCCTTGTTTTGAAGTGCCTTTTGTTCTTCGAAAAGGTTTTCAATGAAAGGAGTTTTGATACTTATGGGAGCGAGATGATGTTCGCGCATTGTAATTATCTATAGTGGATTCAATGGTAGTTGAAACATTAATACGAGAGAATCGATTTCCTGACTTTGGAGACTGCGATCTGTGGCAAATGGAATTTGTGAGAAATTCGCATCAAGGGTTTTTGCAAAATCTTTTCCCTCTATTGATAGATAAGGGAAGTGAAATAGGGGCTCTTGTAGGACTATAGATGGCTTTGAAGAAATACGGAGAAAAAGTTATACTACCATGTGATCTGGATCAGCAGTTTTGGTGGCGATACACAAACTGCTTGTATCTTGATCGAGAAGACTTGCGGATATGGTAAAGAAGTCAATGTATGATTGCCCTCTAGGATGGGTTAGGTTCGGTAGTGGAATGATGGCCCAATCAGGTTCCAAGATGTTATCATACATCCAAGAAGTCAACGTGCATTGAAAAGTGAATAGCTTCAGTCTGGATATCTGCTGTTGAAATCGCCTCCAAAAATAATGTGTGAGTAGTCACGAAAAAAGGTTTTCAGCATAGAAAATTCTGATCTGAAATCAGTGGATCTGGCAGTGCACGGAACATAAATAGCACATAACAGGATATATTCACTATTCTGCAGCGCAATCCTACTGGTGCCGACTTTCACTGCACTTAATGTGGGTTGAGCTACCTCTACAATATGCAGCTCTTTCTTGAGAAGGATTGCTGTGGCAGAGCCGTTATCACACCTTAGAACGATGTGACCTGGAAATGATGGCTTATGGCGAGAAGTGAGGTTAGTTTAAGAGAGAAACATTATATCAGGCATATGTTTTTGTGCGAATTTGAAAAGAGCAAGCCTTTTGGTATGCAAAACTAGGGTTCCTACATTCAAACATGTGATTTTTAAATTCATGTTGAGTACATGCTGAACCAAGCTCATGAAGGCAAGATATTTTTCTTGCTTGTCACTTATTTTCCTGAATTCACAAAAGAATTCCTTGACTTTTTTACTAGGCTGAAACGGTCCATACTGTCTTTCACGCAGTAGTCAAAATTATCCTGATCAGCCACTTTAGGTTTATGAAAATGTAATATTTTTGGTTTTTGAGACTGGAACTTACCGGTGACTACACTGGCATATGTAATTTTTTTATTGGTAAATGTACTTACTCATTATTTTATAAACTGCTGTCTTTGCGTATTTTCTTTACGGCTGGCTTCCATCTGCTTCTTGATTTGTGTAAACGTACTGCACCCTCGGTAATTTGCTGGGCGCCCGTAGTTGTCACAACTCACGCAGTAAACCGGGGTCTCTTCGCTGGTGCCATTCATTCCGCTCTGGCATTCTCCTGGCAGATGTGTTTCGTATACCTCATCTTACAGTTTGCTTGGCATCTGAACCACTGCATAGTGCCTCGTGGTCGAAGTCTCTCTGAATGTACCTTCTAGTTGAGAAGGTGTTAGATTTGAGCTAACTACTCCAGTTTACCGTCAGCTGGTAATTTCACCATTTCGACCTTGCTGTTTCGAAGTGTTGACTTTTTGCCAGCGAGTGCCTGGGAGCCCTAACGCCAGTGTTGTCTTTACTTCTTCCGCAGAGAACGAATGATGAGTGCCTCGCCGAATAGCTGATTTTGTCTTCTCGTTCCGTGCGGTATACGTAAAAGATTCACCGTCATTCTATTTCGGGGAATGAAAAATCTTCTTCGGATCTTTGTCGCTGTGATAACCGGTTTCTTACTGCGATCGCAGATCTACGGCTCACCTACTTTCTCGCTGATAATCTGCTTGAATTTTTTCACGTTGAGGTTTCCGCACACAATCGGGGTTTGATTTTCTTTGTTGTTCCGGATTTTTCGATAATGCTGTATCCTTCTCTGCTTCCTCCATTGGTTCACTTGTTAGTTACTCGCCCTCATCCTCGTCCATTGATAGAACCTCATATCGATTCTTTTTGCTGCATGGCGCTTCAAACTCGGCAATCGTTTCGATTTTGGACGGTTTCTTCCTTTTCCCACTCGATTCGGCGGTAATATACTCAGCTTTTTATGAAAATACAAATATGAAAACTTTTTTCCCTTATTTAATTCTCAACACGAGTGCCGTGACAGAAACAGTATTGGTATTGTGGGCATCCCCTCTCAGATCAAATTCAATCTCACTCAAAAGCTTAATTTTACCAGCCAAATCACTTTCTTTTAGTCTGCAACGCCATATTAAAACTGGATTCTGTTTAAAGGCCGTATTTAAATTTTGTTTGAAAGCAGTGCCTTGAATACTACTTGCAATCTTCAGTACCGATAAATTCTTCTTTTAAAGTCCAAGATTTCGTTTCACATATATACATATGTATGTATGTACATATGTATTTCAGATACAAAGTTGGTGACGCAATAAATTGAAAAAAAAAACTGATTTATTCTCAAATCCAAGCAAAACATGTAAGAACCATAACCATTTATTTTTCTTGTATTCTGTCCCCGAAACAATCAATCAATTGCAAGCCACATCTTAGCAACTGGCATGATATGTCACGCAATTTCTCAAACCTGTTTTTATCGTCTTTCACTAGCTCAAAGCGATAAAACGAACGAAAGGCCTGACAAGCAAGACCTTTCAAACTGAAACAATGCCCGCCCCGTTTTAACAAAAAAGCACTGTAATACATTTATCCGTACATATGAGCTACGTCCTTATATTTTTTTATCTGCCTGTGCCAGTATAATTTATCTTGGGAATTGGCATGAAATGAAATTTATTCAGCGAACATATTTGAATCTATTGTAAATTTGTTTCGTGGAAATTTGAGCATGTTATAATTTGTGCAAACACAGGTAAGTAGTAGAGTTACTCGTATATTTCGTGTAAGAGTGTAAATAGTATCTATTCGCTTCGACATTGAATATCGTTGTTCAGCAAAGAAAGAAAATGCTGGAAAATTGTAGAATAAATTGAATTTGATTTCAATATGCTGGAGTCTTAAGGCTGAGCCCATTCGACAAGTGATTTGTCATATTCGATTATTTGTTTTATGAGTATTGTAATTTGGAGTGTAATGCTCCTCAGAGCCTCTACAGACGACGAACATGGTTGTCAGCTTGTCGACGAACACGTGCATTTTTTGTTATTAAAGGGTAAGTGTTTACCCGTTTACAACAACAATTGCACGTGTTCGCTCGCCAAGTTGACAACCATGTCCGTCGTCTGTAGAGGCTCTCAAGTGTGGAAAATATGGTAGCTTTATTTCGTGCTTATGCCTAGTACTATACTCTTCGCGAAAAGAATTCAATGGTCAAATCCCATACAAAAAGAGCTTTTCAATTCGTCAGTAAAGCTCTTTTTGTATGGGATTTGACCGTTGAATTCGTTCCGCAAAGAGTATAGTACTAGGCATTAGTTGACAATAACCTTCTGTTAAAATGTTTTAGCATTTATACTGGTATAGACATAAACAGTAACTTTTCGGAAAATTCAAACAATAAACAAAAGTAAACAAAGTTATGGCTATGACTTCTATTGTTTGCTACAATCATGAGAGCTATGAAAATTCTCACTGATGGCGCAATTACACTCTCCCCGAGCCATGGCAAATATTGACAAGGTGAGTGTGCAAATGATCTCTTTGGGCCTTTCCACACTTGTATTTTTGATGCAGTCCTCAAACCGGTTTTCTGGGCAAGAGGCAGAAGATTCAAGGGGAATTCTCTACAAAAAGTGATGCAAGTGGAGAGAATTTTGCATCACGTTTGAAACTGATTGAAACTGATGCAAATCACTAACACAACTATAAACATAGTTCACGGGTCAGGAATTTTTCATGAAACACTCAAGTCGAAATGAGAAAACAACAACACGCACACATTCATATGCATAATCGGTATATGAAAGGTTCTGTTGCTGAAGAATACAAGTGTGGAAATGGTGATTGTTGTCAAACCGGTTTGAGGAGTGCATCAAGAATACAAGTGTGGAAAGGCCCTTTGTCTATTCGCGGCTGTTTTTTTCATGGCAAGCACGCGTGTGCTAATGGCTTCCTCATCGGCTCTTGCCTGTTTCATGAAGGGATAATGAGCGTTTTATGGCTGTGCCTGAGCGTTTATGACCGTCTCGTAATACTTCGAAGCCGTTGGAAACGAAGTCTGTTATACGCATCGAGTCAAAGGGATTTGAAAAAAAGGTCTGGTGCTCGCTCCGATGATATTTGCAAAACTATTGGGTTTGCCCATGAAACCATGGGCAAGAT
Organism: Nemotelus pantherinus; assembly: GCA_963978885.1. NCBI lineage: Eukaryota > Metazoa > Arthropoda > Insecta > Diptera > Stratiomyidae > Nemotelus > Nemotelus pantherinus. Next base: position 108,859,828 of record OZ022265.1, read on the forward strand.
GCATCATATCGGACAAGATGCATAATATCAGACAAGATGCATGCGTACGGATGGGTACAAGGCACACTGTTTCAATATTTGTAAACCAATTTTGGAACAGAGAAAATGGTACCTAGATGCACGATATTACTACTTAAAGTTCACACCATGCAGAAGGGCTGCGAAGTTTAAGTGTACAGATATGCATATCGCATAGGTAGATAGGTATCCTTTCATTGATAAGCCATGTTCACCCTATGTCTTGCTGAACATCTTGTCGATTGTTTTGCTGGATGCCTTCACGAAACGTTCGTCCTATGTATATATAAAAAGCGAAATCCTTTTGCATTGATCACCCCTTTCGAGATAGCCAACAACCGCATCAATGACATACATATGTAAAGTCAAATCTCGCTACTTTGTCACCTCACTACTATTCCACTCTAGCTACTATGCCAGTTGCGCACGGTTCCGCCAAAATTACATAAAAAATAAATTTACTATGCCACCCCCTAATGTCGCTACTATGCCACTTGCAAACTCAAGTGGGCAGTCACATTTTTCTTTTCGGTACCTCTGTTACACGCGCATGCACTTGTAGTATCATACTGTAGTGAAGTCCAGAAAGTAGCCTATACTGTCAGCTCAGAAGCGAAAGTGGACTGATTTTGCTCTGAAGCAGAAGAAAGAGTGCATCTATGCCGCAAAGAAAGAGCCAAATCAGTCTAAGCTGGTCACAGAAATAAGCTAAAAATGAGGCACCACCGTAAAAGGCATTCTCAGCAAGAAGGATGCAATCGAGACGGCTATCAAAGTCGAAGTTCCATTAAAGCGCCTGAAGCTAAGGCAAGCTCATAGCCCAAAGTTCAATGAGGGCATGCGAATGTGGCTGAAACAAGCAAGTGGGCAGAATCTGCTTGTTAGTGGCGATCTGATATAGGAAAATGCAATAAAACTGGCTGAGCTGATGCACCTCCCGAAATTCATGAGGTGCGATGGTTGGCTGGACAGTTTTAAAAAACGCCACGGCATCACGTTTAGTCCAGTCAACAGCGGTAAAAAAATGAAAAACTGTGGAATTTTGAGAATCAAGGTCGATTTTGCTGAAAATTTAATGGATTTAAGCTCTACTAACCCTCTTCTTCAAAATCTACCCTGTGTTGAACCGGGCTTTTTATTTTTAGGGGTTAAAACTACCCCTGATTGCAAAAAAATTAAAAAAAATAGATTTTAGCATATATGTATTTGGTTACAATAAAGTTTAAAATATTTATTTGTAAACTACTCGACACTCTCAAACGAATTTTTAATTAATCAGACATATGTAACCCCCGTAAAACATCCCCTAAGGGGTAGTAACTTTGAAAACTAGTATTAAAAATGTTTTATATAATTTTAAATGATTGAAAATTGTGTCATTAAATTTGAATTATTGTTAGAATGAAATTATTATTTTAAAAAATACTTCAACCCTTACAAACCACCCCCTGCAAGTATGATATATTAAAAAATATTAAAATTTTTTTTTTTGAATAAGATATAATTGTAAACTGCATTCATTGAATAATTTATTACCCTGGTAAGCGGACCTTATATTTATAAAAATTAGTACAGATATTACATTATATTTATAAAAATTAGTAATTGTCGCTGTCGTCGTCTTCTTCGTCTCTTGTTCTCTCATTCTGCTGTTCATCGTCACTCTCGCTATTTTCATTTTCGTCCTGATCCAAAATGGGTGCTCTGTTTAAGCATGAATCTTCACTGCAGCCTCTGCACGTGGCATTGCAGAACAGTCCTACTCGTCGACAACCGCACGCTGAGCCACACCTTTTTTTACAACTACAAAATATCACTTGTAAAAGTTCTTCAGGCGCAGATTGATTAGGGTTTTTGACTGGATGTAACATTCCTTCAATTTTAACCCAACCCCAATCAAGAGGGTTAATATTTTTGTTACCAAGCCATATCTGGACTTGTAAATATACTCTCTTTATATGCTCATTTAAAGCACCGACTGTTCACAATGTGCCAGCTGTTGCTTGGATGTAGCTCCGCTTCTCTTTCCTTATTCTTAAATGCTCCAATATTCGTGCTGCAAAATTTAAAAAAAAAGCAGTTTGTTTTTCGACGATAACTCCTGTATTTTTTAAGCAAAAAACTTTTTAAAAAAAGCATTAACGTCGTGTTTATTAAAAATAATTTCAACCCTTATTTTTGAAAAGGGGTGAGTTCAAAGGGGTTGGGTGTGCCACAATTATTGCATGAATGCAAACTTTGAACCGCCATATCTCCTTCAATTTTTATGATAAAAAAATAAAAAAAAAAAACGAAAATTTCCAGTAAAAAAATTGCTACAATTAATATTTGAAACAAGTTTTTGTGTTATAAATATTTTTTGATTTATTTAAGAATTCATTTTTTTTTCAAAATTACAAAAATGTCGATTTTCATTTAAAAAATAATTTTTTCTAAACTAAGCATTGCAAACCTGTCAAATCATATAGATTATACCAATTATACCTAAATAAAGTTAATTGCAAGTAGGGAGCTATTAATTTCTATTAGGGTTGTAATGACGAGGGTTGATTTCTTGCATTTTAAAAAGAAAAATATTGGATAATCACTTTATTTTGGTCATAAGTCAGTCAATTCTTATGCAAAATACTTTTATTAGAACTCATTTGAAAGGATTTTTAATTTACTTTAAAAAATGTGTTATGTGTTTTCTCCAAAAATTTCAGCATATTCGATATATTTGAGTTTGAAGGTTCTCAATTTCGGGGTTCTTCGAAAATGAGCATCCTTCAAAGAGCAATAACTCAGTCGCTATTAGGTCTATATAGATCTTTTAGGCACGAATTTCTTTGTTTTTTTATAAGCTACAACTTTGTTCAAAATGATTTTTCTGGTAAAATTGAAATTTTTCAAGTTATTCATGAAAAACGGTTAAAAAAGGGGTTGTTTTTAACGAAAAATGCACAGTTTCAATCGCTAATAAATCGGGAAGGATCAACTTTACAAAAAAACTTTATACAACAAAAGTTGCTTAAAATTGGTCAATCTATCGACTTCCATGGTTAATTTGATTGAAAAAATTTTCATCCCGTAGATGGGGTGGTTTTCACCCCAAGGGCAAAAGCCCGGTTCGGCACAGGGTAGATTTTGAAGAAGAAGGTTAAATTTTCAAGAAAATCGACCTTGATTCTCAAAATTCCACGGGAAAACGGCTGTTGACTGGACTAGTTCAAGACAACGCAGAGCGAAGCTGGAGCAGTAAATTTGCAACCTCTTATTGAGTGGTAGCAACAGGTTCTCCGGTCCTTGCTTGGGCAGTTTTTCGCGGAAGACGTTTTCAACCTGGACTCTTCTGGTAGCTGCTTCCGAACTGAACTCTTCTGGTAGCTGCTTCCGAACAAGACCTTGGCTTTCAGGGGAGAGCGGTGCACTGGAGGAAAAAAATTAGCATAAAATCGCTCTTTTGGTTTGAACAGCGAGAAGTCACGTCTTCTGGTGGTCGGCAATTCCGAGAAAACCAGTGTGTTCAAGAACAAGGAGATTCTCGTGAAGTAAAAGGCTAATTCGTAGGCATGCATGACGGCAGAGATTTTCGAGCAAATGTTGCATGCGTGGGACAGACGACTTGGTCAGCAAAACCGCAGAGTGTTGCTTTGTCTCGATAACTTCACTGGCCACCCTTCCTATCTGCATTTGGACAATATCCAAATGCTTTACTTTCGGCCCAACACGGCAGCCGATTCTCAACCAATCGATCAAGACATTATAAGAAACTTAAACAGAATTACAAAAAACTCCTGCTGTTCCGTCGGCTCGAGGCCATCGACAAAAGGAACGAGTTTAAGTTCATATTGCTCCACGCTCTGCACTTCGCCCGGCATGTCTGAGAGCTAGTCAGTAAGTTGACGATCAGGAACTGTTTATAAAAGTTACGCGGTTATAAAAGGCTTACCTGAGCACTATTTGCTGAGGCAGTTACAAAGAATTGAGGTACCTAATTCTTTTGTAAGTGGCTGTTTGGAGCAGAGCCCGGTTCTATAAGCAAATCATCAGACCAAGCACTACCAACGGAACCACCATAACAAAAGTCAACTAAATTTTTTCCCAGAAGCTTGTCCTGAGAAAAACTGAAAAGGTCCTTGCTACTTTAGAATCTGACATCTGCAAAGACTTTTGCATACAACCCACAAAAAACTACATTTGTAACAAGTTTCTCAAAATATTTGGTAAAATAGACACAGTAACTGCAATCTTCGCATCTTAAGAAGCATACAACAAAGTGAAAATGATATGTGCTCGATTCTAAGAGATTTGGAAATCTTAAGAAGTGAAAAATAGGAGGCAGTGATTCAAAATGTAACTGGCATAGCTACAAAAACAAAACAATTCCACGAGCATACAACATTTATGTAGCTATGTTATGTTATGTTTACATTCCAATTTTACATCCTGACACTATTTAAGCTCTTATAACATGCAGATTAAAGGGGTTCAAGGATAGAATTAGTAAAAAAAGGGAATTCTGTGGCACAGTATTGAACTGGATTTAGTTTTGACAAGAGCAAGCTGTTACTAATCTTGAGCTAAAAGATAAATCTAAAAACCTTATTAATTTTGATAAAATACCTAAATATTATCAAAATAGAGAGAAAATGTTTATAAAAATTCATCTATTTGGTCCCGAGTTAGAATGAAGACTGAATGAAATCCATTTTATAATTCTTGAAGCGAAGTTAGTGTATTCCCCAAATTCCCTTTTATAATGGCTGCCCGATATACTGTATATAAAAAACAACAAACCAAATTATTCCTTTGTAATTTCATTTGATATATTATGCATACTTTTTTTTTTACACTTTCCATCTCATCACCTTTGAATTGAAACTAATTGCATGAAACTCCTAGCAACCTATTATTGGCGTAAATCCATACGCCCAACTTAATTTGATCAAATTTACCCCAACATGTTTCGTATTAGCTGAATCAGCCTTATAATGCTGACTAACATTTTTTTTAGTCCCATACCGTAATCTACTAAATCAACGAGTCAATGAACCATTCTATCGTTAGTCACAGTAAATAATTGTCTGGCTATTGTGGCAAATTGCTGTAATATTTTATATTTAGTTCATTTACCAGCGATCTATTGTGCTGTATTCAAGTAATCCTTGTACAACAGCAATAGCGCATCAAGTATGTAGAAACAGGTGGGTCGATACGAAAATGTCGAAGTTTTAAATAAAATTATTATATAGACATATATGTTTGTTGTCTTTTAATAAAAAACATTTAATATTTATATTTCTCAACTATTGTTTTTTGAATATTAATTTACTTAATTATAAAAGTTTACCTGAACGTTTCAATACCGCCTTCGTTTCAATATCAGAAAATTATTATAGGCAGCTTTTGCCGAAATTATTCGTTGAAAGTAAATAATATAGCTTTTTTTATTTTCAGGCATCAAATTTCTCTAAGTTGGCTGGTGTAGGTAAGTTTATTTAAAATTTATGATTTCAGAGCTTCCAATTTATACTAACTCCTTCATCAATCGTTGATAAAATATTATACATTTTCGTTTAGATTCAGATTAATTAGGTTGTCGAATTTTAAACTAAAAATTGAAAAATATCAAACAAAAGATGGCTTATTATCACTTTTGTGATTCCTAGCTACAATTAGATAAGTTTAATATAATAAATAATCAGTTATTTTTACCAAACCTGTGATGACTGCATAGCGCCAAAGGGACATGGAACGTCTCGAAACCAATTTGCACCTGAAATTCGTGACCTTATGGTCGTTATGGAAAAAAAGATTTTATGGAAATAAAAGCTAAAAAACCGGGTATTTCAGGGTGGTTCGTTTGTGGGGGTGGGAAGGCTGTGGGTACGGTGTGGGTTTAGGGCTGGTCCTGTGATGTCAAGAATAGGCAATTAACAGGATAACAAGTGATTTTATCTTGTTTAACAGTGGGCAAAGAGTAGGCAACGAGCGCATTTCTGAAGATTTGGGATGGAAGCTCCGGGATACCATATTATGGAAAAGGGGGGGATAACTTTTCGGAGCACTCTTTTCCATCTACCCTGGAATGTGGTAGATAAGTTTGTTTACATGTTTTTTTTTCATGCGCCTCTCAAACAAAGAAAAACAAACTCACAAACATTCCAAGTCGTAATCAAAATCGGATAATTTCAACACGCCTGAGAAAGAGGATCCTGTTAGTAACAAATGTTTAGATCAATATATCTCAAAAACGGTTATGGTTATAAGAAAAAGTTTTAGAATCTTTTTTGTTGCAAATTATCTAAGCTACAAATTTGTCACACATTGGTTTTCTGAAGACGTGACCGTTACTGAGATATTTAGGAAAGGTCACTTTTGGTGACCTTTGATCCCGTATAAAAAGTAACGCAGCACTCGGATCGATGAGAACTTTTGACATTTTGTTCAGCACGCTAGTACCAAGGTTCACACAAAAATTCAGCTTTCCCCTAATTTTTCCGAAGCACCATGTTAAATTTCCCCGGACTCTACTGTCAAATTCTACTTATTTAGTTTTGTTGTACATAATATTTAATGCATTTTGAAATTACCCCACATTGCATGCCGATGGTGAAATTATTTTTAATACAAGCCATTTGACAAACTATAATCTTTCATACCATGCCAAAATAAATTGCCAACTACCAGCGAAACATCGATAATTATCAAGAAATTGAAATACTTGTATCGAGACCTTTGAGACGAGAAATTGGATGAAGAATTCAAATCTTCTTTTTTTTCAAGAGGCCTTTGAAAAACTCAGTAGCAGCTCATTCTTTACGTTAAGGCTTATTGAAATTATTTATTTTTTCTCTTACAAAACGAAATTTCATTTGAAAAAATGATTGAACATTTTAAAGTTTCGATTGAGAGCGAAAATCCGCCGAAAGTAAAACAAAAGAAACGGATATGAGCAGCAAGCAATAACATCGCAATGCAAGCTTAACTCAGTATCCTTTCTATTCCATCGGAAAGCGGCAAAATAATATCACAGTTTATAAAAAAAAAAATGGAAGAGAAAAGCCATTATCTCAAATACGTTTCTCTGCCTGTCTAGAAACGTATTTCTGGTGGATGTTCGCCTTTTTCCAAGATCAAATTCATATTGCTATAAGTATGGGCTTAGGAAAATTGGTTTCGTTACATTCAACGTTCAAAGATACTGTTCGCGTTTATATTTCAGATTTCGATTATTATGTTTCACCTAGCTCAGATGGAGGGTCTTATCAATTGAGTATATTATGAATAGTCTTATCAGCTATGCTTTGATGATACGAATAAAACAAAATATTTTTTCGTCAGATTGAAGGATTTTATCGATTTTCCTCGGAAAACTCGTCGAAATTCCATTGAAGAGTGTTTGGTGCTTTCTTCACTTGGCTTGCTTGACGAAAAGTCTCACATTTTAACTGACAAACAGACAAGTATGCTTTGAATTATTATTTTATATTTTCAACAAGATAGATTTGAGAATACCAATTACTTTGCAGCCAGAAAATATTTCAGATTGTTATTTTTCGGTGTCGGCATTTCGAGAAATATGTTCTGCAAACAAGTTTGCTTTGCAATTAGATTTTCTATCAAAAACATGATTTCAATAGATCAAATTTTGGCCCAAAAGATATTCCTGTTATGTTTTCGGAGCTCATTATTCTGCCATATTGTTTCCAAATTTCGATGTTTAGACCATCGAGCCTCATGTCATCATTTAAAATAATGTTCAAATTATTTATGTTTCTGCGACTGTTCAAATAATTGTCTACAAAACCACTCTCAATTAGGTATGATGGTGACTTATTCCATCGATTGATGTAATAAATTTCTCGTGTGCTATCTGCTTTCTATCAGCTACATATGTTAGATTTTTGATTAATATTGGAAAGAAGTCTACAATTTAAGTAGATGATTTTGTAACAATCGAAATTGCAGCTTTGAACCGCCGTAAGATCAAACTGCTGAGCAGGGGCGGATTTGACCATTTCGCCGCCCTATGCCTGAGAAATATTTGCCGCCCTTTTGGTGAATTATATTATATGCAATATCGATTACAAAAAATACACACAGCAATGTCATTCTCCAAGCCTTGACTTTTTAGAGTGTTGTCTCTTTTTTGAGGCTGTTGAAAGAACGCATCTAATTTTCTAGTTTTTTTTATCAATTCCGTTTCGTTTACTAGCTTTTTGGCCTTTTTTGGTATTTCGGGCTCTTCCACCACTCATGTTTATAATCAAAAATTGATTGTAAACAGTCACTATCTTATACGAGTATATTATGAACGATAAAATATAAAATAAATCACACTATCCTCGCTCACCGAACTACTGTGAATTTTCCATAAATTTCCGAGTGATACAATGCGGTTGAGAAGGTCGCGCTATCACCCTACAACCAACAGCTCACGAGCTAACACTGATTGTTTATGCCGTAAAGCGGGATAGAAACTTTGTTTACTTTGCGAGGATCTGCAGGCACGAGCGCGCTTCTGCAGCACGAGCACGCTCCCGCCGCCCGCCAGCCTAAGCATACATTGTTGTCAAACAGAAAAACAACATTAGAATTATTGAAATCGGATTACAGTCGAAACCCGTATACACTTTTACATCGCATATGATTCCAACGTCTTCGCTCATATTTTTATAAGAAAGTTTACTATTCCGTTCAAAGTTTACTTCCGCACTTGACTGGAGATCAACTATGAACTCGATTACTTTAAATTAATGTACGATATGTTATTAACTGAGGATGAACCCGAGTATTTTGACCTATGATGTTCTAGATTTCATTTTTTTTATAGAAACTAATTTCAGTAATGAAGTATAATTTGAAAAAACACGTCAAAAATAAAGAGAGAATCGCATGCAGTTGATATACCCTGTATCATAATCATAATAAAAAAATTTCAAATATTTACTTCTGATGAGCATTTCGTAAACTGAAGAGTTATTATTTAGGTTCTTTTGGAATCTTTTTGGTTCTTTTAAGGTTATTTTTTAGGTTCTTTTAGGTATTTTCAGATACTTTCTCGGTACTTGTTAGGTATTTTTGCGTTTCTTTGTTCCTTTACTGTGATCGCATTTCAATATTTATTCTAAGTGAAACTTTTCAAATTTTTTTAGAGAATTCGGTTAGCTTGAGGCGTTAGGCTCATTCAAGTCAGATATATGTATGTGTATGACAGAAAAAAAAATTGCCGCCCCAAAAAAAAAACCGAAAATTTCCGACCCCCGAAATTTGCCGCCCTAGGTCCGGACCTAGTAGTAAATCCACCCCTGCTGCCGAGTAGAACTATTGTTTGGAAAAATTTCCGTAGGTTTTACTCTGAATTGCGAAGTAGAATAAAACTGGAATTTTTAGAAGAAAATTATGTAAAAAATTATAAGTTGTAATACAAAACAGAGCAAAATGAAACTAAGTTGTGGATCGTGTGAACCACGATCGGGGTGATCGAACCTAAAGGCCCTCAAAAATTCCGCTTCCGTGGAAAATTTTTCCTGCAGAAACGAAAAGCTCCTAACGGTATTTACGATTAAAGCTGGGTAAGTGGACGGATGTCTTAGGTTTGCAGTTTCTGGGTCATCGTACCTACACAAATTTTTTGGATTCAAACTAGCCAACGGATATTGCCGAAACAGGCGATTTTCAAAGACGGTCAATAGATAAATGGTGCAAAATTTCGTGCTGACTATTGGAGGTTTCTTGGTGAATACTTTTGGAATATTCAATGCAGCGATCATCGAGGGACTTCATTCGGGAAATAATAAGGGAAGTCAGCAAATGACTCCAGCGAGAAAACTCCAAGGAACAATTTGAGTCGATTTATTAGTTGAAAGTAATGTGCACACTTTTTATTATTTTTATTAGATTCTTTTGATTACTTTTAATTAATATCAGAGTATAGAATATTCTTAATAAGGGAATATCGTATATGAACTAAATTTGTAATATATATCTTGCGAGTTTATTGATTAGCAGAGTCTCGAGTGAAAATCACCAGTGGGGTTTTATAAATATAAATTTCGAATTCTCCTATAAGTAGGAACTGTGTTCTTCCGAGCGGCGGTAAAATGGTCATCATTATCGTGGCAATAGAGTCCGAATCAAACCCTAGTCTCTTTAATGCTACAACTTCAGTCGTCTTGGTTCAATGGCTGCGATAATATTGTTTTTCTTAATCATGCACGCCAACTTGAAAAACGTTGTTTCGAGAAAATCGCGTTTAAAGTTAAAATTCAATATTTTTTGTAATAAATCTTGCCTAAAATTAATCTGCGATGCTTGGCCCATACAATACACCTTCTTCTTGCTCATACTCCTCCTCTTCTAAAGATTTTTGCTCCCTTCGAGCAGTTCTGGCCTCTTCAGATGCCTCAGTCGAGTGTTTTTCCGCCTGGTTAATTCTTGCAGCATCTCTATGCTCTGCATGTTCCAGCGCACATTGGCCAATTGTAATTCCCATGACTTGCATTATTTTCAAGATAGCCATAAATCCTTCATTAAATATACATACAGAAATATTTGCAGCCATATTTAGTACGTTTTTCCCACAAAAAGTATGTTTGGGGGCCAAATTCTAAACACAAGAATTATAGCTTTCGTTATTATTCTGCGCAAAATTGCCCAAGCAACGCTTTAATAAATCTTCTGATGATAAGTCACCATAAATAGGCTTTAAAATTTCTTGTATCTCATCATCTAAAGGTGGAGGATGCTTGAAATTGTTTAATGCATTATCACCCGCTGCCTCCGCCTTGCGCCAGTTACACCAAGTCGTTTCTCCAACAGGACAATAACAGTGTTGAGGGTTCTCATCAGTTGAAATTTTGTGGTAATATGCTGCCCAAATTTCCTTGCGCATATTTTCAACTGAATCAGGATTTCATCGTATAGTTAGGCCATAATACGTGGCTAAATTTTTCATTAATTTTAGTGTCAGGTGAACTTTTTTCAGACCTTTTTTTGGAGATTCTACACTTTTTTTAGAAACATCTTTTACAGCTATTTTTTTGTTTTTTTGCCAAGGCTAGCTTATTTTTTGCTTCTTTTAAAGGAGATGACTCACTTATCTTTGTCTACACTTTGGCTTAAGTCGATGTAGCGATATAGCAAAGTGAACGAAAATCATAGAAAAATTATCTTGGGCCGCTTCGCTATATATACTCATAAAAATTTTTTGTTTTAGAATTTCAATTTTATATTATTAAAATCATGTTTTAAAACCTTCATTCTAACATATTCAATCAAAAAACAAAAATCGATTTTTTAAAAATTTGGAGGTGCTACGTTGCTTTAAGGGGTTACATGGGTTTCAGAGAATAAAAAAAACGCCATTTTTAAATGTTTCAAATATAAAAAATAATGTATTAAATTATTATAAATTATTGTTAGCAACTAAAATAACTCTTGAACTATATGTAAAAAAATTTTTAGACAAAAATATTGATAATACGCCCTCTGGCAGCTATTTTACGAAAAGGCTCGAAAAATGCGGTGCGAACGATATCTTGAGCTGGATTCATCTGAAACAAAAAAATCAAATTGTTTCTGTTAGAGTATGAGTTTGACTTGTACTTGAACGAAGGATTTGTCAAAATATTGAAATCTGAACTTTTGGCAACGTCGCGAGTAAAAAAATTAATTTTTGACCCAAAAATTCAATAAATAATGCCATGTGTATTAAATTCCAATGAACGAAACACAATATCCTTCGTTCAAGTACAAGCAAATACTATTTAAAAGAAGTGTGCAAAATTTGGTTAAGATTGGTGCATTAGTTTTTGAGTAATCGTTGGCACCGACTTGAAATATACCGTTTCGAGAAAAACCCGTTTAAAGTTTAAAGTAAGAATAAAACAATTTTTTTTTGAACTTACATAGAATCATCGATACCAGGCCCATACAATAATTGCCCTTCTTTATTGGTTATGTCCAAAGCCTGTACATAATAATATATCTAAACTCAGTATTTCATTACCCTACCATTATTATTTTCCCTCCTCGATAGAAAAGAAAGTGAAAGAAGTTGCGTGAAATGAGAAATATTACTTACACAGGTGGGACAGAACAAAGTGGGGAAATCGCTCTCCCTTCTAATATATAGCTCGGATCGACTTCAAATTTTCAGAGAGTACTTTCGATGAGTTGTTCTTTAAGAAAAAACAAAGAAAAAAAAATCGATTTTTCCACCATTCCAAACCCATGTAACCCCTTAGGTAAAACTGTAGTGTCATCGGGAATTTTTTTGAAGACATGAGAAAATCCATAATTAATCGCTATCGTCATTACTTTGTACCCTCGTTGAGTGTTGATAGCCACAAAGCTGGCATTCATGTTATTCAGCATGTTGTCAAAATATGTACTTTCGTTTCTTACGTCTAATTACTCTAATGGCTACTCTCCGAAGATTGTCATATTTTTCTTTCTTGACTCTCTCGTCGAACCATTGATTTCTGTTTTGCCGGGTTGTATATCCCACTACTTTTTTGGCTACTGCATTTAAAGTACTTCTAATAGTAGTCCATACTTCGTTGATAGACGTTGTGTTAGGCGTGGACCATAGTTCAATTTCCAGAGCAGATATGTGCTTGGTTTTCACCGTCTTGTTTTGAGGTTTCTCAACAGCGTCTTGAACTTACTTTGGTTTCGTATGCGAGTTATATTCGACATCGATATCGAGTCTTGATTGAGTTGTGTTCGCAATCGAAGTTGGCTTCACGCAAAGATCGCACTTCTAAAATACTGGAGGCCCACCTATTCTGAATCAGATTATGATTGATCTGGTATAAGGTGCGATCGTTCGGGGATGCACATATCCTTTCGAGAATGTCGCGATGCGGGAAATTCGTAAAACTTAGGTTGTGGTTTTTTCTGAGCGCAAGCTGTTGTTGATTATCGTTACAGTGATGGTGAATTCTAAGCTGATCGGTGGTTTTTTTTTAAGTCGTCCAACAGAATTTTACCATCAATTGATGACAGAGAATCATATAGCCTTTCCAGAAGGTTATAGAAATTATTCTTCACTGCCTCATCCTTATTTTCAGTGGGGGGTGAACGTTTATGAACCAAACGTTAAAAAACATTGCTCAAATGTGGATCGCACACAATCTTAGTTTGACGGGTTTAAAGTCGATTGTTTGCGGTTTCATTTTTTTTAAATTAAGGCCACTCCGAATTTGTGACTTCAAGCTATCCACTTTTGAAGATTGTGAACGATCTCATTTCCATAATCTCATCATCAAATAGTTTCATTTCTTGGACAGCCAGAATGTTTATTTAGTATTGAGTTACTTGTTCCAGAAGAGCCTTAATGGCCCCCCGGTCTCGCACGTTCCAGACTCTAATAGAGTAGTCCATATTTTATTTGAGTGGTATTTTCTCAGGCTTTCGATTATGACTTAAATTTTTCGCACTCAAAATTTCTACTCATGAGAACTCACACCTATACTATAAGGCCCAATTGAAGTTAAGTATTTCAGCAGAACCACGTCTAATAGAAGTTCCTATGCGCTAGATGTTTTTATTAATGCTTCTTAATTGAAACAATATTATAGCAAAGATACTAAATTGAACAAATATTTACTTTAAAATATAATAGCAAGCAGTATGTTGGAAGCGTTTCGCTATATCTGACTTCCTGAGGCTCCAAAGTCTCAAGAAGTCATTCAGTTTTCATCAGAGCAAATAAAATCAATACAGGTAAGCTACACATGTGCATAGACAAGTGAAGATTCATTTATGCTTAAGACAGTGAAGATTCATTTATGCTTAAGATTGCTGCATACTAATATTTACCTTTTGAATCTGCTCACAGTCAAGCAATTAAATCGACCCAGGATCTACTCAGTCTATAAGTCATCGAAATAATCATGATGTGCCAATCAAATTTGACTTTCGAATCAAAGAAAACTTCCAGAACGAAATGAATCTCTCTAGGCGCTAAAGTTATGATGAGTGTAATAGTTTCCAAGAAAACTACCTCCAATATCGTATGTGAATTTTGAATTTCGTTAGCCAGAACTAAAAGCAAAAAGTAATGTGAACTGATTAAATAAGTCCCTAATGCTTATCGTCTCGTCGATGCTGCATAATGAGGTAAAGAACACATGAAAGACTTGCCTGAATCAAACCATTTCTTTGAATTTCCGACTTCTCAGCGTATAATCGAAACACAAAATCTAATTTTAAACGTGTGAATGAACCTGGCATCGGGTGGGTTACATACGGTTTCATTTGAAAACATTAACAAAACATAAGCGTGAACCGGGCTCCTGAACCCTTGAGCCCAATCTATCAGCTATAAATCAGAGGCTTCCAATACGGATTCTCAGAGATTTTAAGATAAAATGCGTGAATAGGTTCATTATGCATTACAAAGTACCGCGGCCGTGATCAGCAATGCGCCTGGCAGCCATACCCCGGCAGGCAGTCTTCCTATAGGGTTCAATGCAAAACTTCACCCACGCACCAGCATACATCTTTAGATTCGAACATTTGCCCGTATGGGAGTCATAAATTATTGCGGCAAAATACTGAAAATCTTAGCGAAAGCATATCCTTGATGTGTTTACTTTATACGACTTTATATGTACATACATGAGCACATCTTCAAATATCTTTCCGGTCCGCTAAGCTCTTCGCTGAAAGTAGATTTTCTTGCTGCTAATATCCTTCAAGGCATTCATACCCATCGAAGTGGTGACGAGTCTCCTCAGGCCACTTTTACTGTTTTTACGCTCTTGGATCACTTATGGGACAAGATGGAAGGATTTCACTAATACGCTTGGAGTAATATTGTTGACAGGAACGTATTACAAAATAATGCTCGGCGCAAAACTAATTGATGTAATTCGGAAAGAAATTATGACGTGTCCCAACTATATGCGGGAATGTTGTTATTTATTAGGTCTCATTAAGATGTCGACACGCGCAGTAACTGGAACGCATTGAATCCAGCTTGTTAGCATTGAGTTAGGCGTATAATCGGTAATTTGAAGTCATAATAAATTACACCATTGACATCTGATGAATTTCAATCCATCTGTTAGATAATGAGATAATACGGCAATATTATCAGAAGACAGGAATTCACTGTCTCAAATTGAAAGCAGTTTGTAGATGGTGATGTCTGTAAGAAGTCGGATTACGTTCGATGGAGTGACTCTTATTGAGATTAAGTAGACTTTAAAATACAAGTATATTTCATTTCTGATAAATTGTTACGAAAATTCCGAAAGTGTTTGAAAGGAATCGTAGCAACTTTTTTTTTCTTTACAATACTATACTTTGTACTACTTTTCTAGTCCAGTATATTTAACGTTTGATTTTACAATTAATATAACATAGTAGCACTGAATAATTAACAAAGTATTAAAAGTATATTGATGTTCAAAATATAAATTTTATATATATATATATATATATATATATATATATATATATATATATATATATATATATATATATATATATATATATATATATATATATATATATATATATATATATATATAAATATATATAGGGTGTTTGGTACTCGGTGGACACTAATGTAAGGAGGCATTCCTTGATATTTTTTGAGCAAAAAATTGCTCTATAGAGTGGTCCGGTTTTCAAAATCCACGGAGTTACAGGGTGGCCAATAAAACTGTTTCGGACCTGTACCCTGTCTCACTTAAATTATTATATCTTGAAAACTAATAATCATGACGCAAAGTTTTATAATTTGTTTTTTATGGAATCAAATTATCTTTAATTTGATGTAACATCCTAAATGTGTCCCATCCTGTGCCTGATTTTGAGATATTTACTTGAAAACACAAAATTTTGGCACTTCTGCCATGCAAATTTTGTGTTCAATGTCGTTTTTTTCAGAAAATCTCATGAAAAGATGGTATTTTAATTTTATTTTTTTATAGACCATATTGCTGGCTACAAAAGTTGCATACACGCTTATGACTTAGATTTTACCGTTCCGCAAGTAGTAAGCAAAAATACATATCGCTTGGAAAGTAAATTTGCCGTAAAGTGACCCACGTTCAAAAGAGTAGTTTAAATTGTGATTTGTACTTAAGTTTTTTTACTGCCCATTAAATACTTTTTAAACTATCAATAAAATAAACTAAATTAAAATTAGTTTCAACATAATTGAAGCACCTACCTGGATGTTAAAGTCAAAAAAGTCAACAATACTCAAACCTGTCAACCGTGTTTACTTTTGCTCCGCATTAAAATTGGTCTTACACAGTTCAACTCCGTGTATCCGACTCGCGATTTGACAAAACCGTTCGCTCTCGAGTTTTTTCGCGCCGTTTCGCTGTTCGTCATTATTCCTTTTCAATGGTTCCGGCAAGATCTTCATCTTAAGATTTGATTTCAATTAGCTTTGCTAATTTACAGCTTTGTTCAAAGCTCAGACGTTAAACTTTCCCTTTTTTCTTGCTGGCCACCTAGTGAACTTGAGTGAACTTGTGCTTTATTCATTTGTATGAAGTGGTGTGAAACCGTGATCAAACTGTGGATTATTTTTCAAATAAAGTTTAGTGGACCACTTCGCTATGTAGTGTAAAGCTCATTAGTGAAACTTTTTTGTTGTGGCGTGAATCTGCGGTTAAACTATAGTTAAATCATCCACCCTAGTCCATCAGTGATTCAACCCTAAGCTATCAAAGTTTTGTAGCTTCTAATCCAACAGTGATCACTATAAACTTTAAACTTTCAAACCAGATCGTTCGTTAAGCTGTGTTGCAGCCGTGGTTTGTAGTCTAGACACTTGCCAGCTTTTTGTCGTAGTGCTACCATTATCGTACATTTTCTTATAAAAGTGCTACCACGCTCACGTTTTCGTTTCGGTTTTTCATTTACACAAAATTTATTCTACTAACTTTTTGTACATATTCTTTGATCATGTCGCTCTGTTCTGCCACTGCCTGTTGCGATAAAGCCGACAAAACACCTCTCATAACTTGCTTCGGGTTTTGTGGATTATCATTTCACGCGAAGTGTGCAGGTTTCACTGCACCCGTGGGCGATTACATCAATCGCGCGGACTCCGGCATCCATTACTACTGCGATAAATGCCGGAAGTTCTCCATTTTAACTTACGTTGAGAGACTCAGGGCCAATCTGCGAAATTTTGCTGCGCTTGAGGCTTCCTTCAACGTTCTGAATAAGCAGCTTGAGGATTCCCGCAAGGAGAACGAAAAGCTCCTTAGTTTTGCGTTGACGGAGCGTCCATCTACATCTACTTCGCAAGACGCGCTGACCGGCTGTGATGCGACTATGATTTTACCTCCTGCTTCACCTGTTTCTCTCGAAATTTCTCTACCAGCTGGAATTTGCACTTGCAGCCAAAAACAACAACAGCTATCAACTAGGGCCCAGCTGTTACAGCCTTACGCTCAAGCTCGGCCTGTTATTACATCAGCGGAATCGGTACCTCCTGAAGATTGTCGCCAAATAAATTCTCCGAGCTCCCAGGTGCAAATTGATCCATCATCCAAGCTTCCAGCTCCACGAAAACATGCGTCACCAGTCCCACAACGTGATATTTCTGCTGTTGCATCAAATTCGGTACAATTGACCTACGGGATAACTGGTGATAATTCTCCGGCTGCCATGGATACTGTTTCTAGCATCCCCCAACTGGAAGTGATTGTGCCTCCACTCAAGGTATTTGTTTCTCGGTTCGCTTACAGAACCACTTCTGAACAAGTTGCTGAGTATGTACGAGCTAAACTGGGCTATAATCCTCGCTTGTTGCTGTGTCGTAAGCTTACACGGGACAATCTGGAAGACCAGCAAATATCATCTTTTTGCATTACCATCAGTACTGGTGTTACCGATCTTCTGAAGAAGAACTTCTGGCCAACTGGTGTATTTGTCAAGGAATTTGTCGGGACTCCCGCCAGAAATTTTCGTTCCAGACCATCGAACAAAAACAGAACATGAATCGTCCTCTGAAAATATATTATCAGAACGTTCGTGGTCTGAGGACCAAGGTTAATTATGTTAATATCTCTTCTGTAATTGCGTCTGATGATATTGTCTGCCTAACTGAAACCTGGTTGTCTGGGGATATATTTAACACTGAAATTTTGCCTCTTCACACTGTTTTTCGCAGGGACCGTAATCACTCTGTGAGTAATCTTTCATTAGGAGGTGGTGTTTTAATTGGTATACTTAAAACTTTGAACGGAACGCTCTGCAGTGACTTCATCCCTTCCGCCCCGGTTGAATGTGTGATTGTTCGTATTCGTAAGGCCTTCGATTCTGTGAACCATGCTGTTCTTCTATCAAAGCTAGCTGGGTTTGGTATCTCTGGTGCCCTTTTTTGTTGGTTCTCTTCCTACGTTTGTGATCGCTCTTGTATCGTTACTGTTAACTCTTGTTCTTCTACACCTTTTTTTCCTACCTCAGGAGTTCCGCAAGGATCCATTCTTGGCCCTTTATTGTTCCTTTTGTTTATTAATGATCTTCCTTCCCTCTTTAATTCACCCTGCCTTTTGTACGCTGATGATCTCAAAATTTTCAGAGTGATTGAATCCGCTAGTGACTGCACCATATTGCAGTGCGATTTGGATACTTTGGCTAACTGGTGCACTGCTAATTCCCTCACTTTGAATGTTGCGAAGTGTCATCAAATGTCTTTCACCCATAAAATATCTCCTTTGCTCTTCTCCTATTGTGTCCTTGGCTCTCCTCTCAATGCTGTTTCTAATATCAAAGACCTTGGCGTGATTTTTGACTGCAAATTAAAGTTCGACTTCCATATTCTTCACGTCACTGCCAGGGCTTCTCGTCTTTCCGGCTTCATCATCAGATCCTCTAAACGTTTTGTTAATCTTTCCACCTCTCTTAATCTGTTTTTTTCTTTTGTCCGTAGTGTTCTTGAATACTGTTGCCAAATTTGGTGTCCACATTATGGATACTTGATCGATGCGGTTGAATCCGTGCAACGCCGATTCACCCGCTCGTTGTTCTATAAGTACAGTATTCCGTATTGTGATTACAGTATGCGCCTCTCCATCCTTCAAATTCCTTCCCTTGAGTCACGCAGAGTGTTCCTCGACGAGTGCCTCCTTTTTAAACTTTTTAAAGGCAGTATATTGGTTGACCCCAGCATTCAACTTTCAGTTAGGGAACTGGGCCGTCTCAATAGAACATTATTTGCCTTTAATGTTGCATTTGCCCGTACGGACACCTATCTCTTTTCCCCCCTCTTGCGTTTGCCTCGTCAGCACAATAGTCTTAACCTTGGTCCTCTGCCTCAAACGTTATCTGTGTTTAAAAATACTTTAAAAAATAACGTTATCTCTTATAATCGTAATATATCCTAATTTACTCATTTTGTTTGTTTCTTGTCCGATCGATTTGCTTTTTATTCTTTTTTGTATTGTTATTCCATTCTGAATTTATTAATTTTCTTGGTTTTCATGTTATTTTCTTATTGATTTTCTTGGTTTTCATATTATTTTCTTTTTCTTACATATTTTATGTACTTGTATTAATTTTTTATTTTTTTCATATACTTGTATTTATTTTTATTTTTTTTTCTTCTTGTCTAATCAGTAATTGGATTTGTTCTGTGGATTAAGACACTAAATAAATAAATAAATAAATAAATAAAATTGGGTACAGTTCTTCGCCTTTATTTTATATTATAATTCACAAGCGGCGCAATCTTTGTATCAACAGAGATATCCGCATCGACGGATTCCTGGACGGAGAGTGTTTCAACAACTATACACAAGGATTCGGAAAACTGGCAGCGTTAGGACGAGCCGAGTAAACGCAAATCCTGCGCCTGCAATCGCTGTACGGACCGATGAAAAAATACTGCTTGCAGTGGAAACTGACCCATCAATTGACGTTGCAGTTTAACGTGTCCACGTGAAAAGTTTGGAGTGTTTTAAAAGCAGCTCGTTTACATACCTACAATCACACTCCAGTGCAGGAGCAGCTGCCGATCGATTTGCCCAAAAGGATGGAATTCTGCAATTAGCTCCTTGAGAAACAATTAGACAACGAACATTTTTTGAACACCATTCTCTGGACGGATGAGTCCTTATTTACCAGGGACGGTATCAAAAACTTCCACAATTTACATACGTGGGCTGAGAGCAATCCTCACACGAGAAGGACTTCATCGTTTCAGCATAGGTTCAGCGTAAATATATCAGGAGTGATTGGGAACGATTTAATTGGACCTATTAGGCTCCCGCCTACTTTAAATAGTACCAATTACTTACATTTTTTAAGACATGATCTGCAGAACTTATTGGAGGATATTCCGCTGCAACGATTGGCTTCCATGTTTAACCAGCACGATGGTGCCCCAGCTCACTATGGCTGACCAGTCAGAGATTGGTTGAATTCCAATTATACCAATCGCTGGATCGGTAGAAATGGACCAATACACAGGCCTGCGAGATCTCCTGATCTAACAATTATGAATTTTTTTGTATGGGGACGGATGAATATGAAATGAAATGATGACGGATGAAATATATATGAGAAGTATGAATATGAAAAGAACGCTTGCGAAACGAGCTTTAGCGTGTATTCAAAATGAAGGTGGCCATTTTGAACATTTACTGTAGCTCTAAAATTTTGAAATAATGCGCAAAAACCTTTAATAAATTCTTTCAGTTCAAGCAAAGAGTGTAAATCGAAAACGAGGGCCACTTTATGTCATATTCAATTTTTAAGCGATATGTATTTTCGCTAATTAGTCATAAGTTTGTATGCAACTTTTGTAGCCAACAATATGGTCTATAAAAAAATAAAATTAAAATGGCATCTTTTCATGAGATTTTCTGAGAAAAACGACATTAAACACAAAATTTTCGGGGTAGAAGTGACAAAATTTTGTGTTTTCAAGTAAATATCTCAAAATCCGGTGCAGTTACATTTTAAAATGTTACATCAAATTAAAGATAATTTGATTCCATAAAAAAAACCATAAAACTATGCGTTATGATTATTAGTTTTCAAAATATAATGATTTAAGTGAGTCAGGGTACAGGTCCGAAACAGTTTTATTGACCACCCTGTAACTCCGTAGATTTTGAAAACCGGACCACTCTGTAGAACAATTTGCTCAAAATATATCAAGCAATGCCTCCTTACAATAGTGTCCACCGAGTACCAAACACCCTGTATATATATATATATATATATACTATATATATGTATATATATATATATATATATATATATATATATATATATATATATATATAAATATATATACATATATATATATATATATATATATATATATATATATATATATATATATATATATATATATATGTATATATATATATATATATATATATATATATATATATATATATATATAAATATATGTATTGTTGCGACTGCGGAACTCTGTCGAGCCTTCGTTAGTGCAGCATATTAATATTAAGAGATCTTCATTATTTAGCCCTGCGTGCCTTACCCCTCCGTCTAGCTCAGTCGGGTGTGGGTCTGAGGACGAAAGAGTCCCTTCGTGCTAATGAGAGGAGGATGGAAGACTCAATGCGAGAGTCATTATTTGAATAAAAATATATTTAGTGCATTATGGATAGTATTATGTTTGTGCATTATTAATCGGTAATTAATTTACAGTAACAAATTGGAATATTATAACGAACTGACGTTGACAAGCCAAATTAAATATTGTAAAAATCAAAAAAAAAAGAACAAATAAAATCGAAATAATAGTTTGACAACTCAAAATAAAAATCCAATAAAAAGAGTGTGGGTACATGCAGACCCAAACCCGGCCGTGTTTGGTTTACACCAGTGGTGGCCCGTCAGGGGCGGCAGGGTCAGCCCGGTTGTACAAATAGAGCTGACTAATGTCACCCAAAAAGAAGAGAGATAAATAATTAATGCTTAGCACTTTACTGCTACAAACTTATTTCTTAATTATATCTGCCTCATTCAATTTTGAATTTTTCATAAGCCGCGTATACAATCTTAGATTAAAACAGGAGTTACATCGAAATCGACCGCATACATATGAGTTAATACAAAAATGTTGGCGGCCAGCCGCAATTTTCTGGTTAAGAACAGCGTGCAGCATAAACGCTCTGTTATGTTACTCTTTAGTCGATCTTAGAATGCTTTCTGTTTGCATAAATAGAATGCATAAGTAGAATGCCTAGAGTTTGTCAATTTCGTCATAAAATTTCATTAAAAACACCTTGAGTGGGTAATTAGGTAGTAAGGGTAGTAAGGTAAGGTAAAAGGGTAGTAAGACGATGTTGATTTAGATTGCTAAAATAGAAAATAATTAGATTTTACATCGATTTTATGTTTTATGTAGGAGATTGTAACCGTTGAAAATCGTTTTTCGAAAGCGTTTTTATTAAAAAGTGAGTCGTAGGGATGGTGATGAAAAAACTAATATAATACAAGTAAAAAAGGAGGTTCAACAAATCTTCTTTTTATAAGAAAAATACTTTATGAAAAAACATGGAAAACTTTATCCAGCAAAAAGCTGAACATATTCGTAAGTAGCATTTTATGATAAATCTTCGTGGCTAATTTGTGAAATGCGTAATAAACAGGTTTTTTTTAACTTTGAAAACTAGTAATCCATTTGGTACGACGTGGTAAGGTAAATAAAAAAAGTATTTTAATTTTTAAATGCGTTGTGCTTGAAGCTCAATAACGTTCCAATATTTTGTCATTAAAAGCAAAATAACGAAAATTAGTTCCCTCAGTTACATGCTTTCTCTTTCTTGACGACAATGCTCAAGCACATTTCGTGGTTTTTATAGGAACACTTTTTTTGCACGAAGATAAAATTTTATTTGCGTCACCAAAATTTAAGCTTTTGAAGTAGAACTTCCGTTTTGGCCGACCCAAATTTTTATGCTACGACCCAAATTTTTATGCCACTGGTTCACAGCAATCTTTACTTTTAAATCATAAATAATGAGAAACTATATGTCTCAGAAAGAAAAATTAGCACATATATAAAAGCAAGATGATAATGTAATTTCAAAGTAACAATACTTCTAACACCGGTGTACTATTCAAATTAATATGCTTAAACTATTGTAATAAAAATCAGGATCGTTATTCGAACATTACAGAAAAAACTCCAATACATATTTTACTGTGATACATACGTGTAATGCAATTATAAATGTTACTGATATTTTAATTTGCAATTGCTTTCATGTAGTAATTGTTGATTATGAAAGCGTCATGCATATAGGTACTTATCCGTCGATTTCACAACCACATTTGTCCGATCCACATTTGATTCAAGCTTCAACTCCGCTAAATAAGTTGTGTGACATCCTTATATGCCGTTGTATTCAATTCTCATGTATAGATTTAGGGATCGTATCAAAATCCCGAATCAGAAAATCCCGAATCAACAAAATCCCGTATGTTTCAAAATTCCCGTATTCTAAAATCCCGAAATACAAGATCCTGAACTTAAAAATCCCGGAACTCAAAATCCTGAAATTCTAAATCTCGAAACTCAAAATCCCTAAAGTCAAAATGAAACCTATTTATATAATGTTATAACAAAACCATAGTGATTTAGGTTTTTATTTAGGAATAAATTTCAACATAAAGACATATTGTACGCGATTCTTCTCAAATAATCTATTTTTTCAGTTTCAGACCATTTTTCAATATTTTTTTTAATTTTTTGGTATCTTGCTAAATTTTTCTTCTTCATGGGTACTGATTTTGCTCCATTAATTTTAATTAATTTTAATTAATTGTAGTTTTTCCATTTTTTCAAAACCATTTTTTCCGAAAAATGCATCAAAAGGCTACGAACATCTTTTGGGAAGTAATGTTAAAAGAATGAGCAATCGAAGCGTAGGGTACACCGTATGAAGCAGGAGCTAGCTAAGTTTCATTTAACTTATACATTTCAATTCATTTTTTTACACTTTTACTAATACGATATTAACGCGAAATAGCTTAACATGACAACAAATTATTGCTTGATAAACCGTTAAAATTTAAAAATCTAGACTTGTTAAAACTTTTGCGATCAGCCGCCTCCTTAGTCATAATTTATGAGCGCTGAGCGTACACCCTAGAAAACCTTGATAGTCGCTAATTTTTACATAGGTTTCGATGTAATTGAAGTTCCATTAGGTTAAGGTTTCAGGGTTATCCGCAGAAGTCATAATTTTGCCGTTGAAATCTTTACAAAACAGTGAATTGATAAAGATTAGAAATAGAAATGTAGACAGAACCGAGCCTTGAGGTACTCCAATATTTATTGTCGCATCAAAATTCAAGATGTCTTTCTAACTTTATGCTTACTATCGCAAAAAAAGAAATAAAGCCACCAATCAAGAATATATATGACCTCGTATTCCTGCACTATGATATTTTTGCAGTAAGATGGAATGATCTACCAATTTGAAAGTTTGTTGGTATTATTAAATAAAACGACGGGTATGTTGTACTTGTTGAGAACAATGTCAGTTTCATCGTGAAGTTTCATTAAAAACACCTTGAGTGGAGTTCGCTAAGACAAAACCAAGCTTACATTTTTTAAAAAGCTAATTTTACCTAGAAATGACAAGACATCGATATAACACCTTCTTCTATTATTTTTGAAAAAAGAAACAGATAGCAAAGAAATGGGTTTGTAATTACATGTAAGATATTACCACTGCGGTTCCCCGCTGAATTCTAAAGTTACTTAAGAAACACAATTATCAGTAATCTTCAATAACGATTTGCGTCGACAGTAGAGCAGCCATTCTTGCTCTTGCGTCTTACAGATATTCTTCAAAAACTGTTAACGCTTGCAAAGTGGCTCTCAATGAAAAGGCAAGGCATATTCCTATCCGGATTATATGGGTGCTAAGGCATAGTGGAGTCATAGGCAACGAAAAAGCCGATGAATTGGCGAGGAAAGGTTCAGGAGCTAGCAGTAGCCCCTGCATCACTGTACCACGGTCAATCGCTGACGCCACAAGCAAACTTGATGCCGCCATATGGGCCAAACTAAAATCCGAATGGGAAAACATTATGGCCATCACCTGATCTAAGCAAAAGCAGCAAACTGCTCAAGCTCAGCAGAAACTGCTTGAGAGCCACGGTCGGCTTGCTCACAGGGCACTGCCTTACCGCATCTCATGCGAACAGAATGGGACTGACATCCAGCAATTTATGCAAGAGGTGCGAGATGGAAGAGGACACTATCGACCATACTCTCTGTGATTGTCCGGCCCTAAATAATTAACACCTCAAGATATTTGGTTCTTACTACTTTCAAGGGTTAGCAGAGGTGGCCAGTACCGTCACGCTGAGTCAGCTGATCTAGTTTGGCGAAGCGGTCACTTGGCAGCTCTAAAAAGCCAGCGGAGCGTTGCAAATGGGCCCAAACTGGAGGCCTAATGCAATCCGCTTTCCCGGCAGTCCTCTTTACTAACCTAACCTAACCTAATCAGTAATCTTCAAGACAATTTGCTATGAAATTATTCTGGAGGCACTGTCACATTATATTGAAGCGGTAGACCGGGGATGAAAATATTCGGAAAATTCGTCAAAGAAAGTTAACGGTTAGGCACATCATCACGATGTCGCAATCAATAAGCAGCTGAGCTGTCGAACTTGAAAATATTCCCAACAGACGAGAAGTGATCGTTAAATAAATTTGAATTAAAAAACAGTTTACGTGATTCAAGAAAGGGAATTTGTACAATTCTCAAACATTCACCTCACGTAATATAAAGAATGTTGAGTTCACAGTCTGTTCAACAAGAACGTGTCTTCGATATTTTATTTGTTTTTCTATGAGAAATATTTATTTAGTTATTTTCTACAAGAAAGTGATTGAAAAATACTCTTTTACACTGTAAAATCGCTGCTGTTGCCCAGAATAGTTTCACACCTTTTCGGAATTCTTTCCACGAGCTTTTCAGCGTATTCCACAGTCGACGATTTCCGAATGGCTGCTGCAAGTTGCTTAAAACTTTGCAGCCTGCCGCTTTCAACTTCGAACTTCAATAGCTTTCATACGTTTTTGATTAGAACCGCATCCATCACTTGAGACGGCCAATCCGCTTGATGCCGCTTTCGCTCTTCAAATCCGTGCACACTTAGCTGTGGTATTTTGAATTGTTATCCTCTTGCAAAATTCAATAATCAATTCCCGATCCAAAAATCTTTTCAATGACTTTAGAAGCCTATGCTGGTAAATTTCCAACATTTTTCGAGCATTCAAATTCGCAGTAAATATAAGCAACCGAATCCGCGTTCTAAAAAGCATCCTTCAACATAAATTTTTACAGGGTGCCTAACTGTTCACTTGACTAAGCGTATTCCACGGTGAGACCAAGTACGCTGTATAGAAAACATTGTGCAAAAAGAAGGTTCCACCAATCACGGTTGATATTCTTGGGAGGAGTTCAGAGAGAAGAGGTTTCAAGCAAGTGCTGTGAAACTGCATTCTTTCCTCGCACAGGCGCTGTCGAATTGTGTTAATACTCGTACTAACACTATCATTTGATGCACCTTGCTCAAAATTGCTCTAATTATCCCACGATTCTGCAAGTCATTGACGTTTCTGCATTTCGTACATCGCTTCACCCACTTTTTTACGAAACTTTGAGATTTTTGCAGCATTGGCGACCGTTGATTTTAGGTCCTTTTGGAGAATGTCTTTTGTGTTTTGCAAACACAAAAGACAAACTCGAAATGCTTGGCGTGGACGGAATGTCAAAGTGTGCTCTCGTCTACTACTGGAACGAACTAAGGCTGGAGAAATAGTTCAGGGTAACAAAATTCAGCTATAAAAGCTGGCGGACTTGACATTTAAATTTTTGGAATAATCGAAGACACACTTTTGTTGAACAGATTTTAAATTGTGAGGGTCTTTCGACAGCTACAACGCATCTATAGGTAGGACCTAGGTAGTAATCTACTTAAGACAAGCGCATGGTATCTAAAATGAAAAGACCACACCTGAAATTGAAAAAAATCCAAAATAATAAGATTCCAAAAGGGAAACAATACTGCTTGGCATAAAATTTTTAGAGAGACTGAAACACAAAGACATGCGATTATAGCATAAAAGGATTGTAAAGTAGTATAATAAAGTACAGCAACTTTTCAAATTTTCATGAAAGTGCACGAATATTGCAATAAATGCTGGAGAATATGTAGAAATTGAGTGCTTTTTGCGTTTCTGCAATGAACTCATATTTAAAACTGATATTAACATGTTTTGGAATTTGCGTTTCAACTGATAATTTTTTTGTCAAACAAAAGTTACCAATAATTATCACTACCAAAGAAATGTCTTCCAATCTGCTGTAACAACATCCGATCGACCTTTAAATAACTTTCAAAAAAAAATATTTTCTTGGCTCTTAATATTGAACTCGACTTTAATTGGAAACTTTAAAAGTCACTTAATCGATATGTATATACTTTTATATACGCTTCCAAAAAGGTGCTATCGTGAAAGAAACCTTTCACACCCACTATATCTCATAATTGTTAATTTTTCTCTGATCCGAAATTCTCTCAGCCTAAAGAATTCGCACCAAAGACGAGAAAACATGGCATTACGGATTTCGTTCTACGTTCAACGACAACAGTCACTGACGCGGAACTAAAAGAGACAACATCTATAACATGAAACAAATAAACTCCTTTCGTGAAATCGTTCTGGTCCTTTTTGGGGGGATGTGTTTGATGGACCACAAAGACACTGGAAAGACATTTTCGAAATTTATCTACCGTGACGACGTCTAATGAACAGTATGGATACTAAAAGTATCTTGTTTCAATTTGTATCTGTGAGGAAATATAGCAATAGAAGATTGAAATAGGAATACAGGACAAATATTGCCCGGAAAAGGTCTATGTGAGAGGGAAAAAAACTTGAATACCTTTTAATTAGAGTCTGAATGAGATTCGAAAGTGTTCAATTTAAAGCTACTTATTTGTATACCTTTAAAGTTGTTACTGGCTCGAAAAAGAAGCAAAATTACACGCACTCTGAATATAGAATTAATCGTGTAATCTTTTCGAATTCACTTTAATTTACGCACCTAGATTATTAAATCAAGTTAATTTTTCTTTTTTTCAATATGATGTTCATTTTGTTGCTTTTAAATATAACTTTGGAACCATTGCATCATGATTTCAAAAACTCCATTTTGAATCATTAGCAATTCAATAAAGCTGTCTATTTTTTGCTAGAGAAAAACTAAAATGCTTACCAGTATTTTTCAAACTATTCAACGAATCTTACATTCACATGCCAACGCCAATTGCTATGGAATGTAGCA
The DNA here is from genome assembly GCA_963978885.1 of Nemotelus pantherinus. Lineage (NCBI taxonomy): Eukaryota > Metazoa > Arthropoda > Insecta > Diptera > Stratiomyidae > Nemotelus > Nemotelus pantherinus. The sequence continues at coordinate 108,888,168 of OZ022265.1, forward strand.
TTCGAAACTTTCTGTTTCTAACTAAATGCAAAATTTTCCGCACATGTAGGTGCCGAAGTACCAGGATACAATTGCTATTTAGTCATAAGAAATGGCTAGGCAGAAAACTTTCACAATGCTTTTTGCAACAATCTTCGGCAAAATTCATTTTTCACCCGTGTTATTTCCACCCGAAATACTTTTTGCGATCAGCCCTCGCTTCCAGCGTGTAAGCACAAAAGCAGCAATTTTCTCCAGGGCGAGGTTGAAGCTTCTTTGCCTATTTTCAAATTGAATTCAATAGCAGGGCATTAAGTGTGATTTTCGCATTATTCACAAAAGGAACGAAACCACAAAAAAATTTCAATTGTACTTCAATTCGCAGGCTTTTCCTTCCTGGCGCCATGACGATTTTTTATAAGCAAGCCGACGAGATGTCAGCAGATCGTTATTATTGTCGCTCGTTCTGTCGTCTTCTTTTGCATAATAGGATACGGATTTTTTTTTTGGTTTTCGAACAAGAAGGTGTTGTCACGGCTCATTTAAATTCCGTAGTCACAAAGAGACGTCATATGCTCAAACAAGTATATCCCGCATAAAACGTTGTCGTCGACAATGACAAAGAAAACAAATAAGAGAAGCCCAATTTGTCAAAATTTACCTCGTGTGAAATTCTCACTGGAAAGACATGTCTTCAAAAACTTCTTTCCGAGTTACGAAACAGCCAACAAATGCCATGACGAGTCTATCCTTTCTATCCGTTAAAAGTGCGACTCTCGTCAAAGTTCCCAGGCGTGGATGTTGGCTGTGATGTTAGGATTGTCAAACGTATTTGCAAACGGCGCGGTTTATCACCATCTTTGCCACGTGCTTGAAAAAGGCAAGAAACTTCCGCATAAACAAAGCCATTTACAAAATTAAAAAGTTTTCTGTCGCCCAAATTGGAAGGCAAAACACAATTGCGGCATTTTAACGGTAGAATAATTTTGCAAAGCCGCATGGAAGTAGAAAATCAGTGATTCGTAAGTTTCGATGGGATGATGGCAATTATAAAGGATGTGTGTTTGGTAAACGTTTAGATGATGGGCACAAAAAAGGGATTATCTTGGACCAGGTAAGAAAATTTTTGATTTGAAAAGCTATGATGCTTTTGTCTGCTGACAAAATACCTGGCTGGACAGGATAGATACTGAATATCAGGTCTCTAGGAGCATTGCCATTCATGTAGTAAAAGTTTAATGCCTTCTAAATATTATTGGCTATAATCAATGCACACCTGCAAACCGAAAATTACAGCAACAGCTGGTAGTGTTTTGTTTGAATTGAAAATATGCATTAGTAACATCCATGCTATCAGTTTGGCAGATAAAGTTTTCTATAGTGGTACCAGTGCGGTTAGCGATTTCAGAATAGTAAGTTCTTCAAGGTCGGTTGAAGAGTTTTTCTTACTCAAATTTTATATTATTTCATTCACCATAATAGAAATGAAAGCAATTCGCAGTCCACTTTTTCCAAACGTTAAATTGTGTTAATTCTTTTCAAATACCTAACTCAGCAACTATTAAATAGAAGGGGGAAAGCGAAAATATCACGCATCTTCAGGAGGGAGACAAATATATCCGCGGAAAGCTTGATGACTATGCAAAATATTCTAAAAAGTTAAAAGAACAATGATGGTGTTCAACCGCAAAAGCCAGTAAACTCTCCTCACAGATTTGACGAACGATGACAATGAAATGAACCTTATCCACACGCCATGAGCCACGACATAATTTATGTCAAGAATTGTCATTTGATGCCATGTCATATCATTTGAAAAATATCGTTGACCGGGAAACAAGTACGCGGCATTCGTGCACTGATTGCTTTGAATGCTTTGAGTGCGTTGGATTGCGAAGAAATTCTTAAATCCAGAAGAAAACATGCGTGTTGGGAAAATCCATTTTTGTGAAAGCGGGTCACAAAACTGCCCTCCTAAGCGCAAACGTTCTACCTGCATTTTTCTCATTTCTGAGCTAATACCGGATTTAAAAACTACAAACATGAGAGACCTATCTACAAAATATGAAAGACCTATCTTTTGTGAATAAATGTTAAAACCAATGTTGCAAAATGCATTCACCATTAGTGATGGGCGTTTCTGTTGTTTTTGAAAAACGAAAACGAACTGTTTTTTTTTAAACAACTGTTTTATTAAACTGTTTGAAAAAACAGTTTGAATTAACGAAAAGGAACAAATTTGATGCTGTACGACAATATATATATGTGAAATGTAGTTCAAATAAGAAACATCGTTCATAGGTTTAATAATCTTCAATGAGTTCAATGCAAAATATTTTTACGTATTAGGTGTTTTTAATACATATTTTATGTATTATGTCTTCCTGTCACCAACGTAAACATTCATTGCAGCCTCCAAACTGAATTGATACTTGTAAGGTACCTATTTTCCATTATATTATCTACTTGATCAACCGTAAAATCATACATCAATCACTGTACGTAGTCGTAAAGAATCAACAGTCGTATGCCATATGAAAGAAATCAAACCAACAGCTACTACAATAAAGAAGAGTTTCAAATCATTTCATAATACATTTATTGCATAATTTATCGTAAAAATAATAAAAAAAATATATACTATTATTAATTTTTCTGTTGGTCAGTCTTTTCAAGCATTGCCATTCAAAAATTTGTTTGTAAAACTTGTTAAAAGTTAATTTTACAACCCCGGTAGGATTGGGGACACCCTCGTGGCGACCTCCAGTCACTAGGAGGGCCTCAGCACACCCAGAAACGCCAACTGGTGATCCAAATAAGATCTCAACCTTTTCATCCTTGGCACTTTTAGTGCTACTTTTAGTTTTTCCGGTGGATTTCATTTTGCCGTATCTTCGAAACTAGGCCGCTTTTTCCCAGACTTGTATAAAAATTTCACCCAAAACAACTCAGAATGGTCCCCGAATTCATGCTAGACAAAAAAAAAAAATTTGGAAAAAATTGACGTTTTTGCCAAATTCCCCTATAAAATTTTTTTTTTGTCCATCAAATATCACTATTGTACTCCCCGACCACTTTCAATCACCGAAAGTGCCATAAAGGCAGTTTTTGCCAAACTATGGCCAAAAAACCCCTTACTCCCCTACAAAACCGAAATTTTTATATCACAGCAAAAGGTCTTGGCCCGTTATGTCCGAAACCACTCTAACCCAAAATTGGCCGATTTTGTCCGATTTCAGCTACTTTTGCCGTATCTTCGAAACTAGGCCGCTTTTTCGCAGATTTGTATGGAAATTTCGCCCGAAACAACTCAGAAAGGACCCCAAATTCATGCTAGACCAAAAATTTTTTTTTAGAAAATATGGACGTTTTTGCCCAATTTCCCCTATCAAAAATGTTGTCGCCCCTAATATATCATTTATATACTCCCCGACCACTTTCAATCATCGAAAGTGCCATAAAGGCAGTTTTTGCTAAACTATGGCCAAAAAAGCCCTTACACCCCTACAAAACCGAAATTTTTATATCACAGCAAAAGGTCTTGGCCCGTTATGTCCGAAACCACTCTAACCCAAAATTGGCCGATTTTGTCCGATTTCAGCTACTTTTGTCGTATCTTCGAAACTAGGCCGCTTTTTCGCAGATTTGAATGGAAATTTCGCCCGAAACAACTCAGAAAGGTCCCCAAATTCATACAAGACCAAAAAATTTTTTTTGGAAAATATGGACGTTTTTGCCCAATTTCCCCTATCAAAAATTTTGCCGCCCTTAATATATCACTAATATACTCCCCGACCAGTTTCAATCATCGAAAGCGCCATCAAAGTAGTTTTTGCCAAACTATGGCCAAAAAACTCCTTACTCCCCTACAAAACCGAAATTTTTGTATCACAGCAATAGGTCTTGGCCCGTTATGTCCCAAACCACTCTAACCCAAAATTGGCCGATTTTGTCCGATTTCAGCTCCTTTTGCCCTAAAAACGTTTTGAATATTTAAATAAAATACTTGCAAGTACGAAAATACTTGCAAGTACGAAAATATTGTTTTCCAAAGCTAAACAGTTTTCCACTGCCAAACAGTTCGTTTTAACAAACGAAAAATGGTTCGTTTAAAAAAAACGAAAAACGATTAAAAACGATTCGTTTTAAAAAAACCAAAAACGATTCGTTTTAAAAAAAACAGTTCGTTTTAGAGAAACGGATCGTTTGAGAAAAACGAAAAACGATTCGTTTGAAAAAAACAGTTCGTTTTAAAAAAACGATTCGTTTGAGAAACACGAAAAACGTTTCGTTTGCAAAAAAATAGTTCGTTTTAAAAAAACGATTCGTTTGAAAAAAACAGTTCGTTTTAAAAAAACGATTCGTTTTTGATAAACGATTGGCTTTAGAAAAATTATTCCTTGTAGAATAGTTGGAATAATTGGTTTTAGAAATACTATTCGTTGTAGAAAAATGGTTCGTTTTAGAAATGCTGTTCGTTTTAGAAAAAAAAATTTGTTTTAGAAAAACTGTTTGTCGCTATTTGGAAAAACTGTTCGTTCGTTTTTTGCAGCCAAACGTTTTTTTCAAACTGTTTGGCGTTTTTGAGCCCATCACTATTCACCATATGTCTCCCGTACAAATCAAAATACAAATCGTTGAATAACTACAAAGTACTAAAATGTAGATAGAACGTTTATGCTTAGCAGGGCAGAACAAGTATGGAAACAAATATGTTGGTCGATTTAATGAGGGAGGACGGCAGTAATTTAAGAATTCGATTCACAAACTTAATGTTCTTCTACATGTAGCTTTTGATTGTAAAATACAAAGAAAGGACATGCCAATGCGGGACGTATAAAGCCAAGAACGCAGTTTTTAATAAAACTGGCGACTAGGGACTCCTATCGGTCCTGGAATATTTAAGTAGAGTATCATGGAAAACAATTAGTGCTTTTGTGGCGGATGTGTTATGTGCAATATATAATGCACGGGGAGGCGATCACTTGCATGTTAATTTTAGCGCAAGGAAGCATTGTGCTCAAGTTATATAAATAAATTTCTTTAGATGCCGTCAAATGGAGACGATTGGCTAGAATCGCGGCAGATATCGAAAAGTTTTGGGACTTCCCCCACAGTTGAGGGTCAGTTGATGGGAAGCACATCCGCATCAATAAGCCGCCAAACTCAGGGTCAGATTTTTACAATTATAAAGGTTTTTTCAGAGTCTTGGTCCTAGCGGTTGTTAATGCCCACAGCCAATTTACGTCCGTAAATGTGGGAGCCAAAGGGAAGGCTTCTGATAGCATTGTATTTCGTACAACGAATCTCCATCACTGGATTAAGCTTCATAGGGGATCTCTTCATAGGGGATGTCTTCATAGGGGATTTCTTCATAGGGGATGTCTTCATAGGGGATGTCTTCATAGGGGATTTCTTCATAGGGGATGTCATTTTCCTATTGGAATAACACTTGATGAAAGGATTCAATCGGAAGAGTGCTCTATCGACAATGGAAGACGTGTTCAACTATAGGCTGAGTCATGCTAGACTGACTGTCGAAATGGCTTTTGGAAGGTTACCGGCAAGATTCAGAATATTTCATCGTCCCATTGAAGTGAAGCTAGAAACCGTTGATAGCATTGTGAAGACTTGTTGTATTTCGCACAGCTATTTAACTTAACAACTAGTTAAACCATTGGCACCCGATTTAAGCATATCCGATGTATGCGAGCCTTTTCATCAAAGTGTAAATAGTATATCTACGCAAGGCTATAACACATACATTCGTGCACCGCATATAAGAAAGAAAGTTGCAAAATTTGAAATGACGGATGAAAAATGAAAAATGAACACAGTTACTGCTGTGATTCGTTCAAATGTGGCATCGTTGGAATTTTTATTATCTACTGGCATGCATGACATCTCTTGTAAATATATTATCTTATGTGTGCATCACACAATAACCAAACCCTGCGAGCGTCAGCTTTAAACACAATCTCCAGATATATAGAATAGATAATGTCCTACAGAAAGTAAATATCAAATACTATTCTATGAAAATTGTCTTTCCGGGTGTGAAAGTTTTTCTATAATCGAGTGAAATTTTAAACAAACCCAATACTGAAGCTGCCAAAAGTTTGAACTAAAGCAGTCTGTCACACTGAAAAAACACATAGCGCCAGATGCCATAGTTTATCGACTGTTACGTTGTAACAAGGGGTGCGCTTGCACTTTGAAAAAAAAAAAAAAATACAGCCTTCCCCGGGGAAGGCTGAGCCATGACGGGCAATCCACCACTCCACTGAGCAGGAAATATGTACACCACCACCACTCATAAGTAGCGTATTGCCATCGCATCCGACCTGTGTATTGTACCCGTCGGATGCTCACGGCATAGATAGATGGTTAAGATAGACGGATAGGATAAATAAGTATAAGTAAATGGGGGCAGCATCGTAGCCAACCCTCTCCATCGAACGGAGACGAATCGCGATACTCCCAGCTACGTCTGGGGCTGCACAAGACGCGCTGATCGCGGGTTGCTTTCGCGGCACCACAATACACATACACAAACCAACTCACCTGTTAATGGCATTCGCCACGGTCCCACGGTCGTGCGGCCTGGGTTTGGACACAGCCAGTTTGGCCTTATACATCGCTCGATAACACCGCCAAAACGCGTCATGCCAATAACCCGGTACGAGCTGCCACCTGGAAAGTAATTCACACAAAGAACCAGATTCTTCTTGACCCAAGCACAGATACTTATCTAAACCAACTTCGAATGATGCGGCGACCTAGCGCGAACCACGACCACCCAAGGACGCTCCCGAATCAAAGCTCTCCCCTCGGTGTTGATTAGCACTTCCATCGAGGATCATCGGATTTCTAGCTGGATACAAGACGTGTTGTTACTACCAGACGAGTGATCACCCTATCCTGCACTGTCTTGTTGTCTAAAAGAATAACAAAACGGATTCAAATTCACCGGCATGGTGATGGATTACACTCAAGTCCACACAAAACCTCTCCTCGAACGAGCCACAATATCGATCGAACAGATTCGCAAAACGACTATTCGAATTCTTTCGAGACAGACTACAATCGTCAACACGGCCACAAATAGCTACCTGTCAGGAAACCGACATATGGTTGACAGCGGAGAACATAAATAAACATCGGAAACCGACACAAACCAAAAGTCAATGAAATCCAGGGGTGGATTAACGACGACCACGGTAAATTATTGGATTGGTGGAAATCCTCGATCGGCACGTGGAGAAAGTACATTCACCCAGTCGTACGGGAAAGAAGAATGTACGGGACTCGAACGACAAAGGAGAAAGCAGCGGCACCTGATGAAGGAAAGAAAATTTTGCATTCTGTGTGCGACAGTGGTAACGAGCAGATCGAAAATTTTGGAAAAATTATCAGGTACGGAAATTCTAAATTCTGTGTGCGACAGTGGTAACGAGCAGATCGAAAATTTTGGAAAAATTATCAGGTACGGAAATTCTAAATTCTGTGTGCGACAGTGGTAACGAGCAGATCGAAAATTTTGGAAAAATTATCAGATTCTGTGTGCGACAGTGGTAACGAGCAGATCGAAAATTGTGGAAAAACTATCAGGTGCGGAAATTCAAAATTCTGTGGGCGACAGTGGAAGCGAGCAGCTGCGAAAATTCTGTGTGAAAATTCTGTGAAACGGGCAAATCAATAAATTCTAAAAAAAAGCATCCGAAAATCTGCGGGAATCGAAGGAAGAAGGTTAGTTCCTGTTTTAGAAATTTAGAATAGATTTCATTTAGATCTAAGTAATTCAGCATAACGATAAGAGAAAATTTTCAAAACTTTTCACACAACCAGTATTTTTCGAATCATATTCTTGTGTAAAAAAAAAGATTGTTACAGTGGAGTGGTGGACTTCGTTATTTAAAATAAGCTAACGTAGCGTAGGCGTTAGAGTTGGATATTGTTTCGGTATTAGGAATATCGCGAAATCGCGTTGAGAAAATAAAGATTTTGTCATCTATTTACGAGATCGTATTTTTTTTTTTCCGTGGCACAAATCAGTGATTAATCAAACGCTTCGCGGTTTGATGGTTCGGCGACGGTGAACTAGAGGGGCTGTGCTACACGCAACAGCGATCCCAATCCCAGATTTCTTGACCTCGGTGAGCCGTAAGCTCACTCGGCGGCTCGTGGTCCATACTTGGGGTGAGTGAGTGGTGCCCACGCCCAGTCTCCTGAGCGAATCCGGGACCCAAACGGACCAAGCCGAGGGTCGCTACCCCCTCAATTAGGCGGGGTGGGTAACACGACTTCTGGCGCCATGTAAATAGTCGATTTCGGGGTTGTGATATAATACAGTGCCACACGCCATAGTACATGGCGAAAAGTACATAGGAGCAGACGCTATGATTATAGCCCTCCACGCCATGTACTATAGTCCTCCATGCCATATGATATAGTCCTCCACGCCATGCATTATAGTCCTGCACGCCATGTACTATAAACTTAAGACTATAGACTATAGACTTAAGAATTAATAAACCAAATTGAAAATTGAGTTGCTCGACACCACCTTTCGTTATAAGCACTATAATATATTTTATCTTCCTATGCATGTATTTAACCTATAAACACGTTTTTGAATTCAACTTAACCAGCCGACTCATAAAGCTTGTCAATAAGCTAAAATTTCATTCGTATTGTCTGTAGTTCGGACTTTCTTTTCCACAAGTCAATGGTTAATTACCTACAGTTACTTCACATAAAACTAAAAATAATACCTATAAAACTACCCATGGGTTACTTTTGATCCCATGGGAAGGTTACATGAATCCTGATTCGAGCACACAAATCTCTAGTAGTCCGCATCTCCTTGTTTTTCGCCAGAAGTAAATAATGGATCTAAGCTTATAGTATCAGTTTGTTGTTTATCTTGTTGAAGGTAAATCCATGCAAAATAGAACAAAATCTTCAGCAAAAAGACTAGGAATTATTCTTTTTTATTATTAGAGCTCAATACGAAAAAAAAATTGACTCAAACCAAAAGATTTCAAGCATATTGTTTAAAAGCTATGCATAAACAAATCTGCTAGATATTATAGTCTGACCCCTTATTCACAGAAATTTACTTGGAATTTGCACCGTTTCTCTCACCAACATTTAATACGCTTGCATGAATTTATCTTACTTTCCAGAAACGTAGAAAAATGATAAAGTTGTTCATACTTTTAAACGCAGCAAACCTGCACAAGATATCAGCAGCTTTAGCGAAGTAAGCTTGCTTAATGTCGTATCCAAAATATTTGAAACGCTTATGAACACTTTTCTTCTGCAATAGTTATAGTGTGGATTTCGACTCCGTGTGAGGAATAACCACCAGCTTAAAAGACTCACATCGGACGGACATAAAAAAGTTGTTTCATGCATAAGTATCACGAAAAGGTTTCTCTCCAATAAAACCTTCAAAATAGAAGTGATTGTAATATATTCTGTAATTTGCGAGATTGAATAAATAAAATGTTGCCATTTTTCACCATTTAATCTCATATACGACTGAATCCTTAAAATTGAAGGCGTGTATTTAGTAGTGCCCCGAATTTTCTGTGATAGTTTTATTTTTATAAATCCCGTAATCCAACTTCTCTTTGTTTCTAGAGAAAATACCATTTCATCAATTGTCACTCTACTTTTTTGAACGAAACATTCATGAAAGGATATTGAATATCTAAATAATTTAGGAGACAAAACACATTCCAAACTACACAGATACAATAGCCTCGGGAGAAATTTTCATATGGAATTCCGGATAACTGTATCCAGTCTGATTCAGAATTGTTTAAAATTTATCAACTATTACAATTGATTCGTTAGACCTGTTGAAACTTTTAACATTCCATTACCCACGTATCCGTGCTTGAAATACAAATGCCAAATCTAAATCGTTGTCAGTATTGCACTACGTGCAAAATATTAATAAAATCCATAGATATTATTATGACTTATTTAATACATACAAACATTTATCTGTGTGCGCAGTGCAGGTCAGCTACCGAACATGATACTAATCGAACGAGACTGGTATAATACGTGACCCACAAAGGACTTACTGCCTGTGGCAGGGCCGACATTGTTCGTGGAGATGCGTCTTTCTGTTTGTTCGTCCATGAATATTGGACCCTGCCAAAAACGTAAACCTCGACTATCTACTCGTTTCGATCGAAACAGTTGGAAACTTTCGAAGGGTGGTCTTTCGAGAAAAATGTGAGCAATACTCGTATGTATGCCCCAATAACGGAATCACGGAGTCCGTTCCACATATGTAATCGAATTGCATTAAATTGCTTCTTTATTGTTGTAAAGTATTCCTGCACTGACAATCCATAAGGATGCAGAATTTAATGTGGTGCTTGAAGATTTTTTATGGGATTGCGCAAAGGGACACGTCGCTCGTGCTGCATCGAGTTCAATGAGATGTGCCGTGAATGTTGTGACGTTAGGGTATCACGATGGCAAATAAACATTGTTGTAGACTAACAAGTTTACTCACAAAATTAAATTTATTTTCTTATCGTAGCATTGAAATAGTGGATGTAGAAGACATTGATTAAATTGAATGTGAAGAGGAAAATACACTTGTATGTATTTTGCGATAGTGTATGAGGATCACGATTGGTAGTTCAATATGCGGAATATAGAATAAATTCTCTTTTGCAGTTTTTTTTCCGGAAAATGAAAGATATACCATGATAGTGAGAGAAATGGCTTTCAGAGAAAGTGATGACTTTCATGTACATAAATAAAACTGCTAAGTTCGTTCGCTAAACAGCTCCATGTAAATATTGGGGCTGCTTTGAATTGGCAGCATTGATGATAAATTATACTTTACCTTAGAGCAACCACAAGACCATTATAAAAGAGAGCGATGCCTGGAACGAGATTACAAAATATTTACGAAACAATGCTTATATCTTATACCTCGTTTACATGTACATATGGCGAATGTTTAGTCGAGGATCTTGGGAAATTGCTTCCCTCCATGTTTTGGTATGTTAAAAAAAATGACAAGAATACTGCCTGATTCGCATAAACGTTCTATCTACATTTTAGTACTTTCGAAATATTCAATGATTTGTATTTTGATTTGTACTGGAGATATATGGATAGTGCGTTTTAAATATTAATTTTAACATACATTCACAAAAGATAGTTTTTTTCAAATTTTGCAGAATAATGTAATAGAGTATGCAGTTTTTGAATCCGTTGTTAGCTCAAAAATGGCAAAAATGTAAGTAGAACGTTTATGTGAATCAGGGCAGAGTAGACAAGGTGACCATTTACAGACTCGGCTAGCCAGCATTTCACGCTGAGAAATGACCGAAATAAATATATTAGCATCTTATTATTGCTATATTAACAGCATTGTCACTAATACATAATTTTAACAGCTCAATATTGTATATTAGGAAGTTACCATATTATATTTGCAGTTTAACTTTATATATTAAGGCCGTTAACTTTTTATGTACCATCTGTAAACGTATTTCGACAAAATGTTTTAACATCTTTACATCTGAAATTGTTGGTGAAAAAACAAAGTACAAAGCTAGTATTGTATGTGAGAATGTTAATATTAAATACGGCAATACCACACTGGAATAACCGGTTCTCGTCCGATCACCGAAGTTAAGCAGTGTTGGGCGCGGTTATACTTAAATTGGCACGTAAAACTTTGTGCTGTCCCTTATACCAACAAACCAGCTGTCTGGAAGCACTATGAAAAAAAAATATTGACATGCTGCTAATACAGTTAACAAAGGCGTTAATATAATATATTGGCATGTAAATATTAATTATTGCTATACCAATATAGTATTGTTAGACGTTAATATCACTTATTGCCATGTTAATAATAAATTTTGGCGTACTATTATAATATTGTAACAGACAAATCACCACACGCATGTCAATGTATAAAATTTTAAGAATGCTAGGTGCTTGCAATATAATACGATTGTTAGGTCAATATAATAACGTTAAGAAATGTTTTTAATATAAGTATATTAGCTGCAAAATATATTAAGGGTAGAACAACGATTTTTTAACGTGTTGTCATGCCTGTAAACGAAACATTACCCAGCGGGAAAAGAAGCACTTCAAAAAGGTTTTCAAAGCGCTTGCATCGAAGCATGCAATCGCTTACAAACGCTTCGTTTTTGGTTCAGTTTCATATAAATTTTAACACAGCATGTCCGCAGGAGGAAGCGCTTCCATGAAGCTTCATTAATATTGCTTCTATAGCACAAAAATCAGATAGGAAGCAGTTGATTGCTCAGGCACACATTACAGTGCTTCCCAAAATTTTCTGCACGTCTGAAAAGAGTAAATTGAGATTTATTTACAAAAGAAAGATAGCTTTTAAAAGCTATTTCTTTTTTGAAACACATGAAATGCAAGTAAGGGTACGGCCAAGTTGGGACGATGAGAGCGTACATAAATACATAAAATAAAACATACTCATATTGCATAAAGAAAAACTTATTAAACGTGAAAACGTGTCCACTATACAAAGAAAAAACATTCAGCATATGGTCTTAAAGCTAAGGATATAAACATTGCTACAATTTGATCTATTTTTTAGAATATTTTAAACTGAAGGTACGGCGATAAAATTTGTTTTTCGCCTTTCGAAAACCAGCTTTCATATCCGCCTTGAAGTCAACGTAGCTGAAATTATCTTGCTTTACAGCAACTGAAATGAATAGAACGTGTTTTTATTAACACGGTTACCATGAACAAAAGTAAAGTCAGCACTTACGATAGAGAAACTCCTTGAAAAGATTGTACTTATTCACAGCAACCCTATTATGCCGCCCATCCCAGTTTATATTCAAAATTAGTTCTTCTGAAAATAATGTACTGAGGCATTGACTAAGCCTCTGGCTTCCTATATATTGTTTTATGTATGATATCTGTAATGAGAATCATACACATTTTCGAGGATATATTTAACAAAGTTTCATTTGTCTCACCACTTCTTCTTTTGAAAAGTCTGTTCTGCATTAACATCTTCTAAAGCCGCATTACAGAAACCACAAATAGCTTTTTCATTGTTGGTAATTGTACTAATCTTGCGAGCAACCAATCTTCGGAAATGCCATTTACTTACGCCTGCTTTAATTTTTTATACCTTATACTTCAGATTATTAACGTATCAATAAGATTGTTATGCAGACAGAACTTAGGTTAGATTAATGAAGAGGGCTGCCGGGAACGCGGCCAGCATTAGGCGACCAGTTTGGACCCATTTGCCACCCTCATGGACAATCACACGCATTCACACTTACAGCCATGGCACAGGCGGGATTCGAACCCGCAGGCCCAGTAGCACGCCGCTTTTCTGCCTGACGCCTTAGTGAGCAGAGCTATCGGACCCCCTTAGGCAGACAGAACTAACCTTGATCTATGTATAATTAAAATACTGTGCACTTGTCTCTATTGAAAAAATACTATGCACTCGCCACTATTACAAGCTATATAAGCAAAACTATATAAGCACTATATAAGCACAACGTTTTCATGTTAGCATTGAATTTCCGGGAAGATATGATAGCTTCAAATTTGCTTCAGACTGCTTCCGAAGAAGCACTTTTTTTTAAGCATTTCAGAAACCTGGGTGAAGCACTTCGAATCTGTTTTTTTTCCAAAGCACTCCAAATTCTTCCCGCTGGGTAGATTCACAGTTCATATTTATCATACTATCGTCAATATCACCATTGTATTAACAAATGATCTGCAGATAGTATCTCAACAAGCTGGTGTATATCTAATTTTCAAGCTCTACTTTTATATTTAAATTCGATAATTGCACCCTAGAATAAGCTCGAGTAGCCTAGTGGGTAGAGCACTGGCTTCTAGCGTGTGGGGTCCCTGGTTTGAATACCGATGCGGACGAGGGTCCGCGCACCAAGCTTTTAGTTCACCGAGCTCTGATTAGGTAGCTGATTTCAGGGGTAAAGTGAGTCGTGGAACTAATCACTCCACACTCGTATTCACATTGATTGAAAAAATTGTAATGAAGCTCTCTACCAGCTTTAACCCTTACTACACCCACGCGGGGGTTGTCGTGGGATTACTTGACTTTCAATTGCATTCTAGTATACTATGCTAACGGCACCACTTTGCAGCATGTGGAATGGAACGCAACTAAATATTCCAATAGGCGAAAAGGAATTGTATATCAAATTTTTTACCACTGGCTTTCGTCACTAGGTTTTTCGTCTGAATATATTTTTCGGCTTTCGATACTTGTTTATGCACTGCATGTGAACAGCTAATTGCAGTTTTCGTTATTTTATTATTTTGAATAACTTCCCTGATATCCCTTGTGTATTTACATATTTTACAAAATGAGTGACCGCGACGATCCTTGTGGTGCTCCAGCTGTCATTTGCTATTCTGATGAGAGTTAATTCTCGATTCTGACTCAAAATGTCGTGCCTTTGAAGAACGATCTTATGATCTGGATAAGAAGATGAAGTACTTGGATAGCTCGCATTTCAAAAATTTGTTTTGCATGCCAGGCTTTGTCGATAACGGCTATGCAGAACGAAACCAATTCGGTGGACTTTATACGGTTAAGACCTATTCCGATGTATTAGTCAAACCTTCCATGCTGGAGCTCCGTAGAGTAAAGTGGCTATTTTGCTTAGGATATTAAGGAGAAAGTTTGGCTATAGAAGAGCAGTCCCAACGTCCCAACTCAGAAGAAATGTGAGATTTTCGCCAGGTTTTTGGTAAAAGAATAATAATGGGTTATGCTCACGCCTAAGTAAAGAAAAAGCATTGCATTAATTATGTCCGTTCGAGTCTGCAGTATGTTGCCTTGTAAATGAGTGAAGCAAAGGTTGTTGATGTAACTAACCGAGGATTTATCATCAATCCACCAAATTCTTTACTTTCTCAAGCTCAGCTATCTTTGAATGCTCTCCTTCCCAAGGTTTACAAATAAGAAGCCTATCACCCTTTTGCTAGACACGGTTTTCTTGCTCCAGGCCATATTCAGCTGTATAGTTATCCAAGAATGGCAGCTCAAGAAATTCCACAAAAGTATTGATTATATCGGTATATTTGAATTTTAGGTCATGTGAACCGTAGATAGTAGCATGAGTGGCTTGTGTTTTGACCGAAAGTACTAGAATAGCCATGAAAGGATGTCATTCCTTGGCTCGATGCTTTGGATCAGACTCTCTCGTTGCTTGTTTTGGTGTTCATTTGATCATGGATAAAGTTGGTAAGCCAATTTGCTTCCAACTTTATTCTATTCTATGGCCAGCCGTGTCTCATACTCTTCTTTGGAGCTGGATCGTCTTCCACATCAACAGCTTAATTGATTTAGGGAGTTTGTGAAGACTATGCTTTCTTTTACCGAAACTATTATCCTTTACCTTATTTACCTGCTTTATAGTATTAGTGACGAGAATTTTTGATTCTTTGAGTGACTGGCCACTTCAGGTGCTTCAGAGTGGGATATTCCGGTCATGGCGAATCGCGTATCATCTCAGTCGGTAATGTCTACAATATTGGATCCTCTATGTAAGTATTCTCTACTCAAAAAAGGGCCAGCCTGTGATCAGATGACAGCTCGTCGACGACTTTGATGTACACATGTTGGTCCGGTGCATGTGAGATCACTTTATCTAGGACATAGTTGTTTATAGGACCGAGGCATTTTAGCCCATTGGAGATATGCAGGTGTTTGATGACTATCTGAAATAGAAGAAATATTGGAGGAAATATTATAAACCATGTTTAGTTCGCACTTACCTTGATGACAGTCGACGGACCGACTATCATTGTGACATCGCGCAAAAAGCAATGATCTCGGCTGATTTGGAATATTAATGATGTATCTTAAATGTAAAATATTAGAGACAACTTTCCAACAGTGAAATGTAATGTTATTGTAAATATAACATGTTAAATTTACCAAGATTTTCATTAAGCGCTAGTTGAGTTCTTTTTTAATATTTGAGTAGTAGTTTTTGAATTTTGAATTTGATCGGTCGTTTGACGTTGAACAGATATAATTCGAAAATTTTTATTTTTTCTTAAAATTGAAATATTCAAATAGAATTTGAATAAATCGTGTTGAAATTGAACAAGTTGGAATTTGAAGTTGAATGAATATCGAACAGCAGGCTTGATTGATTGTCTGTGATGTAGTTGTTTAGCTGGATCCCAGATTTTTCTTTTCCAGCTCTCTAATGGAATTGGTAGGCATTTAGGTCTTTGAAACTTACTGCAAGTTTTTGATGAATCACAATGAGCTGGGAGAAATGTATACCACAACCAAAACGAACTGATGTCGACACACTCTTCATACTCTCGTTTGTACACAAAAGTCCAAATGAAAATTTTGTGACTGTGGCACATGGTTTCTGTTGAATAATGTTTCTCCTTGTGAAAATTGTGGTGCGTCCTTTCTAACCAATCATTCTGTCATTTCTATTTAGGATGTAGTATGAGATCAGGAGCAGTGAGCATGCAATCAAGTTTTTAATCAGTTGTTTTTGGGCAGTTAGGAATTTGAGTTGACGTAAGAATCGAAACATGGTTAGGAAATTTAATTTAACCACACTTGGTTTAATGGCAGGTGAGATTTAAGCAGTGAATATGCTTTGAGCTATTTTTGCCATCATGTTTTTATCATTTCGAGAAGTTCTTTTTGTGTGAGGAAGTTTGGATGGGAGTTGGTAAAAAGATAGCTGAGGTCTCCAGGATACTGAAGTTTGCACTAACTACTTGTGCAAACAATCATCTCAAACACTTTGGGTTGCGCGGGGGCCCCCATAGAATGAGTATGTTCGCCTCCACAATTTACGCATTTTAATTTTTCTTTTCGAAAGTTTTTGCACATCAGGAAATGAGTGTATTCATGTTGCCAACTATGAAGTTGTGATTATACAGCTTGTAGGATATGAGCTTTCACGTTGCACACTAGGTAGCATATTTTCTCTATATTGAAATTTCCTTTTCATTCCTTGAGATAAAAACTTACAGTATTTTCTAGGAATGTGTCCTCATTTAGGATAAAACGCTTCTATGGGATAGAAGCTCTGGTTTTCAGTCATGTTTCAACTGGTATGTTATTAAATCGTAGATGTCTCAGATAGCAATGTTTAGTTCTTTCTCCTCGGGAAAGTAGTATGTTAACCATTGAGATCAGTGAAGATTTTGGCTACTTTTCAAATCTCCCAAATGCTGCAAAATGATATTAAACCCCAGACAAAAGACTTTCTCAGTAGAAGATTTGTCGTTTCATTCTTATTTGTGCTCTTATTCTATGATCTTCGTATGGGGGGAAGGGTAATAAGGAGTTGAAGAGTAGGGTTGATCTTTTGTTTGTAAGTTGGCCATATGTCTTCTCCACTACAGTCGCTGTGTCACTGTAAGAAGAATAAGTCGTGGGTGAGGAAGAGTGGTCTTTAGTTCCTTTATTTTGATTTGGTGCTAATATTTTCCTTATTGCGTTTTCTTTCTCCGTTAGAATTTTAACTATATCGTAATAAAGATTCAGGAGTTCTTTGTCACAACGTTAAATTCCAGGTAAACACATTTCTCGTGTCTTATAGTTTCAATTTTTCATTAGTCTTATCCATGCTTGGCCAAAAAAGTTCCAGTTGTTCATTGAATGAAACGATCAGTCAGTCTTTGTCACCTTCCGCCATTATCATAGCCATTGTCCCAGCCATTGCCGCAGTTGAAGTGTAGATTAGATATATTCCAACTTCGCCAATATGCTGCCCTGCGTTCTATCATCTTTTCGGGAATCTGGCAAGTTTTTTTTATGAATCTGTTTTCGTTTTTATGCATCTTAAGTTGATTTTTATTTATATTTTATCATTTTTATTACATATACTAGCTTACAAATCAAAATTCCATCTGCCCGAAATTTAACTCTTTCTCTCCAACTTTGAGCAACCTTTTCCTTTGAAAGAGGTAGAAATTCTTTTTGGCTTTCTCTCTTTCTTTACCTATCGATGCTACTTTCACTCTGATTGTGAATGTCCTTTGACTCTTGGCTCATGCCCATATAAATTACATTTATAACACCTTTGCTGTATTTCCCATTCACACCTGTTCAAAAAAACGTCAAGTCAAAAAACGTATTTCTGTTTTCCGTAGGACATTTTTAAAAGGCTTCAACTCAACTTTTTAGTTCGATCAATTGTCAAATATTTTGGCACTTGCTTCCAAGAGCTAGAATCTCCATACCCCTTCTAGCGTGGTTTCAATTTCCCTATGGATATGGTTGAAATACAAGACTTCGCAGTGGGATTTTTTTATAGTAGTTAGAGAGTTAATTGCCTTATGAAGACCTTCTAGATTGGTAAGCACTGTTGAGCTCAGTGGACTCTCTCCCAAGCAGTTTCTTTTTTGTTCAAGCACGAAGATTTTTCTATATGTTGGAATCTTCCTCTTGTGAATGTCATGTCTGACAATGAAAATTCGGTCAAAACGCTCCACCTCGTACGAAAGTGCTCAGAGTGCTCACTTATCAGTGTTATATCTACAGCCTCCCCTCTGCTGAAGGGCGCTAACGTGAGTTCATATTCACTGTACGATAAACTTTCTCCACTTGTTGACTCCCGTCTGAACGAGCAACAACATGGTTTTAGAAAAGGACGCTCAAATACCACAAATTTGACAGTCCTAATCTCAGACGTGCTGTGTAAAATGGAGAAAGGATACCAAATTGACGCAGTCTATACAGACTTTAGTAAAGCTTTTGACAGAGTTGACCACCCTACCTTAATTCTAAAACTCCAGAAATTCGGATTTGCCGGATCTTTGCTTAGCTGGCTGACTTCCTACCTTCGAAATTGAACACAATTGGTAAACTTTCAAGGACTGTTATCGAAAAATATCTCTGCTACCTCTGGTGTACTACAAGGTAGCCATCTTGGCCCACTTCTTTTTAATGTATTCATTTCTGACCTATCTGACGTCCTAGCAAATATACCTCATTTACTTTATGCCGACGATCTCAAAGTCTATCACATCATTAAATCTAAATCCGATGCACTCTTTCTCCAATCTAAACTTGATTCACTTGATCAGTGGTGCAATGAAAACAAGCTCTCTCTCAACATTGCTAAGTGCTAAGTTATAAGTTTTTCCCGAAAATACACCGTCGCACACAATACGTACTTCCTCGGCAATAATTTGTTAGCTCGAGTTGAAAACGTTGTTGACCTTGGTGTTATATTGGATGAGAGACTCCGCTTCACCTTGCATTATGATCAAATGCTTTCCTGTGCAAACAAACAGCTAGGCTTCATCAAAAGGCGTGCGAAGGAGTTTCGTGGGTCACAAGATCCTTATACATCTCACTTGTACGCCCCATTTTCGAATATGCTTCCATTTGCTGGAATCCGGATTTTGAGACCCACAGTAACAGACTCGAGTCCATACAAAAGCAATTCTTACTTTCGCATTGAGAGATCTATACAACCCTTACGATTTCAGCGCCTTTCCACCTTATGAGTTTCGACTGGGTCACCTAAACTGATTGGCACTTGTATCCAGAAGAAAGATGATTTCGGCCTGCTTCACATTTGACGTCACTAGAGGCGATATCAGAGTTGAGTTCCTCAATAGTAAAATGGTGTTAAATAACTTTGTAAGGAGCACCAGGTCCTCTCGTTTACTTAAGGGGGAAAATACATGTAACTGCTATAAAAAAAATCGATTTTTTTTTCTAACATCAAAATGTTTGAAATGCTCTAAAAATAAACCAATAAAAGTTTTGAAGCGATATTCGTATTAGTTCTCAAGTTATAGTCAGTTAGAGGCAGCGCGGCGCTCCCCAGGTCGGTGGAGCTTTAAAACTTTAAACGCGTTTTTCTCAAAGTAGTACTTTTTCAACTGCCGTACAAGATATCTCAAAAAATATTGAATCGATCCGGCTCAAATTTATACCACATCTACCAAAGTTGTTGTAATTTCAGAAAAATAGTTTGTTTATTGATGTTTAAAGTGTGATTTTTTTGAAAAATAATCGATTTTTATGTTTAATCTAAAATTCATGTAAAAATTTAAAATATTTTTGTAAATTTTATTGGTTCACCTTTGAATTACATATTTCATTAGCATATTTTTTTTTTCTCTGAATGTTGCAAGTTCCCCGGAAAAGGCGTTAAGTTATACGAGGCAGTTTTTGATGTGCTTTTCTCATTCGCTCGCATCGCCGCCATTTTGTGTTGTATTTTGAGGATTTAATATTAAAATAATAATATATATTTATTAAGTAGGTGCGAACTCGGCGCCGACCGTTACGCTTCGAATCTGAAAATGGTCTAGCTCCTAAACGACTTCTACGCCCATAATGAAACTTGGCGAGGATTATTTATACACTATTAGCTATTTTTGGAAAAAAAAATTAAAAAAATTAAATGGTCGAACTTTGTGAAATTCAAGTTTCAAAAATTTAAATATATTTTTCTAATCAGACTTATTACGGTAAAAATATTTTGCATCTGGATCGAGAACATATATAGGTATAACATAATCAAATATTACTAAAATCGGAAACCTCAAAATTTTTTACCTGTCCGCTTCACGTGGAATGCCCCATATATCATATGGTGTTCTACTTATGACCTATTTTTTTTAAAATACATATACCAATACGGTGAATAAAAGGTTAAACATTTGAACTTTTACATGGCTGAGCATTTTTTTTTGAATTATTTCTTGCATTACAGAAAATTTTCCTGTCTCAGTTCCCTGTTCTTTTTGTGAAAAAAGTAAACGTCAGAGCTAGCTGCACCCACATACTTTAAGTTTCAGCTCAGCACAGATAAAGCTGCAGTCGCTATCTCATACAGCACATAAATTATCATCTCATCGAAAGGCGTTAACATATACGAACTCCATGGAATTCTATAAAAAGATTTGATATTCGAAAAAATCCTTTAAAATAACACTGTCAAATGCATTCTTCGCAAAATTTCCAGGTGATTTTTCATTTTACCGCAAAATGCTCATCTGATAATATAATGGCGCGGTAGCAATCTTTCGACAGGAGCACAAGGTATATAAAAATAAAATCATGCATGATATGTGAATGAAAATCCCATACAAAGGCATCTGCGTTCCGATGGTGAAATCCCATCGCATACTGTTCGGTAGGTTCATCAAACGGTATGAATCCGGTGCGTAGGCAAACGAACGTGTTGGCAAAGCAGATAACAGTATAATTTCGTTACGCTGCGAAAGATGAAAAATGAAAATATGAACGAAATTGAGCAGAAAGGAGTCTTTGCTTAGATATGAAAATTACAAGTCTGCATAATATTCTCGATACGATATCGCGGCTCCGAGAAAATTGATGTCGGGCAAATGGGTTTGATAACCTGCGAAAAGTACGGCAATTTCAAAAGTTTCTTGTTTACCTTTGTAAGCAGCTGTGTATACATGTACATTATCAAATGATTTTTTCGCTGTCGATAAAGTGCCGAAAGTGAAATTTGTAGCAAAAAGAAAATATTTTCAGTTTCCTTTAGAAAGAAGCTGTAAGTTCATGGAATCTTAACAGGCATATTTTATTTCTATCTGGTTTTTGCGCAAAGAGTATTTAGCGGATATGGCACATCCTCGGGCAAGGAAAGGAGTGGTCGATAAGAGTATTCTTTGGTTCTATGGAAAATACTTCATACTTGACTGCAGAGTTTTTTTTTTACTAGAAAATTTGGTTTGCATTAGTGCCGGCCTCTTAACTCGACATTTGTGGAAAATGTCACAATCAGCCTGCAGATAGAATCAAATGTGTTTTCAAGGAAGTTAACGTTTTTCAAGTTTTTTTTTCGTTGAATTTCTGTTCGATACTTCATGACGCATAACACAAGTATGTGCTTTTATCTTCAGCTGCGCATCTACCTGCATATGTAGATATTTTTGTTTATTTACATACGACGTTATACACTATATTACTGCTTTTAAAAGCACCATGAGCGGAAAAGAGTAAATATTGCAATGAAAACCAATAAAAATATCAGTAAAAAATATCGTTTCATCGTACTATTTATATTATGATGTTTATCTTAAGTATATTTTCATGGTAAAATGCATAAATATGTTTTCCCGGTCGCCTGCCAAAATGAGATCATTGCTGTAATATTATACTTTATTCAAAGTAAACTCTTTACGATTTCAATATGCAATAATAACAAAACACA
This sequence comes from Nemotelus pantherinus, assembly GCA_963978885.1. Classification (NCBI taxonomy): domain Eukaryota; kingdom Metazoa; phylum Arthropoda; class Insecta; order Diptera; family Stratiomyidae; genus Nemotelus; species Nemotelus pantherinus. The sequence goes on from OZ022265.1 coordinate 108,910,379, forward strand.
ATCGCATGAAAATTGCAAATCCGCTGGAGCAGTTTTTGAGAAATCGTTGATGGATTCAACAAAAATTTTATCTTGGAACTGAAAAGTAAATATTATATGTGATTTTAACCGTTTTTCATTGATTTAACCAAATCAATACTGCGTTTTAAAGATGATGAAAAGTTATTATATCGATGAGAATCTCCAATTTTGACCATCCAAGCGATAGTTTTCTGCTATGAATACTTATTGATGAAGAAAAACAATGGGAACTTGGGACAAAGTGATGGTAATGGTTTAAGTTAGAAGGACTTTGGAGGATGTGAACACTGAGCCTGGGTTGAAAGGAACTTTTGATCTGAACATCGACAATTTAGTTACGAGACTAAACTATTCGAAAAACTTTTACGAATATCAGATCGACACGATCAAAGTACACGTTGACAAAGTGAACGTTTTTGAAGCTCATTTGACTGTGTCAGCGATAAATCTGAAGACGAGCTGAAACATTCTATAAACAAAGACGCTAGAAAAACCACCACGAAGTGAGCCATGAAGAGATAAACATCTGCATTCAAAAAAAAATCTGCATTCAAATTGCTCGAACTCCACTTTGACTATGTCAACATTTATTTCAAAGTAGACTTTGACTATCGCATCATTAAAAGCTCACTTTGTTAAAGCGTACTTTGATTAAACCGGCTCACACTGGGCTGAATCCCGATTCTAGCTGGACAAATGTCAAAAAATCAATGTCAAAATGTGAGATTTTCCGGTATAGGGAATTTTTCTTAAGGCTTAAAAACTTAATTCCTCAAAAAATTTGTTGTTATAGCGAACAATAGTGTGTAAGAAGTTACTGTGAAAACGGTCGAATGCAAGTACAACGTGAGACGCTCTCGCGGTACATTAATGTGACCTTCCTTTGTATTAACTACTCGGTGACATGAATGTTTATTTTCGTTTGAGTGTTAATCTAACTTGTTGAGATACTTTTCAAGAAAAAGTTTCAAGCACTAAAAACAGGCAATTGGAAATGGTAAATTCATACTATTAGAATACAAGAGAGTGTGATTTTGCTTCGTGGAAACTGAAAAATTCTTCACATTTTAACGTGCAATCTTTTTTCATTAGATTTCATTGACTTCAAATTTTGAGAATTTCTTTATTATGGTATAATCAATAACATATTCAAAAATGGGGGGCCATCATGAACCATAAATTGAGATATAACAAAATTTTGGGGTCAGAATTATAAAATTTAAATTATCAGCTATATTTTAAACGGACCCTCACCTTCTATTCATACTCTATACCTTAAAAACCTTAAAAGAAACATTTAATGCTTAAGCCCTGAAATGTATTCGACGCGAAACGGAACGAAGTGTCAAATCCCATACAAAATCAGCCTGGCACGGATATTCGTTTCGTTTGGTTTTGCTCGTCAGTAATGTGTTCGAAGGCGTATAAGTGTCTTCGAAGACAACGCAGTGACTCGCTCTGAGATGGCGCTGCACTATGTATAAGTTAAATTTCGCGGCCATTTAATGACCCAGGTACCTTAAATTGATGCGAAAAATGTGACAGCTCATAATTTCATTCGAGTTTGCGGATATTTTATTGAAAAATGAGTGGAAATGGATGGATGAACAGCGAATCGTTGCAACAGTAGTTTTTGTTTTGCCGATAAAATCATTTTTGATGCCGGTTAGTTAAATTTATATGCACCGAATTCAAATGTAATGCACTTGTTAAATGTCATCAATGGCAATTTATACTGCCTCCGGTGTCGGAGTGCGGAACTTTATTTCGTTCGATTCCGCACAGACGTTTTCGCTGTATTTCGTTCGTCGAATACATTACTAGGCTTTACTATTTTTTAATGCTAATTATTTTGAATTATGTTATAACAGCAAGATAGGTATTTGGGGAAAAAATCATTAATATCATTAAATAGCATTAAAAAGTAATAAGCATTAAAAATTTCTTTTATATGTATTTTGTTATTTATAGGTAAAAATGTCAAGATTTATTTAAAAATGTTACCGAAACCTCAAGTCAATCATGCCATTAGTGTGACCGTAAGCCTACTGAAATGAATGCATTAGAAAATATTAAAAATTGACCGATTGAATGAATGCATCCTGCAGATAGCTTTTAAATTGGAATTCAGAAAGCCAATCATGCGAGGGGCTACCTCCCATAAGAAGGATGAGTTTGACACCGGGGAAAAAAATTTCCAGAAGGCTTTATGGGACTCTATAGGCATAAAAGTGGACAAAGTGGTTCAAGGAAGTAGGACGTCTAACATCGGGAACTTGTCCTACCAACTTTTTAAGCATGAAGCCGCTGATGAAGCCGCTGCAGCTGGAGGAGTTGATAAGCGACTTATATCTACCTTTGGAACTATTCTTCAGGTATTTATAAAACAACTTCCTCAAATTGTTCACTAAGGCAGTCACTTTTTCTTATTCGTTCTTTTTTATTGTTGCATGTAATTTCAAGCGGAAGTACAATCAGGGAAAAAAGTTCAACACAATTGCTTATGATATTGCCAAGCTGTTTATGGAGCTATATGGCTGGTACAGGATGCCTCCCAGCGTACATAAAATCCTTTTGCATGGCTCTTTAGCCATCAAACATGCTCTTGTTCCAATGGGGCAGCTTTCAGAGGAGGCACAGAATAAAGACATCCGGCGTTTCAGAGCACAGCATACTAGAAAGTCCTCATACATAAAAATCACATGCTTTTGGTGTCATCGGATCCTGTTATAACAGGCCTTAGAGCTTTCAAGAAGGTCCCGTCGAAGGAGCTGAGTCCTGATGCAAGGGAGCTAATCACGGATTCAGTGGAAGAGGAAATGCATGATAGCGAAGCGGAGAAGGATTCTGCGAGCGAATGCGAAAATGATTCTGATTTTGAATTTTTGTAACATATACATTTGTAATAATACCTAATACTTGATTTTACTAGAAAATAAAATGTTCTGTATTAAAAACTAAAATACATACTTTTTATCTCGTATTTATTTTTTAATTATTTTTTTAAATAATTCCAATCTTGAAGCCCTTGTTAGGCCCATAAAATAATTTTGTCCAGCTAGAATTGGGATTCAGCCCAGTGTGCGGCCTTTAAGATAGTACATTCCATTGGCAAAAACTCAACGAAATAAATGGAACACCTGCTGACATTAATCGAATTTTTGGTTTACGTTTCAATACTAAAATCCAACGACAAAACTTCAATTTTCAACTTTAAAACGATGCATGAACCTGGCAAAGCACTTGGAAAATCGGACTAAATAAAAACCAAATTTACTATTGGGGTAACAATATTTTACTTGGAAATAATGCAAACAAACTGTTTGGCACATGGTGATCGCAAAAGAAATGTAAAACAACAATGATAACATCTTCAATTTTTGTTGATGGTTCAAACAAAGAAATTTTGAAGCATAACTTATCCATCGATTATCAATATCATTAGCTAAAGGAAATGCTACATGCTTTGCCTTCATTGCCTAATTTTTTCAGGAAAATCGTCCAAAATTTGACTTATAGTTTCACAAAATTTGCATCATTCATTTGATGTAACTAATCCTCCCATCGTATTGAAAATGAACGACATAAATATCGAGCTCTGATGTGCAATCGTACTTTTCAACAATTAATAAAATAAGTAACCCCACAACAACTCTTGTCAAGTCTATGGATTCAAACTGGTCAAGAGCTTGATTCACAAATTTACGATCAACGTAAATGCGAGCGTGGAGCAGTTCGTTCCATGTCTAACTTTACGCCTGATTTTGAGATAACTTCATCCCTCATCCGAGCCTTGATTCGAACCAGAGACCCTACAATACACGATCTTCAAAAAAAAAAAATGTAAGTATAATTGTTTTGTACATTGATCTATTCGTATCCACCAAAACTACAAACTGACATATTTCTGAAATAATAAAACATTGCATGAAAATATGACGTTTATTCACTGGTCAGATCTACAGTCCCTGTTCATCAAATTAAGACTACTTGCATTTTTTCTCATGTTTTAAAAATTTCGATCGGTAGCTTCGCAAAAAAATGGTTTTCCCCAAATACAGGTGCTTAATTGTGTTCCGCAAACTTGTGCACAACGCACAAAAATATTATTCTGAAAAGGGAATAACTGAGGTATGTAGCGGTTTGAAAATATCGCTTAGTTCCTTGTCCAAATTTTTATTACAAATAAATTCAAAGGCATACAATAACTAAATACAATAACCTTTTCTTAGCAATACTCATTCAATTTTACAATTTCATTTAATCCACTCAACTTATTTAATCTACTCCATATATTTGCGCTTTTTGCAAAAAATAATCTTTTTAAATGGTACGGGATGAAAAGTACCGTTTGTATACTGTATGCCACTGCATGCGTACACACCATACAAAACGGTAATTTCTGGTGCACCTTATAATGGCAACATTAAAATACACAATTTTCAGACACGTGTTTTATACTTAATTCACTTCACTACACGTCTTAATTCTAAACACGTTTGCTATAAGTTAATAGAGCAGGAATTTGAATGTTGTATGAAAATAGCCTGATCGGCATGTATTCACACGTATACGAAGTTCCGAAAAAGATAGGAGAAGAAAAAAACTGGCAACAACTAGCATGTAACAAGCAAAATACCTTTTGAATGTGTTGCTTGGATGATCCTAGTCGCAATAGAATAGAAAAAAGAAGCAACAACTAGCATATACTAAGCAAGATACCTGGGAATGTTTTGCTTGAATGGTCCTAGTCCCAGTAAGATGATTGTAGAGTTGGCTCTGTCTTTTATTGGGTTTTAGTTATCCAAAGTGAGTGGGGAAATTTCTCCATACTTATGTGATTATCGCGAAATTTGACTCTATTACATCATAAAATCTTTATTTTATTATTTTAAAAGTTGTTAAATTTAATTTCCACTCATTATTAAATGAGTTTCATGTTAATTAAATTCTTTTGATTGAATTTGAATAAAAATTGGTGTTTGCCATAATTTCATTCTCACGATAAATGGCAACGTTTCCTCCACTTTCGATTTGCTATAATGTTGGAAGATTCTCATGTCTTTCTCTTTTCCATATGCTTTTATGCACAATTTGAATCAAGACGCCATATTTAATAAAAAACGAAAGATATTTATTTTATTCATTATTTGTATTTTTAAGAATATAAACTTTATTTCAATGTATTTTAATATAAGTTTTAATAATGAAAATATAGAAAAATATAAGTATTCATAATTGAAATCGATTTTAGATGCAAATGTAGTACTAATCTTACGGAGAGATGTCACATATAAATCTCCAAAGTATAGAGAAAGTAGTATAGTTTGTTTGTTTTGTTTCACTATAATCTTTTTACTAATTTTCGAAGAAAATTAGTATTAAACTCGTTTCGCCGAAAATTCTTATTTCTTTATACATATATATATCAGCAAAATGGTTAATAAAGATAATCTCTGGAGTGGCCGATTCGATTGAAATGACATTTTCGGAGGACGGAGATGTATATAGTAGGTAGGTCCATGACTTGCTAGAATTCAGATATCTTAATTTTTTTGGCGGCGGCGAGCGTTTTAGTGAATTTTCAGGTATTCCTATATTTCCAAGCAGTGTAAATTTTTGTTCAAATCAATGTTTGGAAATGAAAGCTTATTGTGTTTTAAGCTTGTCTATGATAAAAAATTGGAAATTTTGAGCCGTGTGTGGGTGCTGCGTGCCTAAAAGTAGGCAAGGATTTTTTTTCAAATTTTGATTTGTCATTACTTCTGACAAAAACATTTGATCATCGTGAAAATTGCAGAGCGTATTGATGCTGTCTAAGATTTAACACACATGGATTTTCAAGATAGTGCGGGTAACCCTGTAGCTGCGGCAGGCTCCTGCAAAAAAATATCCTTCAAATCATCGACCTTCCTGAAAAATTTTTGATCTTTGACAAAAATTTCAAATCTTTGATAAATTTTATCCTTTGTCCTTCATGTCTAGCTAAAATTTTAGAAATTCCAATTTGCACAAGAACGCCAACCCATCACCAAATTACCTTTATTTTCAGCAGTCGAAAGTTCTGTTCACGAGAACTGACGACCGGATAATTCGAGCATAATTAAATTTACAGGACATGTTGGTATTAGCTAGGACCAGGTCTGATAGAAGTGGTTTTGAAATGCGGGCAACCCTGTTGCAGTGGTACCATCTTGAAAAATCACTGAGAAAAAACAGCTTTTTGGCCTATAATTTCCGATTCAGCCATCACATTTAAATAAAATTCACACAATATTTGGACCTTACTTTGAATAACATTTGGTAAAAATTTTGCTGAAAAATTAGAACAGAGTTGACAGCTATGGTGATTTTTGTCTCCCAAATCTTGCAAATTTGCTCAGCAAAATAAAGCTTTTTTCCCTATAACTTCTGTTCCAGTAATGAAATCAAAACGAACTTCATGCATTGAATGGACCTTAATGCGAACCAAATGTTGTAGGAATTTCGTATAAAAATCAAGAAAGGGCTGCCAGCTATGACCATTTTTGTAGTTTTGTGGAATTTTTTAACTAAGTGATTATATCATTAGATTTGCAAATGGGAATCATCCTGCAATGAAAATCAACAGCAAATATTAACGCTTTAAAAATTTGAAAAGTTTTGTGGGTGGTAACCCTAAAATTCTTTTCACCCGTATAACTTCCAGCGCAGTGATTCAATCGAAACGAACTTTACTGGTTGGGTTTAACTTAACGTGAAGCAGATTTGGTTTATATTTTGCTTTGCTGCTAACACAGGGTAACCAGCATTAGGCATTTTCGTAAATATTGCACCAACAGATGCTTCAAATTACATGCTCATATGCAAAGCATTTGCAATAAAAATAAGAAATCAATTTTTTAATTTTCCGAGTTTTGAACATTTTTCGGATGGCAGCCTCAAACAACGTTTAACCGCAGAAACTTTCGATGAAATCCTCCGATGAGAACGAAATTCAAAGGATAAGTTGATTTAAGTATGAGCTTGTTAAGGTAAACTTATTGCTGCTTCTTTGGGAAAGTGCTGCCAGCATTGAACATTTTCATCATTTGTGTTATAGTTGAGTTTTGTTGCTTTGGATAAGGAATGGTTGATATGATTCTACAAAAAACTGTACAGCGTCTATCCAGATTTTTTTGTCACTCAAAGACAATTTCTTCGAAAATTAGTTTTCTAGTGGTTCTGATGCGCTAGACTTTTTTTTCTCATTTTAGGGAGTTGCCGCAACGAATTGTGAACATAACGTACAATAATTGGAACACCCCATTCCTTTATCCTTTTTGATCGAATATTTTGTATGCCACTACCTTAAGCTCTCTATGAACTAAATTTAATAATCCGATATATCATTGTGTGGCGAATATTTGGATAGAGTTTGTCAATTGGTGAACATAATATTTCGTTCAATTAGAGTTTGAAAATTTCGGCAGTTAAACTTACAGTTAGAGTGTCGTTTCAAGATGTAAAAGTACCTGTGATTTTTGACACGAAAAAGCGGAAACAATAGAAATGGATAAATTTAGAGGTATTCGTGCGAATGAAAAGTCATTAATAATTGGTCTTCTAAATACAAGAAACTATTCCTATTGGTTAATAGCAAAGAAAGTGAAAGTACATCATCAAACAATGATAATAGTTAATAAATCTGTCTGCGAAAATAAAGGCCAAGTCAGAATCAAACGATGGAATGGTGGGCGACAGCGGGAAAAAGCGCATCGAACGGATCGTAAAATTATTTAAAATGCCTCTGAAAACCATTTCCAGTCAATTAGAAGTTCATATCAGTGCTAACTGAATGAAGGGATAAATATATTCGTAATGATTTTGAGAAGGCGTTTGAATGAAGCCAACCTTAAGTCCAGAATACCAGCAAAAAAAAACCTAAATTGACAGCTAAAATGCGATAAGCTGGGCTGGAGTTTGCAAGAGCTCATAAACATTTTAATACATGTATTTATAGATTATAATATAAAAACTGCATTTTTGTGAGTGTTGTTTAGCAAAATATGTAGGCTAGAAGGAGTGATGAAGAAGCACCAAAACATTGGAAGAAGACCAACGGAGAAATACAATGAGGATTGCATCGTGAAAAGTATTAAATGTCCACCAGAAACAATGATATAGTCCTGTATCTCGGGCGATCAATCTTCGTTGAAGAAATTATGGGCAGCAGCTAGTATTATGATCAGCAAAAAGACATTAAAATCTCATATTTGCAATACTTAAGCTGCAGTGGAACAACTAATACGTTTATGCAAAACGTAGCACCTTGCTATTACAACCTATTCATAGAAAAATCTTTCATCCCTTTGTAATATTGCAGTTCCATCTAGAGCAGGAAATTTCCCCGACTATAGAGGACGTTTGGAGTTTTTTTCAATGCCTAATATACTATATGCTGAAAAAAAAAAATGCAGGTATATGGAGAAACAGTGATTGATTAAAGAGATGATTGAACGATGCATTGAAAGTATGCCAAGACAGTAATTAATGCATAGAGGGATCTTACAAAATACTGACCCTTAGTGAAATTTGTATTAAATTTGTAGATAATAGATAAACGGAAAAGTTTTAGTTATTCTTTTTTTCCTTATGACTGTTGCAAACCATAAAAACTAAACTAATTCCTCTTGTTGTTACAAATGTTTCTATTTGAATCTTAATTCAAATTCAGTATTATACGCAGTCCCCCTAAGTCATCATCATCATCAAATAACTCAGATAATGCTAGATTCTTTGCTAATTAACTTAATTTTAAACCTGTTTAAATGTCTTTTAAAAAACTGAATAAACTCCTTTTAAATGAAATTATCTAATTACTTTCATTTGACTACTACTCTCTTACTTTGAAATAAATGAGAATAAGCAGGAACAATAAGACGATTACTTCATTTATTCACCACAAAGAGTCATCACAGTCTGCTTATCATCTACCGGCAAAAGGTATCGTGGTAATTAGTCCCATGAAAACTAATTATTATTGTACTTTAACAATGATTGTCAACAATTTAGCCGCCACAAGCCAAAATCTAGTCTGTTTTCTGTTTAACCCAGACACCAGGATCTTTTCTGCCCTTGTGTCTAACACAGCGACCTTTTACAAAATTTTAACAATGGATCTCGAGAAATTTGCCCTTACAAAAGATTTTTTCACTGAAAAAGGTCTAATCTCCACTTGAATTTAATTCAAAAAACGTTTGCCTTCCTTAAATTTAACCCCTTACAGTACGACAGGACGTGAGCAGCCAAGAAGTCGATTCAGCTGGACCCAAGTCCAATCCACTGCAGGAGGAATTCATCAGACTGTCATATTAGGCTATTTTCAGAGAGACGCTGCGCTCGCTAACTAGCAAAAAAACTGCCTTAAAAACGTGCCACGCTTTTGCTTAGAACGTCAGAAAAGACTTTTATGTCGTTTCTCACCCTGTGCCCTGACGTCGCGCCGTCTAGCTTGTGAATATGGTACGTTGCTATAGCTGCTTTTTTCCCGTATCGCAGCCAACATGGTCTAGTCGATTTACTTGCGCAAAGAAATAAAAAGCAAACCGCAAAAGAGAGCCATTTCCGCCCAGCAATTTCTGTCATGAATTATATTACCATGAATGTCGGCAAACGTTCCGCCTGGGGACGGGGGATGAAAAAGGTCCTGTGCCATCATTGTCATCATCCCGTAAATCCCAATTCTAAGCGTTGAGGCTTTTCAATCTCATTTAGGCTTTTCTATGTTGTTGTCCTCCGATGGCATAGTAGCGACTTACATCACTGCGGAATGCCAAAGTACACACACACACACTGCTCTCTGTAAATAAGTTTCCATGGAATGTTATATTGTTTGCTGTTGTACGTGGCTTATCTATTGACCACATATCGGATCGTGTCTTCAATTAAATATACAATACAATGTAATTGGTGTAATCCGAGATAATATGGTTTTTTGCATATAAGATGATGAAGATGGTATCGATTCGAATACGTTGTGGTAATATTTTGGTATAGTACACTTGCATAGAAAACATAACAGCTATCTGACTAAGTTTGGTATATAGTCGTAGTCTTAGTGAAATCTTTCGAACCATAATTTACTGGACTCCAATGCCGTCGCTCATTTATATTGTTATTTGTACAGCTATGAATATTTCCCTTTGTTGTATATTTGGAATTAAAATGTATTATTTGGATTTGAAAAATTTACCATAACCGACTTACAGCGAAAGAAATAGAATAGCACGAATCATGCGCAGGAGCCAAGTAACATAGAAAAACTTCAAACCAATACATTCAAAATGTTTATAGATTTCTAAATTATATAAAATACTGACTAAAAAGTTTTCACTCGGTTTGTTTTCCTTTTCCAATATCTTTACTGCTGCGCTTAGTCAAGTCTTATAAAAGGGAGCTAAAAGTAAAGGCAATATTTATCAGATAAGCTGACTGTACCTACTTTACGTTACTGCTTCCTTACTGCATCCCAGATTCTTAGCCAAATAGCTCACATTCATCCACTTCTGCGCATCACTGTATTGTACACAGCTACATATGAAAATACGCCTGATACAACTCGCCACTCTCCAAGATTTATGAAAATTAAATGAAAATCACTTTTCACTTGGCCAATTGTGGACACTTCCGTTGCCAGAGAAAAAAAAATGACTGCGCAACAACGTTAGTCAAGGCTGGTATAAATTTTATTATCTCCAACAAGTAATCAAAGAATAAATCCCAACGCTAGAAGAAAAGCAAGGAAGCTGAAAAGGGAAAATATACGAAAACTAAATCGGTCGAGAGGGAGCTTCTGGGTCGGGTAACTTACTTACCTGTCTTACTTTTCTTATTCATTGTCAATATAGCGCTCAAGAAAAACTGATGAATTCAATGAAATTTAAAACGACAACTACCGGCAAAGCAGAACTCCTCATAATTTTTATGCATTACCCTTAAGGGACCCATGAAACCGGGTTCTCTAGGGTTATGTTTTGTGAAACTTTTGCCAAGTCTAAGTTAGTTCACATTTTCATGTTGAAAAACTGTAACTGGAAACCCGGAATGTACGTGTGTATTCTTTTGGCGCCTCTTAGGTCTGTTTGGTTGTCTTGTGAAAAAAAGGATAAGCTAAAAAAAAAGTCGTCCTTCGAGAAATTTTATCGAGTCTTGTACTGATATAATCTAAACATACACACGCAGAATGCTGCGTATATTGTGATCTTAGCCTTTTTCATAGTTCAATGGAGAATTCCTTCAACGCCTATCATTATTGCGAAATGTTGGCATTATATTCAATTTTCAGCTTTCAAGCATGAGTTTCTTTGTTTGAGAGCTTCTTTGATTATGTTCGTTTCAAGGATTGATTAGCATATTTATTTCGAGGACTTGGGACAATTTAATACAAATTTGTGATACAAAGTTAAGTGAATTACAGTGTTTCATGTTGAATGTACTTTATTTTAAATATTTCTAAGTAAATAAGGATGATTCAGTTTCAAATAATTCATAAAAAAGACTTAAACCACTCAGAGGCGGATTTGAGGCATTGAAGACAACCTATTCTGCGCAGATATATGAGCTTGAAGGCGGACTGGTGGAGAGATATGATTCACACGAGTGATTTGTATGAGTTATTTATGCATCTGGCGGTGATAGCAGCACAACGGCAACTTATGGACATGCTATTAAGTTACTTATCCGACGCATCGAGTGACAAAAAGTAATACTTAGGTTAAGGTTAGGTCTAATTAGACTAAGCTATTTCCAGTTAGATGTATGGTAGACTAAGTTTCGTAACTTAAGCAACGTTCCCGCTTGAAAGTTATTTCTGACACATCAAGTCTCTGAAAGAAGTGTCTCCACTGGAGACGATCAATGTTGTCGAGATTTTTCTGTCACATAGCAAATTAAAATGTTCACAAGTGACACAAAACTTTTCTTGAGGCCAGAACTCAGAAAAAAAATTAAATGAGATAAAATCAGCAAACGAAATGGGAACCATAACGAAAAAGGCTACAGGAGCCATAATTCTTAAAAGTTTATTGAAAAAGAAACTCTAGCGCACCTGAACCGCTAGAAATACTAGTGTTCGATGAACAGTAGCAGAATCGTGCAGTTTGTGAGTGCATATTCTACCACACGTGCTCCAACCTGTTTCGAGTGCAAAATCACTTCGATCTTAACAATTCATTTAAACTCATAGGGTGGAAAGGATTTTAGGTCTTCCACTTGCATGAATTTCAAAATTTAGGAAACTCAAACACTGCGAAACTTTTGAAAGCAGCATAACTTAAGATAAACAAAGAAAATGCTTAGTGCTTGCAACACTTTACCAGCACTGCAACTAAAAGTCTCCGACAATTGCCTCCCGTTAAAATCAAAAAACTCTATCGATTTCGATTTTATCCGATGATTTTGTCGAAAGTTACAGGGATAGAAAAATGTTTAGGCTCAAAAAACGAAAGATGCTTGGAACCAAAAATGTCTAGAAATAAGAAAATTTAACCATTGGTAACTTATTTTCATTGCAAATGTTCGCGATATGAATACTTCATGTAAACATTTATTGATACGGAAATAGTTACATATATTGATACGGAACACGCCTCGCGCTGGTAACCCTTGGCTAGCATCAAAGCCAAAAATATACCACACTTGCCTCACATTAAAGTCAACCTACCCTGCGACTTTTGCTTTGATCCGATGACTGCATTGGAAGCTATAGAGGTACAAAAAAATTAAGGGCTACCAGTTGCAAAAGTATCAAATTTTTGAAACCTTAATATTTGTTGTTTCTTGTCACTACAAGATCATTACCATTTAACAAATTTACGATGAAATCGCTTAATAAAGATATTACAAATATATACAAAACCAACAATAGCTGGCAACCCTTTAATAGTTTTTTACCAGATTCCTTCTGAACAATGCCTATAATAAGTTCCATTTATCAAATGAAATTCGTTTTGATTTCATGACTGCACTGGAAGCTATAGGGCAAAATGCTTTATTTTCCTGAGCAAATTACCAAAACCCAAGACACGAAAATTACTGGCAGCACCAACCGAATTTTTCAACCGAATTTCTATCAAACACGGCTCAAAGTGAAATTCAGCTACTGTGTCAACTTCATGCAAATGTGGTAACTGAATCAGAATTCATAGGGTGCAAAGCATTTTTTTTTAATTATAATTTTTCAAGATAGCACCACTGGCAAAGAGTTCCCCGCATTCTCTACTTTATACCAATACATTTTGTGAATTTCAACTGTATCTGATAATTGGGTCGTGAGTTCTCGTGAACATGCTTAAAATATAGGTAAATTGGAGGAGGGTTACCGTTCTTGTCCAATGTGAAATTTCAAAAGTTTTGCTTTGGTTGTATAGACGTTGTTGGCACAGTTGGAGAGTAAGCGTACGCGCATAAGGTAACCTTCCTTGCGTTTCCGCGCTTTAAGCTTAGTACTGTGTTTGATTTCACGTGAAATTTTCATACAAACTTTCACGTGAAATCTATTTAGGCGAAAATTAAGCGTGAAAAGTTGCTTTTGCTTTGAAAATATAGATGGCATTGACACATGTCTCCAATCATTTCACGTCAATTTAGTTTGTGCAGTTCATTCTTTCGAGCCAAAAAGTGACATTTGGTGTTTGAAGTTGAAAATTGAATAGTGCATATGTCTTTCCAGTAAGAAAATCTACCGAAAATTGAAATTCTTAACAATTTATCCGTCAGGAATGTGCAGTGTCTCTGCTTTTCTCCATTGCCATAATTTTCGCTCGAAAGAATGACCAGATAATGGAGACATGTCGAAATTTAGCTTCACGATTAATTCAGTAGTAGCCTTTAGATCGATCGGGATTTCTCTCAATACCAAAATCACGGATTATTCTGAAACTGAGACGGTTCATAGGGTTCCTCTACGCCGGACACTGGCAATGTGCTTCCGGAACTTCTTAATGCGAAACGCTGCTCCCCAAATTTTGGCTCGTTGCCATCAGCAGCCTCTGTCTTGTATCACTGGGTCCGGCAACGTTAACCATTATCCTGCTCAGCAAAGTGACGACTACAAGAGTCCTCCATATTCCCTTGTGGATAAGATCCCAGTACAACTGCCATAGGTGGGACAGTTGGTATCCTTCACTTCGTCAATACGACAATCTCTGTCTTTGACACTGTCAACTGGAGACCGTGCTCGGTTATTCAACGTTTCATCCTCCTTTAAACTTGACTGAGCAAAATCGTCAATCACCACTGTGACGCGTAAGGGTTACCGTTCTAGAGCAAAGAGGAATTTATAAAATTTCAATTTGGCAGCATAAAATCTATCAAACGATTTCATTTTTTCACAAAAAAAAAAGTTTTTAGCTTTTCAGTTTCTGTCACACGATTGCGAGTGAGATTTTCTATGAGACCTGGAACGTGATCCTGTTCGTAGCTACTAGTGAAACAATTTAGTGAGGACAGCGACCTGTTTCGTTAGCTTCGCCACCTCTGACTGCTGGTGGGAAATGGCGACTGCATTAACTTGAAGGTGTACAAAAACTTCAGCTATTTTTTATGCCGTTTCTGCCGATTTTTCGAGGCTGGCTTCTAGAGAGCAGGCCAAAATTGCTAGAATTTGCTCTGGAAGTCGCTGGAGCCAGAAGCTCTCAGGAAGTAATTTCCAACTGCTAAGCCCCTTAATAACTTCATATTGCGAGGCAACTGGGATGGCTCTTGATCTCCTAGCGTGAGATTTCCCAAGAGGTGCCCAAGTTTGGTAGAGTCGCTGGCTGATAGCCGCTATCTTAGTACCCTCGTGAGGATCTCGTACAGGTTTCCTGAGCTCTGTCTCGCAATACGACCCTAACTACCCTAAGCTCCTCCGAGCCCAACGAAGAGACCACATAATGAAAAATGGGCTCTCCAGCTGGTAAAACCACAAAACTTGCTCATGCTGCCAAAATTCGGGTAGTTTGTTAGTTGAGAGCAGGACGAGAGCAGAGGCTCAATGTCTGACTCTGTGTCAAACAACATCTAGTAATGGACTAACGCGACGTGTAAATATTGAATATTGAAATTGTGTAAATATTGAACAGTAATGGGAGACAAGTAAATAATTAAATTAACATAATTAAAAAAAAAAAAATAACGAGCTTAGTTTTCGATATTTTTCAAAAAAATTTTTTTGGATACTCTTCAAAGGTTGTTCTTTACTGTAGGTAATATCCCAATCAGGTAACAGTTTTCTGAAAAAAATCTTGAAAATGGGTATAAAATGTGCTGCTCTGACCATACTCCCCCCCCCCTTATTGAATTGGTGAACAGCTGACTAGTTTCCCTACTTTCTCAGCTGTTGATTTTTGTTAAGCAAATTGTTATATTTCTGGTGAGCTGACATCCAATAATTAAATGCAAAATTTTTCTGATCTCATTTTAAAGTGTTACTGCGAGTATTTTCATTTTAGGGTTACTCATCAAGACAAATCTTGGGCCCCACATATTTGTTACATAGCATGTGTAAAATATTTAACTGATTGGAAGAAAGGCCTTCAGATCATGTTTCACACTGCTATTTCTGTCTTACTCCAATAAAAGGCATAAATCCCAAGGCGAAACATATAGTTCAATACCCTAATTTATCTTCAGCAATAAGACCTATTCCTCATAATCACAATTTACCTATACCAGTTCCATCTATATCGTTTAAGGTTGATCAATCCTCCACTTCAAGCCAACTGAATAAGTGATGCCAAATTAAAATTTTTATAGGACCTCAAATCAGAGAATTAATTAAAGATCCGACATTCGAAGAAAAATTGAACGTTTTAGCAAAATCAGCTTTGCATTTTTTGGGTTACCGTGAGTGAGAGCCATGGAGAATTGATTAACGGGTTTTGTATTGACATATGAAACTTTGGGCTGCAATATGTCGCTTAAAATTAATTTTCTAGACTTACTTCTGGATTTTTTCCCTGAAATTTGCGGGTTGGAAGTGATGAGCATGGACAAAGACTCTATCAGGACATTTTAAAGATGGAGAAGCTTTATCAGGGTAGTTGGAGTCCAAAGATGTTTGCTGGCTACTGGTGGACGATCAAAAAGGACCAAGCGGAAGCCAAATATTCCAAAAACTCGTAGACCTTTAACTTACAAACCGCATTATTCACATTTTTCAGGAGAACTTTTTAATATTGTCTTTATAGTTTATGTTTCTTAACCAAATTAAATTCGTACGTGATAAAAAAAAATATCTGCGTATTTTTATTCACAACAGGTAATACATAGAAAAATCACTAAAAAAATTTGTGTGGCACGACGAAGATTAAAGTTTCTTAACCAGTGTTATCTTAACAGAGCTATGCCATGATGCGTCTGTTCACTACGAGCTCACTTTATCGATTGATGCTTACTTCTGTTGTGTTTTTACCGTGACAATATTTATAATCTATCGTAAATAGGCTCGATTCGAAGCTGGTTGACATTCATAACATATGGTGAAAGCCTGAGTACCTATATTTGAGATAAAATCTCCGGTGATTTATTTATCAGTCTAGTCTTGCCAATTACTAGCAATCAATTGATATTTGAAAATAAATTGTTAATTAATAAGGCTTAGAGGAACTGGCTTTAGTTTGCAATAAAGTGCTCTTACTGAGAAGATACTAATTGATTAGTCTTTGATAATGTTATGATTAAGAGACAATTAAAAATTTTCTGGAAATTTAACTTCGTATTCATTGATAAAATTTAAATATATTGCCAGTAGAATAGTTAGCGTAAAAGAGCTTTTCGCGAAAAACAGTTATTTGTATATCAAAAGATTTGTCACAGAATTATTTTGAATTTTCAATTATGCACTTTAGATGTCATGCTCTTTCATTTCACACCATTTTATCTTGGGTAGTCCATGTCTTCTTATCCTGCCATTTCATAGAGCAAATTATTTGATATCAAAGCAAATGCAAATGGCTTTTCAAAAGAAGGACTTTATACTTTCCACTTGCATTCGTAACCGGTTCAAGCAACTTGAATTTGCATTTTCTATTATTTTCGCAATATCTTAACGTTCTCTTCTTTAACATTATGGTGCCGTTATGTAGATAAGGGTAAAATCCTCAATGAGGTCACGGGATCTATTAAAATTCACGAAATTCGCAATTTCTTATCATCTAATTTTCGCTACAATATCTTGAAATGAAAGACAACTTTTTTATTCATTCGCTCATATAGGATCGTTCATTTCCATTTAGTATTGACTTGTCAAAGCAACGTCGCATCCATTTCATTTTATAACGCAGATGTCGTAGCGTTTCTTGAAAATACGATACCTTTTCCTGCGACATCATCTTCATATTTTATTATTACGGGAATCGAACAAGTATCTGGTAATAAAGTTTAGGTGAAAGTATCATCGATAAAAAATGCAATTACCAATATTCTTACAGTCCTGGCGATCACATCATTACCCGCACATTTTGTAGGGTGAGCTCGTTCGTTTCGCATTGGTGGCCCAATATTGGGTTTTGGGTGCTCGTGCCGTCTGACGCGGCTGCAAAATCAATATCGTTAGGTGTCTGTGCAAATAAAAAACAGAATTTACGATTTCCTTCCACTGAGGAAAAGTTATCGAAAAACTCTTCTATAGAAAGTTTAAAGTGGCATTCTGTGTGGAATAAAGGAGAACTCTCGAAGGAAAACTGGACTTGAATGAAAGTGGGTCAATATTTAGAAGGTTTTCTTTAGACGTTGATTCGATTTTATCAGTTGCTACTAGTTGAAAATAGAAGTGGTCTGCTATTATAAAGTGCTGGTGCATTCAGTCAATTTTATCATAAAACGTCTTATTCAACTTCAGTGCTCTTGCAATCCTTATTTTGTCTCGGGAGCGATTTTTCAATGAACAAGAAACTTGTTCGAATCAAATAACAAGCCGAGGGAAGTGTGACTTATCAAAGACGTAATATTTTTACATTCTTATTTATACTGGTATAAATTTGAAGTAAACTTATATACTTTTAAATATATTTGGTTAAATAAAATAACTTTTTTAGCTCGTTGAATTAAGACAATAAGAATATATATGAACCATAACTTCTGATTCTACAAAAATTTGAAATTTTAGATATTACTAGAAGAATATTTTTATACGTACTTCTTTAAAAAGTTTAATATGTTATTTTTTCGTTTCCTGAAATTTATTTTACTATTTATGACCCAAAACTGTAATAAAAATTCTTCACCAGCATAAATAAGTGTTCATATAAACATACAGTAGACCGAATATATGGTTTAAAGAAAACGATTTATCACAATGGTTTTCTCGTGTGGGTGCGAAAATTGGATAATTGTAAATCATTGAAAAATGTAATTTCGAAAGAATGTGAAAACTTTCGTGAGTCTCGTGACATATGAAGCTTCGGCAATGTTGGCTTGTATCTGATGCTTTTTTACAAGAACGTTCCGATTTAATATATTTTGTATGTGTATCATTTTCTTGATGCTGGAATTTCAGCCATTTATATTTCAGAAATATATGTCCTACAATTTCACCATAAAATAATATGTATGATTATGAAATTGTTTGAAAAGCTATTTATCATGCTATTTTTAGTAGCTGAACTAATGCAAGGAACGAAAAAATGGGTTCGTCATCATCTTTGGTTTTTTTTTTCAGCGTTGAAGTCCACTCAAGCGATAATATATTTTTTAACCTTTGCAGATAAAACAGCAAATGGTGCCACAATCATTTGTGCATAGCTTTTTCATACTTAAATTTGAAAGAAAATAAATTACTACAACTTCCAGATAAACCAACATTAATGAAAGAAGAGGAGTCGAAATTATTTGCCCACACTATTTTTCTGCCCCAAATATTTGTGCAAGTGCGAAATATGGCTCCAGGATGATCATAGATGATTCTATTATGATTACAAGCGTGTAAAGCTATGGATTTACTTATTTGAGGTGCGTTTTTGTAACATTGGGCTTTTTTTATATCGTTTGAAAATGCACTAAGAATACGGAGCTAATACTAAGCTATGAGTTGCTGTTGCTGAGTAAATAACGGAGTCTTTTTGGCAAATATTTTGAAACTATGGGTTTCATTGAAACTGCATCCAAAACTAGGTAATGAATTCAAGTTCACATCCGAGTGTGAAGACTTTGCCAGGCAGTAGAAGAAAACAAGCAATTCTATAAAATGAAACAGAGCAATCGTTAAAGTGACAAAACCTACGAAAACAAAATTAAGTGGGTATAAGACACAAAACATTAGTTAACAAGTCTTAAATTCAAAAGAGGATTATATTCACGCTTCCTGAGCATCAAGTTGAAGGTTCGATGGCGTTGTAAGAATAACAGCCCCCCCAGATTTATCTTGCGACTATGAAGATACTGCAATGTATTTGTCACTGCCCGAATTTTTTCTTCTTTTAAATCCCAAAAATATATTTTGTATTCATGTGCTCTATCTAATGAAGATGCAACCTTGTTCGTCCAAAAGATTCAAATGGTTTATTGATACACTCGTGACCGAACTTCAAGAGATGATTTTGATTTATTTTCAGTTATATATGGCTCCTGCTGCACAGCGTAAGCTTTTGTGTGTTAGTTAAATTGCTTCATTTGAATTGCAGTCTTACTAGTATTAGGTTCAACATGCAATTTTTACACAATTGAACGGGTTTTTAGATGTTTTGAGATTATTAATTTGTGATCATGGTTCCCTTCTTGTTTATTAATCAGCATAGACAACGTATATCGTCTCTAAAGTTTATCAAAGCAGAGAATAATTGATACGAGAAACTCGATCGTTTTGCGGAATAAGCCTCCGAAAGCAGAATCAAAGAGGAATTGTTTTTTGTGGGATGATTAAAATTGAAAATTTTTGTTGACTAAGTGGTTTCGAAAGTATGCACTAATTCTCATCAAACATCAGCTCATAGTGCATACTTGACGGACATGACCACTTGCAGTTGGAGATCATTAATTTTTATTTACGCTAATTGTGATAAATTTTAACATCCTCGACTTATATCCATCGATATCATTTACTCATATAGGTTATTAATTTGTTATTATACTTCCTTTCTTGTCTATAAATCAGCAAAGTGCATACTTTCGAAACAACTTAGTCAAACAAATTTTTCAATTTTAGTCATCCGACAAAAAACAATTCCGCTTTGTTTTGAGAGGTTTTCTTTTTTTGCTCTAATAATTTCCTTGTCTAATTTTGCAGAAATCACCCGTTTTCTTCTTCTGTCTGGCAGAAGTTTAACATTTTAGTATGTATTTACTTATTATACTTAGTGGTAGATTGTATTTTTATGAAAAATCTAACTTTTTTGAAAGCTTTAGTCCAAGGACTTCAACAATAACTGAACTTTGCTTAGTGTTAACCTCGCATTTTCGGGACACTTTCAAACGATTTAAAAACAACCTAATGTTATGAAAATTGAATTGAGTTTAAAGTAATTATTTTACACGCATAATGCTCAAAATACCCAATTTAATCATCCATGATTCTCCTAGAGCGATATTTCGCCCTTGCACAAATAATTGTGGCACGTGAATAATGTCCCCAAATAACTTTAGCACCTCTTTTCTCATCAATTTTGGTTTATTTGGGAGTGATTCCTTAAATTTTTGTTATTTGATATTTTCTAAGCCTAGCTATTATAGCCTATAGTAGCCTAGTGGGCAGAGCACTGACTTCTTGCGTGTGGGGTGCCTGGTTCGAATCCAGGTTCGGACGAGAGTCCGCTCACCAAGCTTTGAGTTCATCTAGCTCTGATTAGGTACCTGATTTAAATCAGGGGTAAAGTGAGTCGTGGAACTAACCACTCCACACTCGTATCCACAATGATTAAAAAAATTGTAATGAAGCTCTCTACCAGCTTCAACCCCTAGACCCGTACGAGGGTTGACGTGGGCTTACTGTATTATATCCTAATATAAGAAAAAGAAACACAGACTATTTTGCTTATCTCTAGTAATTACAGTGATTGCCTTTAAAGTTTACGTATGAAAAAGCTTTTTACAAATAATTGTTTCACCGCCTGTATACTCCGTTTAGTTTAGTCTATTGATTTCAAGTAACAAAAATAATTACAAAATTTAAAAAACCAGCTTGTGGGCAGAAAAAACACATTTCTAAGAATGCAAGGCTGACCCTGCAGCTAGGACAAGGACGTAAATAGAAACCCGTCAAATCATCGACCCACCTGAAAATTTGTTGCTTTATCGGGAATATCTACCAACTCACATTATTTTTCCCACCCAAAAGTTGTGTCCACGAAAAATAATGACCCGACCTAATCAAATTCAATTAAAATTACACAATATATTGATTTTTGTAAGAACTAAACCTGATAAAAGTTTCATAAAATTGCTGCAAACTATGCAGAAAAATAGCGCAGTAAAATGAAAGTTATTTGCCTTATGGCTTTCGCTGAGTCGTCGGATTTGAAACAAATTCATAAAGTAAATGGATCTTATTATATTATGCCTTATTTAGTAGAATCTTAGTTGAATAAAACTATAGCGCATCAGGATCGCTTAAAATCCTAATCAAACTCATAAATTGGATATGTTATCAATGTTACAACTTACATGAATTTCAAAATTTAGGTAAATCAGTTACTCGTTTCTTATATCTTAAATGAAACTTCATCTTACAATCTCCAGCTACATAAATGAAGAAAACCAGCACTGCAGCCAAAAGTCTACCATAACTGCTTGACGTCAAAATTAACCTAACCTATGAATCTCTTTTGCATTCGGTGACCTAATCTAAAGTAACAGCGATAGAAAGAAAGATGTTTGGAGCTGCCATCCGAAACATTTCCAAAACCTAGAAAACTTAAACATTGATTACTTATTTCCATTGTAAATGTTCACGATATGAATACTTAAGGTAAGCATTTATTGATACGAAAATCGGTAAAACGGTTGCTGGCAAGCCTTCGTTAGTATCAAAACAAAAATATATCACAATTGCCTCACTTTAAAGTCAGCCTACTCTACGAATTTCGTTTCGAACCGATGACTGTATTGCAAGTTATAGGGGTAAAATTTTCGAAATCTTAATATTTGTTGATTATTGTCTCTACAAAGACATTACCCTTTGAAAATAACTTGCTAAAACTTGTCAAAAAATACAAACACAACCATAGCTGGCAGCCCTATCATGGCTTTTCAATCAGGTTTCTACTAAATATTGCCTACAATAAGCTCCATTTACCATATGAATTTCGTTTTGATTTCATGACTGCAGTGCAGGTAATATTTTGCTGAACGAATTTTGAACACTCAAGACACCAAAATTACCATAGCCGGCAGATCCAACCTAAGTTTTCAACCAAATTTCTACCAAATGTGGCCTGGAGTCAAGGTTCAGTTACTGTGTAAAACTGGTGACTGAATCATAATTTATAAGGCAAAAAGCAGTTTTTTTTCTGAGAGATTTTATCAGAATGGCACCACTGACACAAATTTGACCACATTTCGAAACCCCTTTTATCAGTCCGGTTCCTACTCAAAGCCAATATATTCTCTGAATTTCAATTGTATCTGATAATCAGGTCATGAGTTCCCGTGAACAAAAGTTTCTGATGCTAAAAATATAGGTGAATCGGGAAGGGTTACCGTTCTTGTCCGACATGGAATTTCAAAAACTTTTGTTTGTGTTGTAAAAAAATTTTAAAATTTATATATGAGCTGCTTCTTTCTAAGTTGCGAAAAATGTTTAGGAGGGCGATGATTTGAAGGTTTTCACTTTCAGTGTTTGCCGTAACTACAAGCACATCTACCTAAAGCTACAACTTAGTAATAGTAATATGACCTGTAAGTGTCATAATGATCTGACAATTCTGCCAAACGTAATCACATATTTAATTTTTCAAATTTTCTCGATCTTGTTTTTAGCACCTAGCGCACACATAGAATTAAAAGTTTCCAAAATGTTTCACATTCGGAACACGTTCAAAAACCAATTCGTCAGCTTAGTGTTTTGAAAACTCATTTGTTGATAGATTTATGAGGATTTTTAAAATATCACTCAAATGGCCTTAGAGGCCAAAAGGTTTGAGATAATTAACATTTGGTGAAACTTGAACCTATTTTAGATATACACCAATGTGGTCTGAAAATTTTGACTCAATCGAATGGTGCGTTTCTGAGAAAAAGTCACTATTTTTTTAATGATATGTATGTTTTTTCAGATATATATATTGCCATCAAATTTCGAAATGAAAATGATATCGTAGTGAAAGTAAGTAACATATGTTTTAATATCGAAAATGCGTTCATGCTGTAAATCTGTCTACTTCTAAAACTTCCAACGCATTCATCGGACCAAATTCATAGGGATGTGTTATTCTCTAGGCAAAGAAGGTTTTGGTGCTAGCAAAGAATTAGCAGTGCCAGGTATTTTTTTTATTTCCCTGGCAACAGATGCTAGAGATATCTATAATTGAAATAAGTAATAAATGTTTACAGATCGTTAAACTTCCATTGTTGCCTTGCTCTATGTTAGTTTTCTAATGAGTTCAGTATCAGTAGCAAAGGGAAAATGGTTTTGTCAATTTTACAACCAAACCATTTAACATATCAGCATTTGAATATCATATTTTTAATGCATATATATTTTTCTCGTTTTCCAGGTGAAACATGACTAGACTCAAACTTAGATCTGTTCGAAAAGTTCGACCGTGACTATTTTATGAGCAGGTATGTAACACATTCTAAAACTGCTCGCAAAAACTGCGACAAATATCTTCTTTATTTTTAAAATTTTTAAAGCAGTTTATATTTATTTAAAAATTGATAAGCTTTATTTAACTTAAAATAATTTTTTTTGTAAAACTTGACTTAATGGCCCCAGCCGAGATATATTTCAACCAACAGGCAAGTCATTGGTATTAAAATTCAGCATTCAAGAAGAAAAAACACACGAAAACACAAAAAATAAACATACGAGAAGAAAACATCCTGAAGAAAAACAATCAAACTCAAACACTTCTAATAAAATTTGTACGTAAAATACATATTTTACCCTAACTGTGTACTAGACTGTGAATTTTGCACGATCGCCCATAATCTGTGTCATGTAGAAACTTGAACCCGAGGCACAATTCATGTTATTCTATCCATTGCTTAAAACTCAAATCATAGAATATTTCTTGGAATAATACCTACGTTTCCATATATCAACAGACAATTTGTTTTCTGAAACCCAAACCAATGCTAAATGTTCGGTACATTATCATTTCAGATAACAGCATAGTAACCACATGCATGCCAGTCTTTATATCTGACGAGCTATAAGACCCAAGAGCTGGTGCTCAACAAGTAGTACAAAGAAAATAACGATTGATGATTCAAACAATTCTTCGTTTAGGTTACATTTCAATAATTCAACTAATTCTTCGTTTAGGTTATATTTACCTGTACAGGTAACATTCTATCCATGCAAGTTTCCGTTTCAACTAGGATTAACTTTATACTTTGTGTGTAAATCCAATGTACGATAAACCTTTTCTAATTGATCTCTGAATTTGCTTTGTACATCTTTCAAACTCTGTAAATCCTCTTGAAGAAGCTTATGTACATTTCAATACACAAAACATTTTCTTTACTTTTAATTTTTGATGCAAACATCAGATTAAAACGAAATTCATACAGTATGTTAAGTAAGCTCAATGTAAGCCAAATTTGACAGATTTTTGGTGGGAAAACTAGTATTGGATTGTCAGGATCAAGCATTTTGGATACTTTTGCCCAGCAGATGCTACCAATTAATTTTTATTTTAACCACACTGCAGTGAAAATGAGTCAGCTTTGTTAAAATTTTGGTAAATTTTGGTGGTGGACCCTTAAAAACCCTTAATATCTCTCTTTGAGCTTCAAAAGTATTTAAACATTCGTTCCCGTTTTCCTTAATACATTTCAACTATGAATATTACAAGATCTCCTTATCCTTATAAATTTGTACAATTGTAGAATTTCTTAAATAAAAGAGGACTGGGACGTAGTTCACCGAAGACATACCGGCGCCTCGCGTATAATCATCGTTCTTTCAATCACCCTGGTCATCATTTGTATTCCCGCGTATCCATAATATCACAAAAATTATTCGGGTAATATTAGAATATGAAAGTTCGTCTTACATTCCTCGACACTTGTTGAAATCGGATGCGCTCAAAGCTAAAATTCTAGCTGAAATTACAGGGTAAAATTCATCTGACATGTGTAAATGCTTCCCACATTGGGCGCTGCCTTTTTCCACGTTTTGCTCGGACTCAAGTCCAATCAAACAACAAACATGAAACCCACATCTATACACTCTATCATTGGATTCTGGCATAATAAAAATATCTCACAAATTTTAATTGCATTTATAGATTCGAACGCAGTCACCGTCTGCAAAAATGTGACCATCTGTATACTATTATAAATAAATTATTACTATTATAAATAAATAAATTATAGGGAAACTTTACTTTCATATGCTATATCTATGATGATTTGCGATGTGATTCATATTTTACCATAGTCACCCCGCCTGAATCCAATTGAAAATGTGTAGGCAGAATTAAATAGCCAGGTACGAGAGCATGCATTTTCGAATAGAACAGTTGAAAAAAACTCTTCAATCAGAATGGCACAGTATTCTGGGAAATTATAAAAAAAAATTTCAGGCATAGCCATAAGATAAAAGCCGTAATCAACCAGAAAAGACTGATAAAATAATAATTGAAATAATTTTAATTACCTTAAAAATATTTACTATGAGAAAGCTTTTATCTTTTCAAAAATGTTTCTTTGATGTATTTTGTTATTTTACATGTATTTAATATACTATTTGTTTTGTTTTTCTGATAATGAATTGCTAAATGTGGATTAAAGCTTTTCCTAAAACACTTTTAAATTATATGACTTATAATAAATTATTTGATTCTATTTTAAGCACAGTTTTACTTGGCAGATGATTTTTGTCAAAACTCCATCACAGTATTTCCACTTTCTTCATACTTTCTTAAATCTATCCACCCATTTTCTACGGGCATTAGACATTCACAAAAGCTCTCGCAAGCATTTTTATTTATGTGTTGGCCACAAAACTGAATATTATTTTTTTTCTGCAAGCTAGCTTTGAATTATAATCTTTATAGAACATAAAAATGGATCACAAAACTCTTTCTTTAATTTTCACAGCCAAATCTTGACCAACGTCCATTTAATTTCCATTAAAAATTTATTTTTTTATGAGTACGCTGTGGCTTTGAAAATTCGAATGGCCTCGGACTAAAGAAGATTTCAGAGTCCCGCGAACACTTTCCTAACTTCCCCGAATTCAACTCAATTAGTACCAGCCCCATTTGAGTGAACCATCGAGGGAACGAAGCGAACTTACGTTACAATGGCCGTAGAGAAAAACGATGGAGGCTTCGCTAACCACATACCTTCTTTATTTTCATTTTCGCTGACGCTTAGCCCCAATGATAAGCGGATTAAGACATTAACAGCTTATTTCGTTTCGTATTCAATCTCGGAAGGCTTAAAATTGTCAGAGTAAGCAAGACGATAAGAATCTAGGTTGGTGTGGATTTCGACAGCTAGTTTTTACTTGATGCTGACAGCCAGCTATGAATTGCTTTTAAAGATTATTTTGTTGGCATGAGAACGCATAAGCTGTGGGTAGAAATGATGTTATGTCACACGAATAGAAAACAAACTTGATTTGTCATGACTTTGTTTTGTCATCGTCTTCAGTTAGGGTTGTCAATATGAAAAACTTCCCAAAGAAAAGATATAAATTGGATTTTTAATGCATGGAAGAACTAACACTAGCCCAATAAGATAACAATAATATCTGCAAAAGTAGCTATAAAAGAGGAATCGCAAATATAACTGTTGCTGCAAAAACTTCGAATCACCACTAAGTAAATATACTACTTATCTACTCCTTACATAGTAAGTATATGGTAGTGCTTTTTGTGGTCACTATGCTTCCAAATTTATTTCTTTACATATTTATTAATTTCAGATAATAGGTTCTTAGATTTTAAATCAACAGAAATATCTTAATGAAATTTTTCTTATTGACCTCTGTAAACAATGTTTGGTTTTTGCGCAAACATTTTAATTACATATGCATGATACTGCATGAAATATTAATTTTCAATCAGTTCTAACTTGATGGAATATGAGGATTGCAGATAAAAATTTTTCAAAAATTTGTAGATTTTAACGGGATGCAAGTATTGACTTCAAGGTAGAAGAAAAACACTTTTATACAAACTACCAAAATTGTAAATTATTTGCAAGCTTTCTAATTTGTAAAACCAGTTCCTGCAGACATGGCTTGCGGAGGTTCATGTTTTTGGCATTCACACATAGAATCCGGTTGGCTAATTTTTCTTAAATAATAGCCTATTGTTATTCCGGTGATATTTTGGACATGCTCCTTCAGAAGGAATCAATACCCATCACCAAACAAAAAGTTTAACTAGATCAGACTATACTATTCGAAACTCCAAGTCTTAGGAGTTTAATGAAAACGGTCTGAAAGAAATTAAGTGATCTTATATTCTGTCTCGGCAGTTCTAGCCGCTTTCTAGTAATTTTAGTTTTAAACAGTACTAGTATTTTCATTGGGGTATTCTTTGTTGCTAGTCGCACCAGTTAGGTTCAATAATTTAACATTGTTCTGAAGCTATGATTATTTTAATCAGTCTTCTTAGCATTATGCAGCATTAAGTGTCCTATGCATCGTTGAGAGACCTATTTGCTTAGGGTATTTCGACCAAATTCTAAGATTTTTTTACTATTTCATCCATTTATAAAAAAACACTCACACAGCTTTAGCAGCTCTAGTATATTTGCATTATCTACATAGGAGTCGGGACTATGCACTAGGGGGTCGAGATAATAGGTCTGTTCGCGTACTTCAGCAAACTGCAGCAGTAACAGAATTTGGCAGCTGGCTTCTTTTTGCTGCCAAATTTGGCTTGCAGCTAGAGTACAAAAACGACTTTCTGCGAATCTATTTTAATATATTATAATAGATTCAGGTACGCGAACAGAGCTAATATGTGTAGCGGAAAATCCCATAATGCATAAAAGTCTTTGTTGTCAAGCAAAACCCATTTTTCTACTACCCTTTTGGTAATATTTTAAGCATCAAGCTACTACGTACATAATGCAGGCGACCATAAATACATACTTCGCTTAACCAGATAGGAATACGCCGTATGTAATTTTTCTTTTCAGTGCAGCTTTTTGGCGCAGCTGTGGCTATTTTTTCGGAATTCCAAAAGTTCTAGCAGGATGACATGATAGTAAATTTCAAACCAGAGACGCCAACCTGAGGAATTTTCCTCAAGTCAAGGAAATTTTTATACACACTGGAAAAATATAGAGAATTTCTTTCGAAGCATGTGCACATTTACAATATTGACTAATTTTGCTGGAAGATCCAGTTCTCAGTTTTCTGATTATACTTTTAAGAGTATGGAGCTATTCGGATTTCGGCTTGAGCCTAAATGATCGCGCTTAAGCAAGGTTTGCTAAGCCTATTCGTGCGTACCCAAAAGAGAAGTGTATACTTTGTGGGTGTATCCATAATTGCAAGAAATTTGATTTAATTTTTAAACACGTTTGTATGGTTCTCTAGATACTATAGTACATGGCAGCTAAACACAAATACCGCACACAAATCTAAGACAATGGTCGAGATCATTGTTTCAAACGATGATGTTCAGCACGATTTTCCGCTTTTTACTAATTTTCGAAGAAAATTAGTATTAAAACAAGGCAAACAAGGCAAAATGCATTTACAATTCAATATAACAACACAACAACAAAATACATATTTTTTCCAACACATTAGAAAACAAAATACATCACAACTTTTATTTTAGTTACTTTACTTTACTTTAATATATTTTATTTTGATTTAAGCTAAATTGATGGGCAAATTAGGTGGGATTAGGATGTTGATAGGGCCTTTAATAAGTTTGTTTTAAAAGTGTGTTTAGAGATCCCCGAAGCTTAGCTACTGCTTATAGAGTTGAATATTCTACAGCACCTATTTATGGGCTCGTTATATGCATAGGTAGTGTGGTGATTGACCTCCTTGAGCAGAGTTGCATACCTAGTGCGTCTTGGTTGGTCATTGAAAATAATTTTGTTGGAGAGAGCTTCAACATTGACTGCACCACTTATAATATCAAAGGTTAGGCATGCACTTAACAGTGTTCTTCTAGAAGAGAGAGGCATTAAATTAAGAAGGTTCAGTCTGGTTTTGTAAGAAGGAAGATGTTGGAAGTCTTTTGGATCATAGAGGTCCCTCAAAGCGAAAAGTAAAAACTGTTTCTGAACAGATTCTACTCTATCACTATGTAGCTCAAAAACTGGGTTCCATATTACGCAGGCATACTCCAATAGAGGACGCACCAGAGTGATATATAATGACTTGGTAACCCATATATTCTTGAACTCTTTAGCACGTCTCTTAATGAATCCGAGCTGTTTATTGGCCCTGGCAAGGATTTTGTCATAGTGGAGATTGAACCGCATCTTGTTGTCCAACACTACCCCGAGATCTATAATATGATCAACCCTATCCAATATGGTGTTATTAAGGCAGTAAGAATACTTTATGATCGTATTCTTACGAGAAAAGCTTATTACATGGCACTTGTTAATATTAAGATTCAAATTATTCACATTGCACCAATGTTCGAGAGATTGAAGCTTGGATTGTAGAAGAATTGCGTCAGATTGCGTGTTTACGCTGTGGTAGATTTTTAAGTCGTCTGCATAAAAGAGATGGGGTATACCAAGCAATGTCTCAGAAAGGTCAGAAATGAAGATGTTAAAAAGCAGGGGACCTAGATGACTGCCTTGCGGTACTCCAGAAGATGCAAAAACTCTTTTAGATAAGTGGCCCTGGAATTTAACAAGCTGAGTTCGATCGCGAAGATAAGACTGGAGCCAATCAAGAAGAGACCCTGATATACCAAAGTTGCGAAGCTTGTATTTTAGAGTTTGATGGTCAACCCGGTCGAAAGCCTTACTAAAGTCCGTATAGACTGCGTCAATTTGACTTCCTTTTTCCATTTCACAGAGCACATCAGATACCAGGATCATGAGGTTGGTAGAAGTCGATCTACCCTTACGAAAACCATGTTGTTGCTCATTTAGAAGAGGGTCGATTATGCGAGTAAGTTTTTCACAAACTAACTTCTCAAAAAGTTTGGGGATAACAGATAGAATAGCAATCCCCCGATAGTTATCGACTGATCGTTTATCACCACTTTTGAAAATAGGCGTAAGGTATGAAGATTTCCAGAAAGATGGAAAAACACCTAGGGAGAGAGATTTATTGAAAATCATGTGCAACGGTGTGATCAATTGGTCCGCAAATTGCACGACGAAGAAAGGAGAAACCAAATCAGGGCCTGGTCCTTTGCCGATCTTTAGTTCGTGAATAGCTTCAATAATAGCCTCTTGTGTAAGAACAAACCCGGCGATAAGAGGTCTCGCGGTGATTCTTGCAGACATAGTAGAAGTGGAGGTTTTTGGCGAGCAAAAAGAATTTTGAAAGTGATCAGCAAAAAAGTTACAAATGGCTTGTGGGCAGGAAGAAACCATGTTACCACGGGACATCGAACAGGGATAGCCGGTTGATTTACGTTTCAAGTTAACGAAATCATAAAACTTCCTGGGATCACTAATGATTTTTTCCCCCATTGAGTTAATATAGAACTCATACGCTTCGCGAGATTTGATGAGAAATTCTTTGGATAGCTGATCGTATAATCTGACTAGACCCTCATTGAGCAAGCTTTCATTTTTAATTGCTTTATATAATTTATTTCTACGGTTTCTGAGACGCCTTAAATCATTGTTGAGCCAAGGCTCTGAGAGTTTGTTTTTTTTCTTCAGCTTCGGTACGAATAAGTGAATGGCATTGAAAATTATTTTATAAAAGGAAGACACCGATTCATCTAAATCTAATAACGAAAGAGAAATTGTCCAATCTACTGTGTCCAAATATTTTTTAATGCTTAAGTAGTCAGCATTTTGAAAATCATATACAATTTCATTATTGTACGATTGGCTGAAAGAAATATTTGTGGCGGAAAGCTCAACTGTAAAAGCGGAGTGATGGAGAGTGTTTGAGAAAAGATTCTCGGCGTCAATAGTTGGGCTAACCACCACTTCGTCATAAAAGTTAGTAAAAATAAGATCTAACCAATTGCCATTTTGGTTAGGGATAGGAATTACTTGCTGTAAATCGTTGCCATAGAACGTACTTATAAGGTTGAAGTCAATGGAGTCAGAAAAGTTGATTGGAAGGAGGCGGTCATCATTTTCGTCGAGAACGAAACTGATTTTTGGACGGTTGAAGTCCCCCAGAATAATTATTTTGTCTTTTGTTTATATATATATATATATATATATATATATATATATATATATATATATATATATATATATATATATATATATATATATATATATATATATATATATATATATATATATATATATATATATATATATATATATATATATCAGCAAAATGATTAAGGGAGATAATCTCTGGAGTGGCCGATTGGATTGAGCTGAAATTTTCGGAGGACATAGTGTATACAGTGGGTAGGTCCATGATGTGCTAGAATTCAGATATATTTAACCTTTTGGCGGCGGCGGGCGTTTTGGTGAATTTTCAGGTACTCCTATATTTCAAAGCAGTGTAAATTTTTGTTAAAA